>JAYKKM010000204.1:547500-1147121 GCA_035772405.1 Chrysogorgia sp. JL179-B06
GATAAATACTGTTCGAGATTGACGAAACGGACATTTTACGCACAGAGGTTTATAAGCAAGGCACATATTCCACAACTAAACAATGTCATTTCTAGTTAACATACCACTTGTCTACACCTTCTCTTTTCTCGAATCTCGCTTCCAAAGTGGCATATCACCATCTTCGTCAATTTCTAGTTCGGCAACTTCGGCGCCATTCTCACCAGCTACATTCTCAGCATCATCATAGGCAAGAGGTTCGTCTTCGTATGGTTGTATTGCAGAACTATACACAGTCATATCTGTCTCTTCTACTGAAGAGCATTCTCCCTCACTTTCTGACACAGACGATGGAGAACTATCATTTAAGTCAGACATTCTTTTACCAACTCATTTACAAGACATGCAAACCTCTTGACGTCACGGCTACAACATTAGGTCCCAGCCCTCTGTCCCCATTTGTAAATAAAATTTCGCATTTTCCCTCGTTTTTGTGATGAAAACAAATGTTGTGGTACTTGAAAACGCGTTTTAAATACACCATGCCGGGCAAGAATATATAAATTTTCAATATCCGCCATAAAAAAAGGTTCGAAAATTTCGTTTCATAGGCACTTAAAGTTTAATTATAAACATTATGATTAGGTCTGTATTAAAGATATTACAGGAAAATTAGTTCCTTTTGATTCAGGATTATTTAGTATTGATTAAACAATCAATACTAAATGATCCTGAATAAAAAAGGAACTAATGTTCCTGTAATATCTTTAACGTGAATATGAATTTCTCTTATATCTTTTTTAAATTTTCTTAATGCTTTCGGAGGGTTGTAACACGCTAATTCCCCATTACCACCGCTGCCTTGCTTCTCCCATTGAATGGGTACAGTTGTTAACAATTCTGCACAACTATCTCCATCTAATCCTAATTCTATGTCATCACAATATATGAACATTTTATTTAAACCATCAGATATATCAGACAAGAAATCAAAATATTTAGATATAAAAGTCTGGGGTGTAGATGTATTTTTTTAATTTCAAACAAAAGGGGAACGATATCAAGTTCCTCTATATTATTTAAACTTAACGTAAAAGCTAATTTTTTCGAAAATAATAATTTGATAGTGATATCAAACATACTAGTTTGAACAAAGTTTAATGATGCTATACTTGATTTAGAATGGAATGGGATAATTTAATTGATCACGTAATATTATATTTCACTTTACGTATTTTGTTTTTTCTTCTTCATGGTATATTTCAAAAGGAGTTGCACCAGCTAAAGCTTTATGCGGTGAATTATTATAACGATTATTCGATTAATTATTATATATTTTTATTAATTTCACCCAACAAAATCTTGAAAAAATATCAATACACACCAACCAATAACGATATGGATTATTATATCGGGCTAAATCTTTATTTTCAGCTAAATCAATTCCCATTGTTCATTATTATTATTATTAACAGAATATTTTAAACGTTTATATATTTTTATTACTACTATGTAATCTATATTTGATATAATCGCCCTCGGTCAATGTCTCTCTTTTAATAATTTTAAAGCTTTTTCAATAACGTCAGCAGAGAACTTTGATTTATTTTTATTTTTTCTGCTCATTTCTAAAAATAATAACAAACAGAAGAAAATAAATTCTCAAGTTCTACAAGACACTGTTTGTCACGTAATATACTCATATAATCAAATTCTTTATTTATACATGCCAATTCTTTATTTATAATATCACCATATAAACATAATGTATCTTTCGTAGTTCTTCCTGATTTATTATGAAAATAAAACAGTTCTGAAAGAGCTTCATTTGATAAAGTAAAACAACAAACCTCATCATTAAAATAATTTTTCTCCACTTTTATTTTCTTTTATTTTTGTCGAGAAAGACAACTATTCGGTTATATCTTTATTGGTTAAACGGAGGAAGAAGTCCTCGATACACAAAACATACACATAATCCAGTTTAGCTTCGAACGTACAGAAAACGTCAACTCGTGTCTTTGCCGCTCACACAAAATGTACAAGTACGTCATGTAATATCAACATTGTTACTTCTAATTCTCCACATCCTCCGGCGGGCCACGAAGTGCGTCAATCCATTTCGAGATTCGTTGCGACGCCTTCTGAGCAGCTCTTCTTATTGGTCTTCTTGGCATCGGCGGTTCAGCAACTTCCTCGACAACTGGGGTATCTGACGTTTCATTAGTGGCGGTTATTTCCAAAGGATAAAGCTTAGTTATCGGTCGATTTGTCTTTCCATTGCTGGTTCGGAGGTTTACAGCGCGTACCAATCCATCTGCTCCTCGTATTAAACTCTCTATGACAGCCATTCTCCAGAAAACTCTCGGTTTGTCGTCATGTATCAACACCACGTCTCCTACTCGAACTGATTGTTCGTTATTGCCAGTGTGCTTATGGAATTCACGGAGAGATGTTAGATATTCTCTTTTCCACCGCGATTCAAAATGTTGCAGCCGTAGCGCTTGCGATTTTGCTCTTCTCCGCACGTCCGATCCATCCATGAAATCTGGATCTCCGATTTCATCGTCATCCACCCGTGGATATGGTAGTGAGGTTATCCTTCTTCCATAGAGTAGATGGGCTGGAGTGAGAGGTTCCGGGTCCTTCACGTCGGATGACATATATGTAAGCGGCCGATCATTCAGGACAGCTTCAATTTCGGTGACTAGGGTTTGAAGGGCGATGAGACTTATTCTTGCTCGTCCGAGTACCTTCTTGATGACTGTCTTCGTCATGCCAATGAGGCGTTCCCAAAAGCCTCCGTACCAAGGCGCTCTCTTCGGTATGAATTCCCATTCGACACCCCGGTTGCTGAATGCTTTCTTCAATGAAGGTGATTGAAAGAGCTGTTTGAGTTCATTTGCTGCGGAAAGGTACGTTGACGCGTTGTCTGATATCATTCGTTTTGGCAATGATTTCCTACTAGCAAAGCGACGGAATGCTTGGATGAAGGTTTCTTCTGTCAAATCAGTAACGACTTCGAGATGTATTGCTCTTGATGTTGCGCAGGTGAAGAGGCAAATATATACTTTGTTCTCCGACCCGTTCATATCAACAAATAAGGCTCCTGTGAAATCAACTCCTGTCACCTTGAACGGTACGATTTCCTGTATTCGGGACTTTGGCAGTGGTGCAGGATCTGGAGCTTGATATGCGTTTCCTACAACCTTTCGGCAGTTGACACAATGGCGTAGCACTTTCTTCACAGACTGATGGGCGGCAGGAATCCAGAATTTCTGACGTATTGCTGTAACGGTCGAGTTTACACCGGCGTGTAACTGGTTTATGTGGGCAGCTTGGATAACCAGATCTGTGAAAGGATGCTTGGAAGGCAAGAGATATGGGAACTTGGTTAACTCGCTGACGGGGGCGTTGTGGATCCTCCCACCGCAGCGAAGAAGGCTGCTTGTGTCGAGAAAGAGACGGAGCTGTCTGACTAATGGAAGGCGATTGTCGGACTTGGATCGTAGATTGGCAATTTCATTATAGTAGGCGAGAGCTTGGCAGTTCTGAATCCATTTGTGTTCTGCTTCTTTAATTTCTTGTGTGGCCAATGCGCCAAATCTCGGTGGATTTCGTTTGGTGAGATTGTTCACAAACCGTAGGACGTAGGTTGTGCAACGGATGAGTTTGGATAATCTGGTATATTTGGATACATCTATAATGTGATGTATGCCTGGTTGGTCGCTTGGCAGGATATACACACTCTTGGTCGGTGCAGAAGTGGTGGTGGCGAATGTCTGTGTTGACAATGCTGCTGCTTCCTTGGGTGACCACTTTGGCCACTGGCTTTCCGATGTTAGCCAGTGTAGTCCACTTTGCCAGATTGTCGAGGATTGAAGTTGACCAGCGGTGATTCCTCTTGTCAGTAGATCAGCTGGGTTGTCCGATGTGGGACAGTAATGCCAGGAAGATGCAGGACAAAGATGCTTTATCTCTTTCACTCGATTCTCGACGAACTGTTGTAACGATTTCTGACTGCATAACCAGTGTAGAACTATCTGGCTATCGGACCACAAATGGACGTTCAGATTGTTGAACCTTTTCTGAAGTGCTTGTTGAATGAAATGGGCTAGTCTTGCACCGATTAAGGCAGCCATAAGTTCCAGTTGTGGAAGTGTTAGTTTCTTTAGAGGCGCAACGCAGGATTTTGCCATAACAAATGAAGTGTGGTTGTTTCGTCGAAGGAAGGCAACTGCACCATATGCGACTGTGCTTGCATCTGAGAACACGTGTAACTCTAGCTTTTGTTGTGGTTTCACTGGCATTGGAAAGTATTGTCTCGTCAGGGTGGCATGTTCGTTGACAGACTCGTGGATATCTTCGGCAATATTTGACCACTTCTTTTGAAGATCTTCGTCGACGGGTGTGTCCCAGGGAAGTTTCCTACGCCACAGTTCTTGTATAAGAATTCTGGCTCTCACCGTCACCGGGACTAGTAGACCAAGTGGATCATAGACTTTTGCCGACTGTTGAAGGATCTTGCGTTTTGTCATTGGTAGATTCTGAGTTAAGTGACCATTATTCTGTGCCAAGGTAATGTTGTCAGTCGTAGCGTTCCATTGAAGGCCAAGGATGTTGACTTCGTCACTCTTCTCGTTGGTGCGGTCATTGACTGCACGCGCGTGGAGTTGAGGACTGTTACTTGCCCAAGACCGCAAGTTAAATTTGCCTTGACTCATGGTGGATCTTGCTTTTTCGTAGTAATCAATGGTGTCTGCTTCTGTGTCACATCCCGAAATCAGGTTATCGACGTAGAGGTTCTCCTTCATATCTTCGGTTACTGTTGTGCTATGGTGGTCTAGGTGGTGGTGTAAGGTGGCATTCAGCATGAATGGTGAACTGGCGGAGCCGAATAACACAACCTTGAAACGATAAGTGGTGAATGGACTTTCGGGATCATTTGGGTTGGACAACCAGAGAAAGCGAGTGAAATTTCGATCGTGTTCGTTTAAGCGTACGTGGAGGAAGGCCTTCTCAATATCAGTGGAGAAAGCAAAGCGATGTGTGCGAAAACGTAGAATGATGGAGCACATATCAGTCAGAAGTGGTGGTCCAATCTGTAGGCAGTCGTTCAAACTTGGGGCGTTGGTTGACTGTCGACAACTGCAGTCGTAGACAATTCTCACTGGTGTTGTGGCAGAGTCCTTGACAATGGGATGATGAGGTATATAGTGCACATTTTGATCATCTTGTTGGGATTGAACTTGTTCAATAAAGTCACGATTCTCTTGATCAGCAATTATCTCCGCATAGGTTTTCAGGAGATGTGGTGATTTGGCAAGGCGTCTAGCCATCGATCTTGTTCGCCGTTCGCATACCTTGTAATTTGAGGGAAGTGGAGGATGTTCTTTTTTCCAAGGAAATGCAGCAACATATCCACCATCCTCTTCACGGGTTATAGACGTGGTTCGGTATTCCTGTGACAACTTTTCTTTCTCGGTTTCGATGGTAGGGGGTGTAATTCCAAGAGACTCTACAGTCCAGAAACGTTCGAGGTCAAATTCCTCTGCTTTGTGGGTAGTCATGACATGAAGAATACTTGTTGAAGTTGTGGATGATGAGTTGGCATGTACTGGTCCGGAGAGCAAATACCCAAGCTTCGACTTTACTGCCACTGGTCCATCGCCTCTCACTATCTCATCTTGCACAAGCTGCCAGTAGTAATCAACACCAATAAGGAGGGAAATCTCGAATCGTTCATCTGATGAGACTGGGTGTGCGAGTTTAAGACCCTTGAGATATTGAAAGTTAGGAACAACGGAGGGTAGATGGTTTTGGAAAGGTGTGGCTATTTCCGGAACTACCAAGACATCTACGGATAACGACTCGTTGGTTTCTGTTATGAGGTTGACAGTGACAATGTCGAGTTGTCGTACTGCTGGGGTTGTCGCTCCAAAGGCTGATAAACAAATGGTTTCATTTCGTGTTGGTTCTAGTTGAAGTTGGTTGACCAAATCTTGTCTTATGAATGATCGCTGTGCCCCTTCATCAAATAGAATGTTAGCTTCAGCCTTGAATTTTGGACTACAAACTGTAGCAATCGCCGTCTTGAGTAAGCAGGTTGTACCTACCATGTTGATGTTAGTGGAGTTGATTGAAGCTGGGCTAATGGGAGTCATTGTGGCATGAACTGATGAGAATTCTTTTGACTGGTCCTTGGTTACATCATTTGGTTGGTCTGGTGTTTCATTCTGTTTACCAGAGCAGAGACTTGTATGATGTTTTCGTTTACAGTTATGACAACGGTTTTGTGACTTGCATTGTGCTACCCTATGTCGTCCCAGACAATTAAAGCACCGATTTTCTTTCTTTACAATCTGATATCGTTTTTGAGAGTCGGTGATGACATGACAAGTTGTTGGCTGATGTTTGCCATTGCAGTAGAGGCAAGATAGTTCACCTTTGCCACGGGTTGGTGGGAGTCGTGGTGGGTCAGGGGGTGGAGGTGGGAGCTTGTGAGAGTGTGAACCATCTACGTTTGTGTGGAATGAGGCTGTAATGTATGGTAAATTATGTTCACCATATGTTTTGGCTGGGTCATCAACTGGAACTGCAGCTTCTAGAATTCTCACCTCCTTTAGAATAGCTTGTCTTAACAGATTAATTGTCCACACAATATTGTTCTGCTCTCTGGCAAGATTTTTTTGCAGCTCAACAGGAAGTTTCCCAAGAATAATAGGTATGAGTAGGTCTCCATATGACTCTTCAGATTTTCCAAGTGCAGTCAGACCTCTTATGTGGTTTTCAATAGTGTCGTGAAACTGTCTTAGATTGGTTAACTGCATTGTTGGGTTGGATATGTTGAGGAGTGCTTGCATGTGGGCATTGATGACCTTGTAGGGTTGTCCAAAACGTTCCTTTAATAGTGTAATTGCTTGTTCATAGTTGGTGTTTGTTAGAGGAAAACCACCAATGCTTCTTGCAGCATCTCCACCAGTTTGGGCCTTTAAATAGTTAAATTTCTGAACTCCACTGAGGTTGGTACTTGAGTGTACTGCAGCATCAAAAGAGTCCCAAAATGTTTGCCACAGAAGAGGGTTTCCATTGAATGTGGGTAAACTTAATTTAGGAAGTCGACTTGTACTTTGCGTTGTGTAAGTGTTTGGGTTGGGAACAGCATTTAAACTAGCGGTTGATACTTGAGCTTCAGTAACTTGTTGGTTTGGTGTGATTTGAACTTCTTGTTGCTGTTGTGGATTCTGAATCTGCGATGACTGTTGAGGAGATGCTTGAGACTGGCTTTCTTCTTGTGAATTATTGTTAGAGCTATGTGTGAATGAGTGACTGGCTTCTACGTGGGGCTGATGAGTAGGTGATGCTTGTTTTAACTCAAAAAATTTGTTTACCTGAAACATCTTATCAATAATAATGCTTTGAATGTCTTCTGTTTCAAGGATTTCCGTTTCTAACTCATCAGGGTCTGTAATTTCGGCGGTAATCTTGTTGTCCAGTTCTTCGAGTACTTCTCTCTTCTTCTGTAACTGTTCTATAGCACTATGAAGTGCAGCCATATCCATTTCATTGTAGTTTTCGTTCGTCATGAACTCCTCTATACGTTTTAGTAGTTTCGTTAGGTGGGCTCTGTGTCCCCTTCTTGATGCTAGTGCACGTTGGGCTCCTTCCATCCTGTTCACGGCACCATAAATGTCGAGAAAGACAACTATTCGGTTATATCTTTATTGGTTAAACGGAGGAAGAAGTCCTCGATACACAAAACATACACATAATCCAGTTTAGCTTCGAACGTACAGAAAACGTCAACTCGTGTCTTTGCCGCTGACACAAAATGTACAAGTACGTCATGTAATATCAACATTGTTACTTCTAATTCTCCACAATTTTCCTTCAATATAAATTTCATCATGGAGAGCGTCGTCGTCGTTGATGTTGGTGGTGTTGCTAGGGAGAGGTTTCTTTCTCTTCACTACTGTTTCTCTGTTTGCAGCAGCAGCTTGCGGTTTCGGATCAGTTGCATGAATATATTTTCTTAAACTAATAATATACTCATTCAAAGAATCTTTCTTTTTAATATGAAATCCTCCCCACTGATCAATCCATGAATCTGTAGTAGTAAACAGGGAAACTGTTGCAGATGTTGAAGGTGTTGGATCATCATCAAATACCAGATCATCGTCGGGTAATACATTCTCTTGAATTTGATAACAAATTTCCACCCCACTCCACACAAAAATGTGTCCTGCTTTCTCTTGAATATTAATCTTGTTCAATGCATTCAATAGAGCGGACATATGTTGTGCTTCCACATCAATGTGGGAATGGATGAGATTGATGAGACTTGTCACATTTTTTACTTGTGGGATAGGCTTTTGCCAGTATTGCTTGACCATTTACTTTTTTTGCAATGCAGGATAAAGATATGATTTGAAGGTTGTTTTGTATAAACTTCCATCTTCGCTGCTGCTCTCTGATCTGATCGTGTCTGTGTTAGGAGCGACAAGTATATCCAAAAACGAGTTTTGCTTTTATAAAACTGCTTTTATACATACGCCTACGACGATGATTTTGTTTTATTTTCCAAACAGTTTTTTTAAAACACATCTATAAATAAGGGTTCCCAAAAAAAACTACCTTAATCTACCTCAAGATGTTTTGTGCATACTGTTAAGAAGTTGGTTACTGGTGTTGGTTGGTAATGCATTACACATGTAGAAAATGCCATGTCAACGAACATTATTGTGAATTTTGTAAAAGAAATTACAGAAGTAGTATTAAAGTAAATTGATTGATAAATGTGATTGCGACGATAGAATACAAAGATGGAAATAAAGATATATTGAATAAAAAAATTTTATTACATCAATATTTCGTTATATAATTCCATTATATATTTTTTACAGATAACATTTCTGTTCACTAATTTTTTTATAAAACAGTTGACATTCGAGATATACTCATGTTCGAATGAAGATAATCTATAGTTCAATACTGATTGTATATGTTCATATATCATAACAAAATAAATCGTTCTTTAGTTATACAAACTTTTGCAAATAGTTGGTTAGTATTATAAAAATAACTATCATAATATACATCAGATAACTTCGATGAGTAATACTGAATAATTTTCAAACGACGGTGATTTTCAAGGGATCAAAACCAACATTTTTTTTGCAATTTTGCAATTTTTATACCGACATTTAACAAAAGTTACTTTGTCATTTTTAACATTATGTACAAAATTCAAAAAATCATAATTAATAATTATTTGATCGTCATAACCCGCTTCTCTTCTACGGAGAAACCTTCCAATGGGGTTATGTTATGACAATAAAATATAAAACATGATCCGTGCATAATAATTCTTTTGGCTGTAAATGAATTGTAAAAATTAAAGGATAAACAAGAACTAAACACTGTAGGTATAAATACATAAAAAAGATAAAAAATCTCCCAGCGAGGTGTATCTTTAAATTTTGATATTAAACTTTCCTTTCCAAAACCAGCAACACAATAAGTTAAACTTTTTCGTTCATTTGTTGGATTTTGTACAAAAGCTGTATAATGATATGTATCGGTGCAGGGATATAATGCGCTATTCACATCGAATGTGATGGGTAGATATATCAATATGTTCTCTTCATGGAATATTTTCTTTTACTTGCTTTTAAATTCGCAACCATATATTCATAGACAATCTTCCAGAATAAAAAAACACGATTCCCTCAATCCCAAATTTTTCTTCCATGGTTTTTTATTAAGCGAAGATTAGGGTGGGGTACAGGTATGTGAATATCAAGTGGTTCTCTCATGCCCATAGTCTGGGGAGATGACTGGGGGACCTATCGATGCTAACCCTTGTCCTAACCCTTTTCCCAATCCTACAAATAAAACCCACTAACCCGAACCCCAATAGGACTGCATCTTATGGATATGGACCAATGAGTTATCCGTTCACTCATCCACCTAACTTATGGGCCATTCATGACATACAACAGTTCCTCTGTTCATCAACTTTAACAAATTTTACAAGTATATATATAATGTATATATATACACATAAATATTATATAGCTTATCTTCATCAATCAGTGAATACTATACTGTACTTTCCAGTCCTACACACAATACTCACTACTCGAACCCTATTATAGGACCTGATCCTATGCACCCACTCAGTTCATCCACTCACCTAAATGGCAATTCATGACATATATAGCTTACTTATATATATAGCTTACCTTAATCGCCTCAGTCTCCATCAACATTCCCTTCTACAGTCATCTTTCTATAATCAACAAACTAATCTTTGTGTTCTACAAATTATCTCCCTTACTATCCCCTAAACACATGGACTAACCCCCTTATCACCAACATGCTCACTAAAGCAAATCTTTCTTCGTTGTATAATAGAAGATTGCAAGACATTGCTCTATTAATGTTTAAAGTTAAAAACAATCTAGTACCACCATATATTCAATACTTATTTTCTAGTAACGCCGAAACTAGAACATATAATTTAAGAAACTCTGATTTTAGAATACCTCGCTTTAATACTGTAACATATGGAAAACATTCAATTAGATATATAGGACCACTTTTATGGTCAAAATTAGGTAAAGATATACGAAATGTAAATAGTTTGAATGTTTTTAAGAATGCAATAAGGAATGTAGATTTTAGTTTTTTAAAGGCTGGTGGTTGTCAGAGCCTGTTTCTGAAGCTAAACAGGCTCAGGTTTACCTCCGTCTCTGTGAGCAAATTGAGTAGGATTCATTTCCAGTCGAACTTTTGCCGTTTCCATCCGTTGGTGTAAATATCCTTCGTCTGTGCCATATCTTCGCCACTTTCCGTTTGTAAACCACTCGTCGTAGATTCGCTCTGACCCTGTGTCAGAGGCATAGTTTGTTCGCTAATTACCGTTTGTTGTCGAGGAAAGTATCCTGCTGGCGTCGCCACTTAGTGTAGAAAACCAGACTACACTAGAATGTATTTATAAACTCTTTATTCCATAAATCATAAACATAACTTAAAAACGAAAAATATAATACCGCTCAGATCACAACACGAGTTCTGTCCCATAATGCTTTTTGCGGTGTGGCACAGGTATCCCAACACCATTGTTTCAGTTTCCAACACTAGGGATGGATTTGTTTCCAGCTAGTTGTCTTGCCACAAAATTGCCTGTTTCATTCAGGAAAATGCAGAGACTATCTGTCTGCATTGAATTGAGTTTAGTGACCTTTAGCAAGCGCTGTGCAGAAGACGGCGGCAACGTCGTGACCCAGAGAAGACTTGGGAGAGAACGGCGTTGTTTCCGCGAAAATCAAATGTTTAGCTACGTAATTGCGCGCAACGGCAACGTCAACTACGAATACATTTAAGGAAATTAGAAATTTACTATTGTATAGCTATAGCGAAGGTATAATATCTGATGATGAGTTTCTCCCCTTGTATGATGCTTATCAATCAAAGAATCCAGATTTTTCGTATCAGTACTACCCCCATTTTAATCTTGAAGATATCGATCCAGCTGAATGTAAAGCAGAGTTTCGAGTTGAAAACAAGATCTTCGTCGTCTTGCTGATGCACTTTAACTCGCTCCAGCATTCAAGTGCCAGCAAAGAAGCACATTCGATAGCATGGAAGGATTGTGCATGGTTTTAAAACGAATGACATACCCATGTAGATATAGTGACATGATACCCCGATTTGGCAGACCAGTTTCAGTATTAAGTCTTGTTACCAATTGCATGGTTGATTATTTATACCAGACGCATGCCCACCGAATCACCCATTGGAATGGAAATCTGTTGAGTCCTGATGCGCTCCGAGGCTATGCTGAAGTTATATCTGTCAAAGGATCTCCACTCGACAACTGTTTGCTGTTCGTTGATGGCACGGTCTGGCCTATATCGAGGCCAAGGCTCGTGTATAATGGACACAAACGAGTCCACGCTCTCAAGTTTAAATCCATGGCCTTACCTAATGGGGCTTATTGGAAACATCTTTGGACCAATCGGTAAATTTTTGTCAATTTCTAGTCAAATCTGTCTTTAGCATTGTTTTGTTTTGCTGTTGAATAAACTATTTTAATATTTTCTATTTTCAGAGGGTCGTAAACATGATGCTGGAATGCTAGCCGACTCAGGCCTACTACAAAACCTGGAGCAGTTCGCATTTTCCTGGTGGACAACCAATGTGCATTTACGGATATCTGGCGTACTCTCTTAGAGTGCACCTTCAAACTCCATTTCGTCTAGCCCAGCTCACACCACTAATGCGTGGGTATAAAAGACGAATACTTCAATGAGTTCGGTGCGATTTTCGGATGAATGGTTATTTGGAGACATAATGAACTCTTTCAAATGTCTGAGCTTCAAAAAAAACTTGAAGATATCTCTTAGCAGCATTGGAAAGATGTATGTTGTAAGTGCATTGATGAGAAACGCAGTAACATTCCTGTACGGGAATCAAACTTCCCTTTACTTTGGGATTGAACCACCAGTTTTAGAAGAATACTTTCGGTAATTTATTTATTTAATTTTTCACTGGTTTGTATAATGAACGTTAGTGACAATGAACAGTCACAGTTCCCGCATGTAAATCGTAGAACGAATAACTTTAACTGTAAATTAATAAACACAAAATAAAAATAGACATTATAATAAAAACAATCCAGATCATTGTCAAATATTATTTACTTTTGCATCAACTTCTGAACAACTGCCATAAATGCTTGGTTCATTTGCTGTTGTTGCTGCATCATTGTTTGCATCATTCTTTGATTATTTTCTAACTCCATTTTCTTCATTTCCAATTCTTGTTTACGCAGTTCGTGGTCTGCCTTGGCTTTCTGCTGTAAGAAATCAACAACTGGTGGGGCACTACACCTTGCTCGTTTCTTTTCTTGACCAGATTTAACCGCATCTGTTGATTTTCGCTTTTCAGACTCACCCAGTCTCTCCAGGGCAATTTTCCTGATTTCTTCTGCCGACTCCTTTTCTTTTCTTTTCTTTTCTTTCCGACTCTTTTCTGACGACTTGACGCAGTATCCGCTTCCGTAATCGAGTCTTCCTTGTTAACGAGTTCTTCTATCAAGACTTATTTTTCAGTCGGGTCATCGACGGATATCCCACTTGCCGCTTCTTCCATCCTAACTCTCCCTTTGTGTTTCTTTTGTAAGAGCACCCACCTATCTCTTACTCCTCGCTTATCTTTTATGTGAAAACGAGGCTTCTCAATCTGGTTCAGTTTCGATGCGATATTTTCCCACGCTTCACCCCTTCTAATTGTTCCTTTCTTGAACATAAACGTCTCTTAAACTCATTTCTCTTAGCATTATTGTCGTGTTCCTCGGTCCATTCCATTGACAAAGACCTAATATAAACAAGGTTAGAAGTTATTAATAAACTGCAAATCTATAATATTTGTGTTTGTTGTAAAAATTGTACTTACTTTTCCATCAGGCCACATTCCATCACTGTAATTACTTGTGCGTTTGCCATTTGTTGATCTGCGAACAAAATCACATCTCACAATAAATACAACTCTACTAGAAATACGTTATACGCAACACCCCTCGCCCGCTTATACTGTTTGAAACTTTTATAGCGTACAGGTAGTTGCTAATTTACTACTGTAATAAGTACTGTAGTTATTTTACTTGAATTAGGTATTAGCCCATTTATTTGCAAAACTGAATACATTTGCAGTGGACAATGTGTTGTTTGAATTTAATTCTCCATTAGGACATCAAACTAAATAGCATAAACTTTGTAAATTTTTGGGTGCAGTACCTGGCACCTAGTGGGGAAGTTAATACTGCTGTTTCTACATAAATCACTAAGAAAGAAATTACAGTACTTGTCTCACACTATTGATGATTCATCAAGGCCAGCGAGAGCAAAACCCAGGCCCCAGGACTGACATGTGTACCCATCCCCTAAATTTCCATGAGATGTATGAATGATCCCTTAATTGCAAGTATATATTTTTAGATATGTCATACCTTTATAATGTCATTGTATGGTAGTAACAGCTAGTACAGCATAATATACAATTATTGGATGAGGTTGAGCATCATGACATCAAGAATTATCCAGACCGAGGTCAATGTTACCTGCCAAAGCAGATAACTTTGATCGAGGTCTGGATAACTCTTAATATCATGCATAAGCCGAATACAATAATTGTTTTATTATACATTGTTCAAGATAATCTTACTAAAAATATAGAAACAAATCTACTACAGGCATTTTTTATTTTGTAATTTTTGCACGCTAAGTCCTAGTGACGTCATCACCGTTAAAGAATTTTTGTTTTGGACATCTCCGTGCAATAATTCACAGTATTCAACAGAAATGAGGTCGCACCTGCCAGAGATTGACAATTCACTGGAATTGACCAATAAGAAACGAGAATGAATTTTGAATGTATAATAAATGCTTTTAGCCATTTGTTACTGGTAGGTATGCATAATGGTTGCAACATTTCATTGGTCTGCAGAATACACCAGTCCCAAGTGATTGACGTGGCGGGGTTGTGATTCATGAAATAATCAACTCAGTAATATAAAAAGACACCAAAGGCTGTTAAAGAATGAAGGAAGAATGTGCATCCTCTTTATTATTCAAATGTCTAGGGGTGCATATAGTGCAAATGTATATAGGCGTCAATTTGGTTTTAATAAGACATATTAGGGATTCTAATCTTTCCTAATTCTGGACATGAAACCAATCAGTTAATAGAAACCCTCGGATTGGTAGCATGCTGGTTAAGAAATGCCTTGAAGGCATTTTACCACCATTTCTAAACTTTTTCTAAATTCATTACTGCATTTGTAGGATTGATACAACTTTCAAGTTATAATTAGTTTTTGTAACATATTGTACATATATATATATGAATATGTGTAATACATTTATATTTGTAATAAATAATAATTGTAATTTGTTAGGAAACAGGACCCCATCAATACCAGTGTTAGCATTGAACAGGCTATCCTGTATTAATGTTGTTGTATTATTCTTGTTATCTTTATTATTATTATTAATAATGCCTAAAGAGTGTTGTCAGACTTGTGTATACCGGTTCCAAAAAATTGACGAACCTATTCTTCTGCTGGAAAACCTCTATTGCTTTCATAATATTAAATGCACATATATAACCTATATTCAGGATGACATATGTCTCCTCAGTCTTTTTAAATATAGTGTTTTTTGTTTATCCCCCTGGCCCATTTCAATGTTGATTTCTACACAGAAAATTGAACCTGAAGTGGTTTCTTGCAATTAGGAACAACATTGCACAGCGGGGCAGGGGATTTTTCTTGCTAAAGTGGTAAAAATATCTAATTCAAGTGTGGATGATCTAGCTGACATAGTACTCGCTAGTTGTTCCCATAACAATGTCTGCTGACAGTGTCGACATACCCAATATCAATATAATCCAATATAAGCTGTATTTTACATTGCAAGCCTAGGAGTCTAGGACCAGCATTGTCCAAACCTATCCACAGACACAATATTAAACTTGTGGCCCACTAGGCCTGTGCATATACAGTATACTGTAGGCCTAACATGTTTATGGACATTCAACAGACATTCAACGTTTCGAGCGAAAGCCCTTCGTCAGTCACTGTCAGAAGTCTCAACACAATCAAAAAGTTACTGTAATAAACGATAAAGTAGTGAAGGCAGTGGCTATTCGTACGGTAGCAGTAAAGCGGTAGTCTTTTAGAATTCAACGAAATGCTAATCCTAATATCACCAAAATACTAAACCTAACCAAATTACTAACCCTAACAAAAAACTATTTGAAAAGGCATATTAATGTTTATCCAACTCGACCGGAAATCGCGGGTTGGGAACGAACGCCTTGTTTATATCTCTGTATTACAAACAAATATATAGACACTTAAAAGTTCAAATAAAATGCTTAACACACACTCACAGTAATTTATTTACCTGCATTCGTGTCCGAGCAAAGTATCCATAGGCATAGATGAGTCAGTTTCAAAATAAAACTTGCTTGTCCGTCAACACTACATTCTGCAGTTTCGGCATGACATCAGTGTTTGTTCAAAACAAACATGGCTTGTTTTGATGTAATTATATCTTTTGTCGCGGTTTCAAATACCGTTTCAATTTACCAGGCCCAAATTTTCCGATGTCGCGCAATCGACGGTTGATGCATATATATAAATATACCTATAAACTCGATTCTACTTTGCCCACACAGACCCAACCAATCCCCGTGATAAGGGACTAAACGCCGGTCGATATTAGCACCCTCGCCCTCAGGCCTTCGGCCTTCGCGCCGGGCGAGGGGATTAAGTTTAATTCAAAGAAAGCCAAGAAAAACTGTCCTTAAGGAATAGCGTATGAAGATAAAAACACCGATTTGAACAGATTAATGGTTAAAAAACAGAATTAATACTCACGTTTTCTAGACAACGCCAAATCCACAAGTCTCGCGTCGGCGCGAAGCCAGCACGGGGTTCTCGAGAAATATAAGACGTCTTCCGGAAATAATTTCACTTCCGTTAGGCGTTGCCGTCGTCAGTTTCCAATTTGCTAAAGGTCGCTTTTATTGGAAAGGCAGCTCATATAATCAGAGTACAACCAGCGTCTACAACATAGGAGGCTTAAATGCTCAGGCGACATACCCAGTCCAGGTTGAATGGCATCATACCTTGGGTCATACAGGAACGACTGAAAATTACAAATGGATTCTGGTGGAGGTATGCTTCTCAAATCTTTAGGTATCAAGTTGCCACTTGAAAACCACTGCAGATCTTGTTCCACAGCAGTCTTAATTTCACGGGCTTTGTGCAGCCTCAGAATATCTGGTAACTCGTCATGGTTGAAACGCTGACTTCCTGATTCCAGATATACCACCTTGTTGGTAGTCTTTTGGTGAGCTTCCAACTGACGTTTCCACTGTGTGACAACATTCACAGGTGGCATGAACTTTGCTTGCAACAATAGGTTGACATTCTGGACTCAATCATGTATCCGTATCCTTCTTTCACTTTGTACTGGTGCTCGAACAGCAGGTATACAGCATTCATAAGCATCCTTCCTAGTGAAACACCTTATGTTTGCTTGTGTGAGGTACCTTGTATTCCACAGTGCTGCATTAATAACCTGTGTTTAAAAAATATCAGTGTTTAAGTACAGTTGGAATCCAGTAGAATATAGGGAACAATTCTAGCTAAACTTAGTCAATTTATCAATTCATTATAAGACTTCCGTTATTGTAATTATAAATGGGTCGTTCCAGAAAAGACCCAGGGCAGCGGGGGTAAATCTACATCTGACAATACTAGGGATACGTCCGAAGGGGGGAATTAATTAGCGAATCAACCAATCGCAGTGAAGTTCAGAGGATGTCTTCCTACCATCTCTACTTTTATCTAACGTTATGTCCTTAGCACCCAAATGCAAATTTAGATCTAATTTGTTTGACTGAGACTTGGTTGCACGAACAGTCTTGAATAGACTCTGTGGTGTCAATAAACGGTTTCAATCTGGTATGAAGAGATCGACAGGAAGGTTCACATGGTGGAGTCTGTGTATTTATCAAAGACTTGATTCCGTTTATTGTCGTTAAGACCTTGCCGAATCTCCATTAGGTGTTGTGGATGAAACGTCGTCCAACAAGACTCCCAAGGGGCGTAAATAGCATAATCTTAGGAACTGTTTATCATCCACTGAGCTCCAATGACCCAGCTATGCTGGAATACCTTTCAAATTGTTTATCGTCCATCGAATCGCAGCATACAAACTGTGGAATCATCCTTCTTGGAGATTTCAACCAACTAAACATTACAAGATTAAAAAATAGTTTCAATCTAAAACAAATCGTCAAATTCCTAACTAGAAATTCTAACACCCTTGATTTGGTACTGACTAACCTGAATGATTTTTACAAAGATCCAGCCAAGCGCTCCCCATTTGGCCTCCCTGACCATGTGTCCATCGAAATGAAACCCAAAAGGAGATCACTTTTTCCAGCATCTAAATATAAAGTGAAGTCAAAGGATTTACGTGCCAGCAACCGCCTTGCCGTGCGTTCATACCTTGAGCTTATCGACGTCCCGTCTATGCTCAACAGTGTGATTACCTGCGAGGAAAAGGTCTCCATGTTGGAAGAGATAGTCAAGATTGGACTAGACCACATTATCCGATTCGATCTAAGACAATACACCTGAGTGAACTTCCATGGATGAATCCTACCCTCAAAAGTGTCTTGACAAGTCGTCAGAAGGCACTTGTCCTAGAAAATTATGATCAATTCTGACGTTTGAGGAACCGTGTTAATCGTGAACGGAAAGTGTCGATCAAAGTATTACCATGCTAAAGTCCAACATCTGAAAGAAGGCAAACCCCAGCTTTGGTGGAAAGAAGTAAAAAAACTGAGTGGTATGACGTCAATAGGTGGAGCGTGTGATGACTAAACCAAATCACTGCAACATATTGACAAAAATGCTTCCAGCATTAACCTAGCCAACATCATCAATACAGCGTTTCTTACTCCAATGAATATTTCCAACCCTTAATGCAAACAGTGAAGTTTCATAATGCAAACAGTGAAGTTTCCTTGGTTGACCCCGCTGTCGTTGCCACTGCTGATGCTGTGTATAAAGAACTTTCCCTGTTGAATTCAACAAAAGCACATGGCCCAGACGGCATTCCTACTTGGTTATTGAAAGAAAACGCCGACCGACTAGCAAATCTGGTGAAAGATATTCTAAATCTGTCCTATAGTACAGGCCGTATACCAAAATCCTGGAAGAAAGCAAATATTGTACCGATCCCTAAAACAAAACCAATACATGGCGTCAACAAGCAATTTCGTTAACACCTATACTCTCTAAGATTAGCGAGGAATTTGTGGCGCGCGATTTTGTCAAACCTGCTGTTCTTAGAAAGATCGGAAAAGACTAGTTTGGAACCGTCGCAAAATCATCAACAACACAGGCGTTAATTAGTATGCTCCATACTTGGAATAAAGTTACAGACGGATCTGGATCATCTGTCAGGGTTGTCTTATTTGATTTTAAACAAGCTTTCGACTTGATCGATCATAACATCCTTAAAAGAAAGCTTTCCAATTATGACCTCCCACCCGGCATCGTCTGCTGGATAACTGACTTTCTGACGCACCGTAAACAAAGGGTGAAACTGAGCAACGACTGCTACTCAGAATGGGGTACTATTCCAGCTGGCATACCCCAAGGAACGAAACTAGGACCATGGCTTCGTCTGATTATGATAAACGATCTTGACAGAGCAGGAGTTAATCAGTGGAAGTATGTAGATGATACATCATTCTTCAACACAGTTTGTGCAATGGTTGAAAGTGCCATGCAGGAGCACGTTGAACTAGTCCTTAGCTGTCAAATTCCAGTTAAATAAAACGAAGTGCAAAGAGTTACACATATTTTGCAAAGCCTAAACCTGAGTTTGCCCCCATTGTCATCAACGCCAAAGAAATTTAAGTTGTTACATCAACAAAAATATTAGGTCTTAACACTCAAATGACCTTAAGTAGAATACGCACATTTCGGAGATTATACGGAAAGTGTCAACTGGACTGTACTTCCTTGGTCAATTGAAACGAGCTGGTCTTGCAGTCAAAGAGCTTTTGTTATTTTACTTAACCTGTGTACGCCCAGTAACAGAATATGCCTGTCCAGTTTTTCATAATTCTCTCACTAAATATCTGTCAGAAGACTTGGAGAAACTTCAAAAACGAGCTCTACGTATTATCTTCCCACATTTATCATATCTGAATGCATTAGAGGCTGCTGGTTTAGTTTCCTTGTACACCAGAAGAGAAACTCTCACTAAACATCTGTTTAATAACATAGTGCAAAACATATCTCACAAATTACATGCGTTGTTACCAAGCCAAAATGAGTATGTTATGAATTTGAGAAGAAAGAGTACCTTTAACAACCCAGTGTGCAGAACGAATAGATTTAAAAACAGTTTTAGAATGGAAAACGCCAAAGATCATTTTAAAACAAACTCTTAGTGATTAGTGTAACAATATTAAATGTTTTATAATAAATTAATTAATTTCTTATATGTAATTTTTAAATTTAATAAACTATCTATCTATCTGTTCTGTCAGTATCTTGGCAATAAATCACCAGGCTATTTATACCTTTAACAGTCATTAGCACACATTTCCCAAATGTGTGTGGTATGAATCTCTTGAACGAGAGTCAAGAAATTGCAACAGTGTATATACAATATACATTCTGATTGCTTGAGAACAGTGCAATTTAAAGGAAATACAGTGCAAATTTTTTTTTAAACAATGAAACAGTTCCTTTCAAAATTTAAATCTCATTCTGAGACTGTAATATGTAAACTCTATGGTTTGACATATAATTATATATCGTGACAGTGTTGCATATATACAGTGCAATTCAAGCTTTCCCTTATGCAGACCAAATTAAAAAACTGTTTAGGGAACCTTGCCTTCCTTGTTAGTCAGTGTATTTTGACACAATTGAATAATATGGCACTTACCAGCAAATCCTTGCATTGGGTACGATTCAAGCTTGTCACACCAAGTCTCCATGTCTTCGTGTAGTGGTTTAATGGGGCACATCAGTATTCAGTTGATAAAACCTTACTTTGTCTTCCCCAAAGGCTTGAATAGTTGAAGAAACGGCTCAGGTTGAGTGAAGCCTCCAAGTGGCAAGGAACTTTCGTTGAGGACTTCGCGACGTTCCTGTTTATCTCTGTCTCCACTCCCAGTGGCACTGCTGAGTGTCCACTCGGAAATACCGTCATACAGCCGGCTAAACAATTGCTGCTCACCAGAGCCCTCTTGCTGCTTCTTTAAGATGAGCTCATAGAACGAGCTCATCTCAGAGTCTTCCTTGGTGAGCAACCCGATGTTGGAAAAGTCCCTTTCTTGTGAAGTCATGAACAACAACAGATTTAGCTGGCTCGGCCAATTCTCTTATCAGACTCTAAATGCTATGTCAAAAGCTTGTAACTTTCCTGCACCAGGTCCGCTCAGGCACACAGTAAACAAGTTGTGCGGTTCGCTGTAGCGATTCCCCCTTGTCAAAATTAAACATATCTAAAACATGTTTAGCAATATATATTTAAAATATGTTTTAAACATATTTAAAATATATATTTGATATATGTTTTATCTATGTTTAAAACATTAAAAAAACACTATAAAATTCGAACATTAAACATGTTTTTAATGCAAATTTTAACATGTTTTAAACATATTCTCATTTACATATTTTAAACATATATCGCTGTTGTAAAATATATACAATTACTATATGCACATAATTTTACTTATTATAATCTAAATACTATAATAAATTGCAATATTAATATTCTCAATAGAAACTAAGTGTATAAAAACTATTCAAGAAAAAGGTCTAAAAGAGAATTAGAAAGTAACATATTTATATTTGTAGACAATTCTTCAAGTGCAATATATGTTTGCTAGCTGACTGCAATGATGTTGGTTTAGTAAATGTCTGTTTATATAATCAAAAAGTGGGTCATTTCATTTTTGGGTCATTTCTACTCCTTTAAAGAGTCATTGCTACCCTTTATGAGGTTCATTCTACTCTTTGACACGTTGTGCAAATTAACAATGTTCTCTGAATGATTCCTGAATGATACATGCATATACACAGAAACAAAAATAGAGATTGTGTAAAATAGAAGTTCAATAATTTATTAACTAAATATGTCAACATACTGGTAGATTTTGAAATCTACATAAAAATATTTCTCAATAGTATATTATAGGTCCTAATCAAGGTAAACATGATATTATCATGCCCAATTAATGGACATTCAAACAACTGGCCCAGGTTAACATCTTGTTTTAGTAACTCACATATATTTCACTAAAAGCCCATTTAAAACTAAGTAACAATATTTGGTTGAAACACTATGTTTATTTATATCCTGCTAAGCTGTGGACCTAGTTACTCTGTCCTAATTCATCAGAGGAATTATAGGTATAATGAAGGCATGAGTCAATGTCAAAGACTAAGAGTTTTGCAAGAAATAACTAAACGTGGTGTTTCTATCAATTTTCACTAAAAATTCAATCAACATAAAAATACGAAATTTACAGTAATATTATCAATGCTTTGTTTCAATAACATGTTAGAGAAGTGCTTCAGGACATGAGCTGAAAATAAAGAAATATATAAATTTTAAAATATTAATAAGAGGGATATATGGTAGTCCTATAAAAGAGATATTTCTAGAGGTATTTTTAAAAAATTCAAGTGAAGAGGTACAGTACTGTAGCCCTAAATACTTGCTTTTATTAATTACTTTTTCATTTGAAAGGAAATAATGAAAGAGAAGTTTAGAGATGAGAATGCAGAATCACCCCCTCGCTTGACCTATAACATTGACCTATAGTCCAGATCCATAGTGATACATTAGGCAGATAAACATAGTCGTCAATTTAACAATTAGACAACAAGGCACAAGTGTTCTATGCAAGCAAAGTTATCTAACGCTCATCACAAGTTAATTGTTTTAGTATCAACAAACTAGTCAGTCAAACTTAAAATATGAAAATAAAGACAAATCGCAAAGTTTCTGCATTGTTTTGATTTTCAAAACCGGTGCTTATCACTTTTTGTGATCTATTACAAGTACTAGTATTACTGGCTAGTAGCATAGCCAATTAGAATCAGCATTGGTGATAGTCGACCACTAGTTTAAGTTGGTTGTCTTGATGCCATTGAATGGCTTTGGTGTTATAGTACGTACACTCTAAATTTAGATTTCAACAAAAACCTGGTATTAAAGACTTGAGGGGACTTTTTGAGATAGAAATAATAGGTCTCTTATTGTTAAAATTTAAACACACAACAACACATATTTTTTCCAAGGAAAGTCCTAAAGTAAGCTATCGATCGGCACTCTGAGCGTTACTTGAGAATCACTTTGGTGAAATTGTGTCATACTGTACACTATATGGCTTTTACCCATGTTTTGTGGTGGGCACTAATATTTATTATAATCTGATTGCATTTTCTGCTTAGTGAATCAATTTTCAATCTTTTGCTGATGTTAGCAACACAATTTAAAAGTAATGTAATTATAACCAATTTCAATTTTTTAATTATAACCCATTTCTGACCTATTATTAGTTTGACCTTCACATGGTCCAGAGCAGTATGGCCTTCCTTGCTTTTCCCTGTGACTGATGACTGGGCCAGAATATATTTCCAAATAAGCTGACAATAAATTGGAAGTCATCATGAATTACAGTAATAGATTTCTATGCGCAAATAGCACATTGTATCGGTCACAAGAAACTACATATTCAATATGCCATGCAAAAACTTGACAGATACTGTATAATGTAAAATCTCACTCTCTAAATTATGGTACAGGGGGAAATACAAATATTTTCCCAACTAATTCAAATACTGTAGATAATACTTGGAATTGAACCCTGCGACCCTGGCAATATACAGTACACCAGCACACTAACCGACTGAGCTATGGGAGCTTGGCTACAAGTTCAGTATATACCTGCACGACAGCACGACCGTGGTGGAAATGCCAATGAAGTGAATGGGTTTATTACTGAGAATATTTGACACTCAATTAAGGTGGCTCCTGATGGTTTTAAACACAAATGCATAACTATATTAGACTAAAGTACTTAAGGAAGCCTAGTTGGTAAGTACTCATACTTACTCTCACCGAGACGAGTCAGGGGTGTGACACAGGCTAGTCTTGTAGTTGCATTTTTCGCAACTGGTTCCAGTCGGTTTATCACACTTACAATTTTCCTTCACTATAACTTTAATATGTCATCCAATTAATGTAGTGTAAATGCCAAATATTCTCAGTAAAATATCCATTCACTTCATAATGGTAACTTCAACATTGTCATAACTAAGTTCCAACCAGCAACCAGTTTCTCTTAGAATTAAATCAGTTTATAAATTGCTTTCATGAAGAGCAAGATTTAATATAATAAACAGCTCTACAGTAATATTGGTGCATTTTCCTTCAGCCTTCAGGGGCTTAACTGGCTCATAAGACCTTTTTCAGCAAACTTACAAAGGTCTTATGAGCAATTGACGAAAGCTGATCAATATAAATGTTTCATCCCGGTTTATACGAACAGCGACTCAGTACTCACTCGACGAATACCGGTATATCAATGGCGTCCAAAATTTATGGCGATTCGCAATTATGAAATACAAATATAAGTATTATTAAACATTAAGAGAGAAGTAGATTATCGCCAAAGTCATGAACAAATTATATACAACTCACCAGTCGCAGCAATTACGCGCCCCAGATACGCTTTCCAGTCACCTTTAGGCGGTTTGACCGTTTGACCACTGCTTTGCCAAAACAACAGTGATCAAATCATCAATTCCATTGCCTTCTTTCTTCGCAATAACGAGCATAATCGCAAACAAAATCTTCAGTAAGGATAGTCGTCTAGTTGGTAGAAGTCCAGTGGATCAATACGTATTTAATCTCGCTTCTAGATAGGTTTCATACGTCAAATAAAGTTATAAAGATACGCGAGCTTCTCTTCGGATGCAGAACATGTAAATCGCGAAGAATATGAAATATTGCGCGCCATAACATCACGTGTCACTCTGATCACGTGCTATGTTAGGGAATAAAGTCCGGTCGGCATTTTCATAGCATGTTCGGAGCTATTATTTTAGAAGAGGATATTGGTGTAATGTTAGACAGATTTGGTGTGTAGACAACATGCATATATAAAGACAATGATGTATTCAATTTCTTTTATGATATTAGTGAAATCAGCTATTCAGTTATTTTTCATTACTAAAAGCGGGCGGCTTGTCGATTTTCCTACAATCCTTTGCGGGCAGTGAATAAAAGACTTCATATAAAAGATAAAGACGAGAACTCGAGAAGAAAAACATTAATATATTAATGAATGCAGTTCTATTATTATCATTATAAACTTATCAGCTTATTTTTTGGCTAATGCGCGAGGTTGTTGCATCTACTGTAATTGGAGGGACTATGTATTTGGATTTCAAAATTTTAATGATATATCTACCAATTTATGCGAAACATTGATTTAATTAAAACAGTAAGACAGCTAGCTACACTTATATAGAACTCATGCAAGACCAAGTCTTAGTGATGCAATATGTTTAAAACATATCTGCGGAACATGTTTAAAACATATCCAACTTTTGACAAAAATAGAGCAACATGTTTTAAACATGTTTCCAATTTAACTACGAGTATTGAAACATATTTTAAACATATTTAAATATGTTTTAAATATGTTACAATTTCGTAAGGGGGCCGTATTCGCAATTCTTTTTTTGGGACCATCAAAGTTGACACGACAGAAGTTGCACCAATTAAAACAAATTCTGGTCTTGTATTGACCGAAAAAGCAAGCGCAGTGAGCCATTCCACCACGGGCAAAGGAAACGCATCTAGTGGGAACGTGATCTCCCTTGCCTTTCGAACACTCTTTGGCAATCTGAGCCACAGAGACTGCTGAACTATTTAAAAATATCGTTTTTTGGAAGACATTTTTAAACCTAAAGTCATGAAAAATGAATGAGTCTAATCAGTGATACAAGAAAACGGATTTGGATAAATGTAGTTTTACTAAAAGCATCTTAAGGGAAACATCTATTGTAAAACATCCGGATAGTAATCAGATTGTTGGTGTTAAATACGAACATGTAACACTTCAGCACAAACAAACCACTTGCATAACATAATACTAATAGATGTCAACGCCATGGATTTATATATTTATTAAAATGTTTGCGGATATGGGACCCTATGCAAGACAAACTGTACACAATATTTTAAAAGAAACACCTTTTTAGTTTCTTTGTACAAATCAATCAATCCTAAATTCTTGCATGGCTTATTTATAGTAACTAGAAATACGTTATACGCAACACCACTCGCCCGCTACTGTTTGACACTTTTATAGCATAGTTGCTAATTTACTACTGTAATACAGTACTGTAGTTATGCGCTTTGTCCTAGTGACGTCATCAGCGTTCAATAATTTTTGTTTTGGACACCTCCGTTCAATAATTCACAATATTCAACAGAATTGGGGAACAGTGTTGAGATGAACTGGTTCTTTGTGTTAGGTATGCAAAATGGTTGCAACATTTCATTGGTCTGCAGATTACACCAGTCACAAGTGATTGATGTGGCGACGCGGCCGGGCCCCTTGCAAGGTCCCAGGCTATTTTGCCCCACCTTCTCACCGACCTTGTGATTCATGAAATAATCAACTATAAAAAGACACCAAAGACTGTTACAGAATGAAGGAAGAAAGTGCATAATTCTCTTTATCATTCAAATGTCTAGGGGTGCATATAGTGCAAATGTATGGACATCAATTTGGTTTTAATACAGTATTAGGGATTATATCCCGATTGTTGGTGAGGATAGATGCTCTTGAGGTCTCGATGCAGGGCAGAGAAACTGACCTTTCCTAAGTCTGGACATGAAACTGATCGGTTAATAGAAGCCCTAGGATTGGTACCATACGTTAGTTAAGAAATGTCTTGAAGGCATTTTACCACCATTTCTAAAGAACTATTTCAATCTCAATGAATTTGTTCATTGCATACATGTAAGATCATTATCTAATATCTATTGCCTTAATTGACAGTACTACATTTGTACGATTTATACAACTTTCAAGTTATAATTAGTTTTTGTAACATATTGTACATACATATATATGAATACAGTATGTTTAATAAATTTATATTTGTAATAAATAATAATTGTAATTTGTTAGGAAACAGGACCCCGTCAATACCAGTGTTAGCATTGAACAGGCTATCCTGTATTTTTATTAGTATTATTAATAATGCCTAAATTTTCCCAATCCCAGAATGTATATATATTTCAAAATGTGTCTAAAGATTTCTGAACAATCACAATGCAGACTATACAAGTTACAACTAACAAACAATAACATGACATGGTTGTTTTATTGAAGATAAAATATTGTTCAACGTACTGTATACATTGTAGGCAGAAATACAGATCTTTTATAGGTTGGTGCACTGCCAAAATAGTGTGTAACAGGTCTCAGACATTCAACGTTTCGAGCGAAAGCCCTTCGTCACTCAAGTCAAGAGTCTTTTATAATTCAACGAAATGCTAATCCTAATATAACTAGTATTATATATTAATATACCTAATATAATACCTAACCAAATTACCAACCCTAACCAAAAAACTATGCTGAAAAGGCATATTAATGTATTAAAAATATTGTTTATCGAACTCGACCGGAAATCGCGGGTTGTCACTATATTATATCAGTAATGCTTGGATGTGTAAATATATATATACACTGCTGTAGTGAATGCAAGCTACATAGGCAGTACTGTATACATATATCAACCGAATGTATTATGTTGAATTTGTAACCAGCTTCACTCTCCATCTGAGTCTCGGTAGCTCAATGGTTAGAAGCAATCAAGTTACAGGTGCGATTCCTGTCCAGGACTCAGAATCATTTTATGAGGATATGAGCTTGACAATCCATGTATCATCTTTCTACTCCAATCTCTCCCTTATTCACTATACAGCAGTGTATATATTAACACTGACCAGTATACAGTAATGCTTGTTTATATACTATAAATTGTAGGCCAGGCCCAGGTCGTATAAACACTGAAACACAGCTATAGTCTACTACTATATAGGCTCATTATCAAGCACAGAATAAAGATACTGTATATTTCAAAATATGAACAAACACTTACTGTTCTGTAGTATTATAAACACTGGATATCGTCTTCGAGTCGCTTTGACTTGTTTCTGTCGCAATCCTTCTTGCTGTGTTGGCTTTGTTACATAAGTATTGAGGTTTTGTTTTTAATAACGACTGTCCCCTCTCGTTCTCTTCTGCTCGTGCAGCTTCAGCTAGCCATTCGTTATTTAAATTACTCATTTCACGTACATTTCACGTTTTTTCGAGTAAAACAACACAAAATTATGTTCTCGCTCTCGACCTTAGATAAATATCCTTTTAGATCCATAAATATCCTTGTTTACCTACTTTCTTCCCCGTGACCACGTCATCGTAACCAACACAACCGATGTCCGGTTGATGGATACCTATATACGCCGCACAAACATTTTACAGAACTAACTTCCCATATACGAGAGGACATTGTACACGACCGGACATTCTACCACCCCGTCAAGATTATCAACCTCGCCCCAGCGCCTTCGACGGCGCTTCGCGCCGTCCGGGCGAAGGGATAACATAGAAATAACAATGATAAAGGAAGAATAACACAAACCTTTCAACTGAATTATTTTTCGGTGTAAACTTTTGAATAACAGCATACGACAAAATGAGGTTTCGGAATATACCGTTTCGTGTAATAGCTGCATAGCAACTGCGACTGCATGGGCATGCAGTTAGCATTATATCTATGTTCTGTTATGAGTTAGTGTTATAATGATACCATTCACCTGAATTAATGCCGATTGTCCACTATTTGGGCCAACTGACAAACTATAACATAATTTGACAAACAATAACATAATTTGTATGCATGCACCCATGTAAAAAAATACCCGGGATCCCACCTGGGATCCCGGGTGGGATCCCAGGTGGGATCCCACCTGGGAATTTGGAACGGGATTCCACCCGGGATCCCGGGTAAATCCCACCCGGGATCCCAGGTAAATCCCACATGGATCCCAGGTAATCCGGCCTGGGATCCCGGGTAAATCCCGCCCGGGATCCCGGGTAAATCCCGCCCGGGATCCCGGGTAAATCCCACATGGGATCCCAGGTAATCCGGCCTGGGATCCCGGGTAAATCCCACATGGGATCCCGGGTAAATCCTGCCCAGAATCCTGGGTAAATCCCGCCTGGGTAATCCCGGGTAATCCCTGCTGAGACTTTGAAGTGGGATCCTGCCTGGGATTTTAATACAAAAATTTGTATGGGAGATTTTATCAGGTATTAAATTAATGTCATCCCTTGTGGAATATGGGAATTCCACTTGGGACTCTTAGAAAGGTAGATCATGGAAACAAGGTTTCCTAAACTGCACACATATATATTGTATTAATTGTGACAAAATATAACTTTTAAGTTTCAACTCTAATTCTTTAAAATAAATAGTTTAATTAATTCATAATGAAACTATAACTACTTCAAAATATATGATACATTCAAATAAATATTTAACTAACTTGCTACGGTATTGGAAATAAACACTTTAAAATATATACATTAAATAATAGTTAAAATTTAGTATATTAAACATGTTAATATATTATATACATGTATACCTAATAATTACAGTTTATTAAGTAACAATCATACATTATATTAATGTCTCAGTGAAATAATTGTTTTAAGTTTTTAAATAATAGCTATATTTTTTTCTTGTTCAAATTCCTACACTTATCTGCTACAGTATGTGTTGTTGGATATTCATTGGTTCTCTTTGCCATTTGTCTTCTGTCTGTTCTGTGTCCCCCAATCAAAATAAGTGCACTAATGAGCTGATAAAATAAAGGTAGCTTTGTTATTAAAAATATCTAATAATTTTCTTGACAAAAAATCTGTTTAACCTGTTTAACTCTACAGTATTAGCATACACCATAACCAATGTTTGCAATGGAAAATTAATTATTATATTCTTTCCAACGTCAAGCGCTATTATTAACAATTAGGGCCTGCTTGGGTTATACATTAATATACAATGGTACATAACTAATTATGTTATCAATATTCAATGTTGCCGAAATAATTTTACAATCATTTGCTGTAGTCAAATATATACATGTAGTTTGATCGAGTGAAATGCCAAATATTACCTATAATATACCCAGAATCTTATCCCGGCATTACCACCATATATATACAGAACTCGTGACTAGGCTCTCAGCAACGGCTTCCGTAGTTCAGTGGTCAGAGCACTGCACTAGCATCGCAGGGTCGCGGGTTCAATTCCAGCCAGAAGGCCTTGAAGTTGCATTTTTCGCAACTGGTCCCGGTTTGGTCTTAAAATGTATGTATTCCAACACTCGAAATTTTCCTTCACCATAAATCCTTTCTATATATATATATATATATATATCTTCAGCAACTTTTAAGCCTCGTTAATTATAAGTGGTGGTAATTTAAAGTCTGTACTGATATAAACTAAGGCATACCAACTTAAACCATTTTTACCAGAATTTTTCTGCATCAAGAGGACTGAAAAAATGTCTATAGTAACCATACCGGTATACTCACTTCACTGTTATTAAAAAATCTCTAATTAAATATTTAATTATTTACTTGTAATTTGTCCAAACAAATTCAACATGCCGGAAATAATAATATAGTGTATTCCCCTCTGACACTGTGGAGGGGAATTCGACTCGAGTATCACGCGCGAAACCAAATGCCACGCGCGAAATACGAGCCCATCAACAAGACGTTTCGCATTCGGCATTCAATATTGTTTCGGTATAATATATCATTTATAGACCCTCCGCTCGGGGAATTCGTCGACTTTCACAAACGTTCGAACGCTAGTAGCTAGCCGTTCGAACGCTAGTAGCAAGCCGTTCGAACGCCATTCGAACGAATGATATATATTTCGTCGAATTCCCCTCGCTTCGGGTCTATAAATGATAAATATACACCAATATATAATCTTCATTATCACAAACTGTATAGACACATGAAAGTGTTTGGCTCACCGGTTTTATTAGACCTTTCCATGGTTCTGGCTCGCCAATATCCACGCCACGTGCTTCCAGGTATTTTCCTTCAAATCAAACCACTTAGTTGTTGAGTAGTTCCTAAAACCTTGTTTCTTGAAACTGTAACGGCGGAGTATTATCTTTCGGGAAGAAAATCAATAAATCCTTTGGCTCTACAAAGCAACGCAAATTACAAATAGATCCGAATTAATATGCTATATTAACTCACTCTAATTATCCTCAAAGGACTAGCAAAACACACTATTGCCTTGACGGATTTTAAAATCACTTTCTTTTGAACCTTACCTTTCAGTTTTCTAATAGTTCTCCCTTTGTTAGAAGGTTCCATTATCACAAATAATCTTCTTTCGTTCGGTAAAGATATACGTGCAGATCGGCAGTTTTCAGTTTTGAATATAACGCGATGCTTGAAAGCATGATCACACGTATGAAGTGACGAGTGTTAACCAATCACAGAACACTAAATACCACACCTGACTCAGAACTCTGTTCTGATTGGTTGCGCCATAATCTTTCCCTGCCAAGTCCGGATGTCATTGTGGCAAATGAGGCCATATCAGCTTTCGTTCGAGCCAGCAACTTCACGATAGAGAGGGAGATAATAGGGAGATACAAAACGTGGATGCGCGATTTTCGCATACCGGTTAATTCCTCGAACCACCAATTGAAAGTAATATTGTTAATTAAATATCTATATATAGTGCAGTAGGACCGGGTTTTGAAACTCGCATAAATTTATCAAAATTATTTGAAATTGGTACCAAAAAGCAACAAAGACAACAGCTACTCTTCATGTAAGTTATTTTTTATTTCATTTTAATAGTTTACAGTGTATTTAAAACAGATTTTGTCGCAACTTGTCATAGATTATATAATAGCAAATCCAAGGGTGGAGTCTGGGTACGAGTACTAATAATATAATATAATAATAATATAATATATAATATAATATAATATAATATAATATAATATAATAATATCATTAGATGTGTGAAGTTGATCATCCAGGTTGTTGTAGTCTTGAGAAAGACTATTGTTGGTGACTAACGCATCGACGATGATCGCTGCTGAGGCCGTCGAAACGTCAGTCACCAACAATAGTCTTTCTCAAGACTACAACAACCTGGATGATCAACTTCACACATCTAATGATACTCCTAGGTTCAAACCATTTACTTTAATATAATATAATATAATACAATAACACTAATAGTTATAGTTTGATTTGGCTTCCTGTGATTTATTGGACCCAGAATTCCATCTTGAATTAGTTGGGATTTCAGGTATCACACCCAGGATCTTGCTTATGTTGCTTTTCGGTATTTTTCCTGGGATCCCACCTGGGATCCCGGGTCTCCCACCCGGGATCCCGGGTCTCCCACCCGGGATCCCGGGTCTCCCACCTGGGATCCCGGGTCTCCCACCTGGGATCCCGGGTCTCCCACCCGGGATCCCGGGTCTCCCACCCGGGATCCCGGGTCTCCCACCTGGGATCCCGGGTCTCCCACCTGGGATCCCGGGTCTCCCACCTGGGATCCCGGGTCTCCCACCCGGGATCCCGGGTCTCCCACCCAGGATCCCGAGTATCCCGCCCGGGATCCCGGGTATTTTTTTACATGGGCGAGGTAAATATCACCGATAATCACCGAGACTGAGGTGACTAATTGTTTTAGTAGAAATTCACAGGTGACTATCAGAGAGAAACAACTGAAAGAAAGCAAGGGGAATGTTTTAATTATTTTATTTGTTATTTCCGGAAGTCGCGTATCGTGAGATCACATGATTTTACGTAATCAACATTCAACAGAATATTAAAACGAACAACATTATATACGAACGTGCTATACTCTTGCAAGTGGAGGCCAAAATGTGCTTAAAAAAAGCGATTTTGCTGTCAGATCAAGCAGAACTACAGAGTGTAAGACTGAGTTAAAGATTGAGTTAACATAAACGAGCAACTGTTGAAAGATCCAGACGGGACTTGTTTTTGCTTGGTTAGTACAAAACCGGCTTCACTTTTGTCCAGCTCAAAGTTCCCTTGTCAATCAGCATTTTTACCATGACTTTTTCAGCAGATTTGGTTTGTTTTTTCTTGGCCGATTTCCAACGTAGATGGAGATACAGAACCTTGCTGTTTCAAGTAAAACTCGGGGATAATTCTGTGTATCAGCGTTCTGTCTCGTACAATTTTTGGATATAGTTTCACGGCTGTCAATGTTTTTTCACCGCTATTTTTCCTTCACTGACGGAGCTGCTTGAGGTAGGAACTAAAACTTGTGTGTTTTATTAGCCTCATTGAATAAGTAATACTGTCACAGATTGAAATTTGTTTGTTGTACGGAGGATGACGGTCAAGACTGCAGCTCGGACTGACAACAACTGACTTGTTTTTTGTTAAAACTGCCGTCTTTTTTCGGGCAGAAACGTAAAATATTGAAAAGCATTTGTTTATATCTTTGACAACCATGCTAATAAGCTTTCAAATATTGTCTTAAATGTTTGTTGTTCAAAGTATTCTGTTAAATAAAGTTTTTTCCACAAAATTACTTGTTGTTTTGATCGTGTCGCCGATTGCCGTCGACACCACCATCAAGAGTTTATAGCTATGAAATTAGGAAAATTCTTATATCTTACCTCGAAAACGTTTAACTCTATATTGAGTTGTTTCTTTAGTTTGTTTTTGAATAGTATTTTCTTTAGTTTTATTCGCTTTTTCGTACGTAATATCGATAAATCGAGAAGCCGCCATTTTTAAATCGCTGAAAATGTTATAGTCACCTCGCGCGAGGTGACTATCACAAAATAGGTCGTCCATCTCGACCAATCACAGCACGAGAAACTCTATAGTCACCTGTCAATTTCTACTAAATAGCCATAGGCGGTAATTTCTTTAGTGCCTTCCAAAGACTAATTATAGGGAGTCACATGCAAATTATCTATGTTCATAGTAGCGACCAAACAATGTTGAAATTTCGACATTCCACCAATTTTTAACATCTTCGTGAAATGGAGAAGCAATGGTTATGTTTGTAACCATTGTGCATCATACACAGAGGTGTAGTTGCTGAGTCGGTTATCGCGCAATTTTTAACAATTTATCTCTCTTGCATCTCGAAAAGTACTATATATCCTAACCTGACCCATCATTTACATTACCTTCTCATGAAGTGTTGGAGTGTAAATGCAAAATATTAACTCTAATCATAGCTAGTAATCTTGTTAGAGCTTGCAGATCTCGAGAGGTGTCACTTCGTAAATGAATGCAAACGGCAGTCTACATTAAAGTGGAAAGGTGGTGAACTACCGTTTCAATAACGAAACGAGCAGAGCATCACTTTACTCTGAAGGGCCGAGGTCTGGGGACCATGCCCAATTGCACACTGCAAAAAGCAGTCACACAAAGCAGCTTCTTACGTAGTTTTCCTATTTGGGGGTAATTCTTCCCAATCATAGTCAGAGTTTCAGAGTTTTACTGCAATTTGGATACCCAAACAGCAGTTAAACTGTAATTCAGAGTTATCTGAACAACTTTAACCCGAAATTCTGACAACTATATATGGCAGAGATATATACAGTATGCCACGCTGCCAGCCCAAAAGTAGCCCGTGTTAACGCTTAGTGGTTATCTTGTTAGTATTAACTTATACTGTTATTTGAGAAATGCTTCGCTGCACGGTCCCTGGGTGAACCAACGGCTACTGTTTGCCAAAAGTACAATTACAGAACGTTTGGCTTCAGAACATTCGCAGAGAAAATGCTCTCAATGTCAAAAATTCATTTGTATGCAGGGAGCACTTTACACCCGATTGTTTACTAGATACGCAAGCGCAAAGAATATTAAACCCAAGATGGTCTTTGAAACCAAATGCAGTTCCAATGATATTTTTGCACTCTAAGGAGCAGTAATACTGTTAATTTTAGCTGGACATGTAAATAATTTGTAGCGATATCTATAATCTCTAGATAATCCATTATCTCTAGATAATGGAGTTGTTGATGGACAACATTTCGGGCATTAAAAGTGAAAGTTCAAAGGCTGCCTTGACTTGTTCAGAATCTCACCCTAAAAGCGTAGATACTGGAACATAGTGTAACTTGGACGTTAAAGCGTATAAAACTGTAGACACCGAAAATTTTTAAAATGCAGCAAATTATTGAACAAGTTGTTCCTGTTGGAAAAGATCATTTTCCCAAACAACTGATGGACCACAACTGTAGTGTTGCCTGCCTCCTTAACTTTGGTTCAGCAGTACCCAGCTTCTTGTTATGATGAATCTCAACAGCCATACAGTCTTTTCCTGACACTGAAAGTATGGACGAAGGTCACAGCACCAGTGATGACCTCAGTGACAATACAATGGAGACTACCAATGATTCTCACTCAAAGGAATCCTGTGTCTGAAATGACAGTGAAAATGAAATAGGACTGCATCAATAACTGACACTGTCAAAACACAGAAGTTTTTAGTTTTTGAGGATAAATTTAATTAACTTTTTAAGTTTTGCTCTGCATGTGGCCTGGAAGTGATTGGAAAAAGAAGGTATGTATAGGGTTCTATGCTGACAGTTAGAACTGACTGTTAGATGACTGTCAGGGCATTACGTGTATTTGGGACTCTCAAATTGTGTTAATGGAACGCCAGTGGAAATCCACCGATACGAGCAGCTGTTTTGTTCTCGGTAACACCTATGCTCACTTAATCACTTTGCTAGTGTGCTTGGACTCTAGTTTGTAAGCGATTCGCATTTCTACCACATTCAGAGGCAGTATCTATTCTAAGTGGTTAATAATTCGTGGCGTAAACACCAACAAGAACTGTTTTAGAGAACTTAAATCAACACGAGCAATTGACATTTGTGAGCATGGCAGATGTGACAGCCCAGGTCACTCAGCTAAATATGGGAACTATAGCTTAATGGGCGAGTCATCAGGAAAGGTGATCGAGTTTAGAATAGTCCAAGTGTCGGAGGTTACCTCATCTAACGCCATGGAATATGAAGGCTTTAACTCTTTCCCGACCGGCGCAGTTAAAACGGGTCGTTGAAGACCCGCAAAGTCGTCAATCGAAAAACACCGCACACGGTAACGCAAGATTAAAAATTGAAATTCGACAAGCGCCAGGAACATGAAATCCACACACACGCCAAGTTTGATTTGATTTCATAAACAACTCTGCGATTGGTGGCATTTTGAGTTTTCAAGATGCTACGCGGGCGTGCAAGATGGCTTTTTCTAGAAAAATGTAAATTTTTCAACCTGATTTATGATAATTAATGCTAATTTATATTAACATAATGTGTTTTGTTCGGGAAATTTAAAAGCACAAGTAAAAGCCGGTTTATTGGGCTACCAGAAAATGTATAGCTTTCGCAACAGTTATGGTTATTTCAATAGATATCAATAGAACAACGTGGTCGTTCAATTTTTGATGTTTTTCAGCCGTCGGGAAAGAGTTAATAAACAATAATAGGTAAATTGAAAATAATCGAAGAAAAAGCGTGAAAGGAAAAGCAGTTTATTATCTGTTGAATTGAAAATAATCAATGTAAATACAGTTTAACAAAGCAAAAAAATGGTCAGTGAGCAAAAATGAACCCCCTTCTCTGCTCCCCCCTACCCCCCTCAATGAGAGGAATTATGTAAGGGTTACCCGAAGCAGAGTCTCTGCAGAGATCCCACCCGCACCGGTCCACCCGCACGGGAGCTCATACTTTTAAATATATACGCAAGCTATCTATACACCACAAAGACAATACGTTCTATGCATGTGGGTCAAAAAGGTCAAAATTCACCGTGTTTAGAAATGTAGGAAATAATTCACCAAATTGGCTTAAAATTTGATATGTGTGTTGTTTAGCCGACTTAAAACGATGATGAAAAATTCAGGCGAAAATATAAAATTGATCGATGCGAAAAAATATCGCCCATTGTATATTAACTCTTTCCCGACCGGCGCAGTTAAAACGGGTCGTTGAAGACCCGCAAAGTCGTCAATCGAAAAACACGGCACACGGTAACGCAAGATTAAAAATTGAAATTCGACAAGCGCCAGGAACATGAAATCCACGCACACGCCAAGTTTGATTTGATTTCATAAACAACTCTGCGATTGGTGGCATTTTGAGTTTTCAAGATGCTACGTGGGCGTGCAAGATGGCCTTTTCTAGAAAAATGTAAATTTTTCAACCTGATTTATGATAATTAATGCTAATTTATATTAACATAATGTGTTTTGTTCGGGAAATTTAAAAGCACAAGTAAAAGCCGGTTTATTGGGCTACCAGAAAATGTATAGCTTTCGCAACAGTTATGGTTATTTCAATAGATATCAATAGAACAACGTGGTCGTTCAATTTTTGATGTTTTTCAGCCGTCGGGAAAGAGTTAAGAGATCTCTTGACAAACTGTTGAATGAAAAGATTCCAGTTTGATGCAAAGCAATTTCCGACAGGCAATAACAATAACTGTGAAGATGAGAACAGAATACCCTAACATTGTACATTAATATGACGTGTAGCACTTATCAAAGTCTATTACTAAGAAGCTAACCAAGCTGGCAAAGAAAAAGTGCAATCAAGAATTAACACCTTGGATAAAATCTGCATCAAATCATCTCTGGTGGAGTGTGGCAACTTGTAACAGAGACCCACAGCTTGTTTCAATCCTTAACCATCTTTAACAAGCATAGATGGGGGTTATAAGAAGTTCACCAAGTGTGAATACCATCAGGTTTTCTACATCACCAGTGTCGTGGAACTCAGTTAACTTTTATATCTTTGGGGATTCGAGTATTAGTTAGCACAAGGCAACATGTGCAAATGAGCCAGGTTTTAGCCATTCTAATGAATGGCTAAAACCTGGCTCATTTGCACATGTTGCCTTGTGGTAACTAATACTCGAATCCCCAAAGATATAAAAGTTAACTGAATCCATACTGGTGATGTAGAAGTCTATCACTCACTGATGCTGAAGTGTGCCCCAAAACGCGAGCATTTCAGTTACAGGGGTATGCTTGCTCAGATACAATTGTCTGCTCTGGATCACAATCACAACTGCAACAAGGAACATTGCGATACAAGGTTGTATCAGAAAAGAAATAATAATTGGGTTGCAAAACCAATTAAAGTGGTAAAGTCATATCCACATTTGTTGGAAATGATGAAAAATGTGGTTGAAGCAAAATATTCTGGTATTACAGATGTTGAAACCATAGCCACCATGGCAAAGCATATTTTCAAGAAACCCAAACCAGAGAAACATGTAATTAGCAGACACCAATCCAGAATGCACAAGTAGAATTTATCATTGGCAATAAATGCCATGATAATAACATGAATTTTATACCCCCAGTGCCCCCAGGCCAGTCATTCTGACCAAACAAGATTAATCAGCTATGCCTCAACTCTTTCCTGTCCGTGTAAGTAATCAGGGGTCTGTTGCTTATAAAAATAGCTCGAAATTTGCAATACCCAATCGTTCAGACAAACAGCATTGGATCCAGAATTGTCAGTTATGCAGTTTGGCTTCTCTGCTAACCCAACTTCAGCCACTTAAATCTTATTTGTCCATGATTGTGGCAATACCAACAGATTACTTATTGTTCTATTTAAGGACTTTGTAATAGCAAAAAAAACATTTATTGGCTAAGGCTCAACTGTCACGTTCAACGACTTTACAATAGCGAAAAACATTTACACATGGCTAAGACTTTGTATTGACTGTACGCTCGCTATACGTTTCTTGTACGTTTTCTTCCTAATCGCACCCAGTCTTCACGCCACCTCGCCTCTTGTCTCTGCACGGCTAACAAATTACCAGTTCAAGTTATCAAATAAGCTTTTGTAAGCTTCGATTTCTTCGTAAGAGTCAATCATCGTCGTCTGTATTTACTTCGCTAACTGGCTCAAACTGATAAGGTTTTACACTCTCGCCATTTAATATATCTATGTATAAATACTCTGAACTATCGGTGTCCGTATCGTTTCCATCGGAATTATTCGAACTTGATAAACTGGACGCCCAGGCTTCATTATTGACACTTATATCCATTTATAGATGATCTACTTGCATGAAGAATTAGAAGAATCATTCCAAACTGTTGAACCAATCAATAGACCTCTTTCACAATGGCACCCAAGTTAAATATTCTTTTATATTCATTTAAATTAGCTTTTTTGACCTCGTTCGTGTGTCTGTAATTACTTTGTAATTACTTTGCTTTGTAACGAGGCCAGAAAGGCTAATTTACATGCATATAAAAGAATATTTCGACTGGCCGCCATTATGAAAGAGGTCTATCGAAAACTTTAATCGAAAATAGATCGAAGCATTCAAGTGACGTCACATTCGAGATACCGCTGAATATAAGCACCCACTGAAAATGCAAAGATGGCGCCGTACGTTCTACGTTGTAATTTTCTATTTACCCTCGTATCTCGCAAACGAAAAAGAGTTATCTCAAAATACTTCGCGATGACACTGCTTGTGGTAAGATATTTGATATAAACATAACTTGTCATCAGGGTCATCCACATTATCAATATAGACCATCGATTATGAAAATATTACATCAGTGTCATAATAAAGATATGGCAGAAATTGCAAATGTAGTTGTATAAATGTTTATATAAGTTATTTTTGCATGTTGAACCTTTCCCTGAGCTAGAATCTCCTCCTCTGTAATATTACCCACAGTAAAAACCTAGTTTTAAGCTCACACAATCTTCTCATATTCTTCTCCAATTAGTTAGTTTTATTAGCAGCAAGTCGATGGAAATGTTGATCAATTGGCATGTACAAACGTTCAGCATTTTGTACAGGATGGTACAAAAGGAATAACTCTTCTAACTATCCAACACCCGTATTTAGCCCTGCCTGTTCTAAGAATGTGGAAAAAATGCATACAGGTATAGTATATTCAGTACTACAGGTACACACATGTATGTAATGGTAGTGTTTTGTGATAACATACATTGCAACACATGCCTGGGGCTAAATTAGAAAATATTTAAACTCTATATCTTATCTTTTGCAAACTGTTGAACATCTTGTTTCCACAACATGATGATGGGGCCATCTACCTGTACATCTGACTGCGATAAATTAAGCTTCAATGAAAATATCGTGAGGTCTTCTTTGGTATCAATAACTTTCTTGTCATTCTAGAAAGGAATAAAAATGTAGGTTACAGCATATAATTGCAAGAGCAAATAACAATAGCTAACAGAAAACCAATAGCCATGATCAAGAACAAGATGCAAGTAACTGTCATGACAAGAATAAAAAGAACAATTTTTAAATTGCAAAATGAAATTTGCAGGAATATGTACAAGTGATCAATTCGACAACATATGTATATATCATGCATGTGAATCCTTTTGAAAAGAAATGGATACAATTAACACATGCATAATTAACCTTTTTAGACGAATAACTAATGACTTCGAAAGATTGATTATTTTCCTTTTATTCGAACTGAAAATATGTTCTGTGATACAATCTTCTCATGCTGCAAATGAAAATGGCAAACTCAATTAATTTGTACTAATCATCTACACAGACATGTGTACACATGCACAATATAAACATACACATAATATAAACTGATTATACATATATACATCTTTATACAATAACGTGACTTCTGTGTGCATTATCATTGGTTGTTGACTGATCTACTAAAGGACACACACAGATGACGCCACATCCACGCCATATCACATCAGCAGATTTCCTTTTTCATGCCCCAAAATCATTCAATAAACCATTTGAATTTTTATTGTAAAAACAAATAGATAACATTTTCCATGTGTGTACTGTAATAGATCACAGAAGACGTCACAGCGTGTAAAGAACAACAGTCTGTCACTCGCGTCGTGTTGTACTGTGACGTTATTCGTGATCTATTACAGTGTACACACATGGAAAAATGTTATCTATTTGTTAAATACACACACATAAAATAAGGTATCGAGCACTCTGTTATGGTACCTCCTGCAAACACTAAAAAATTCAGTATATATACACACAGATATTTAGTATTTTATTAACTCTTTCCCTACGGCTGGAAAACATAAAAAATTGAACGACCACGTTGTTCTATTGATATCTCTTGAAATAACCATAACTGTTGCGAAAGCTATACATTTTCTGGAAGCCCAATAAACCGGCTTTTACTTGTTCTTTTAAATTTCCCGAACAAAACACATTATGTTAATATAAATTAGCATTAATTATCATAAATCAGGTTGAAAAATTTACATTTTTCCAGAAAAGGCCATCTTGCACGCCCGCATAGCATCTTGAAAACTCAAAATGCCACCAATCGCAGAGCTGTTTATGAAATCAAATCAAACTTGGCGTGTGCGTGGATTTTATGTTCCTGGCGCTTGTCGAATTTCGATTTTTAATCTTGCGTTACCGTGTGCCGTGTTTTTCGATTGACGACTTTGCGGGTCATCAACGACCCATTTTAACTGCGCCCGTAGGGAAAGAGTTAATATAGAATGGCCGATATATTTTCGCCTGAATTTTTCATCATCGTTGTAAGTCGGCTAAACAACACACATATCAAATTTAAAGCCAATTTGGTGAATTATTTCCTACATTTCTAAACACGGTGAATTTTGACCTTTTTGACCCACATGCACAGAACCTATTGTCTTTGTAGTGTATAGATAGCTTGCGTATATATTTAAAAGTATGAGCTCCCGTGCGGGTGGACTGGTGCTGGTGGGATCTCTGCAGAGACTCTGCTTCGGGTAACCCTTACATAATTCCTCTCATTGAGGGGGGAGCAGAGAAGGGGGTTCATTTTTTGTCACTGACCATTTTTTTGCTTTGTTAAACTGTATTTACATTGATTATTTTCAATTCAACAGATAATAAACTGCTTTTCCTTTCACGCTTTTTCTTCGATTATTTTCAATTTACCTATTATTGCTTATTAACTCTTTCCCTACGGCTGGAAAACATCAAAAATTGAACGACCACGTTGTTCTATTGATATCTCTTGAAATAACCATAACTGTTGCGAAAGCTATACATTTTCTGGAAGCCCAATAAACCGGCTTTTACTTGTTCTTTTAAATTTCCCAAACAAAACACATTATGTTAATATAAATTAGCATTAATTATCATAAATCAGGTTGAAAAATTTACATTTTTCCAGAAAAGGCCATCTTGCACGCCCGCATAGCATCTTGAAAACTCAAAATGCCACCAATCGCAGAGTTGTTTATGAAATAAAATCAAACTTGGCGTGTGTGTGGATTTTATGTTCCTGGCGCTTGTCGAATTTCGATTTTTAATCTTGCGTTACCGTGTGCCGTGTTTTTCGATTGACGACTTTGCGGGTCATCAACGACCCATTTTAACTGCGCCCGTAGGGAAAGAGTTAATATAACATTTTTCAAAGATAAGAATTTTAATATAAAACTTCTTTTGACACAATTATTGAGTTCATGTGCAGTATGTATCTCACCTTCCACCATCTTCCACTCCAAATGATCTGTGCAAACAATTAACAAGTAAACTTTTTTTTCTCAACAAACATTTCTTAGAAACAAAATACAACACAACAAAACAGCATGTCTCTAAAAATTAATTCTCACGATTTTTAGCCCATACAGTGTAAACTATAATTTCTAAAATGAACACACATGTACCTGACATGACCAATTGTGCGATTTGCCATGCATAAGTGACAAAGTGGGTTTTGTATTAATAATGCAATATTGTTCTCCCCTGCAGTAACTTGCTGAGCCCATGGCCAGTATTTACATATCACATCTTCCCACATTAATTTGATATTATTTGGTTAAAGCAAATGTAAATGCAAGTAGTGAGCATCACCATAAACTTCCCCCGGAACATATTTAAAGGAGTGCCTGCAATTGGGTGCCTGCAATCCGTCGTGTAGTTCGTAGGATGATTAGCATGACCCCTTTACCTTTAACATTGCTCATGATCAACTGATCAAGTTTCGAACTGACAAATATCCCATGGCAAGAAAAAAGATTAGGATTTACAACGTTTTCAGTAACAGTCTATTAACACGAATACAGTATTAAATTCATTGTTTTTGATTAAAGTTAACATTTACGTTTCCGATGGAACAACCTAAAGGGCCAAAGTTCGGAAAATTTTCGATCTGAAGCTTGGAAGACTGCGAAGTGAAGCTTGTTGTTGTTGCAGCCGAAGGTGTCATAGCTTTTGAATTACTATCATTCTGGATTGGTTTCATCACCAAGAGCTTGTAAAAGAACACCACTACAGCGCTTAAGCTGTGGATGCCGACGGTTGTAGTTTCGACTGCTCATTTCGAATCTTCGATGGCCTGAAATGGACATATGTCGGTTGGTCAAGCCAGCATTTGACCATATGGTGATTGAAGTCGCTCTTACAGTGGTTTGTGTAGATCGTGGATAAACTAGCAGCATTGCTGATGTCCTTCATCATATCGCCAAGTGGTCGATTTTCGTACCAAGTATCGGTTGGCTTCCATTGACGCTTCCCATACTGAAATAATGCTTTGCATTCAGGATTTAACTTGCTGATGTACAGTTTCAAGGCATTATAGCCATCATTTTCTTCCTTTGTCTTGTACATACGACCCAGGATTTAGGATTTTTACTTCTGCTTAAAACAAACGTAGATAGCTGTCGAGTGTTTTGTTATCGATTTCATGCAATTCTATTGTAATGTGACGAACTTTAGTTCAAGGACCCCTTTGAAAACCATTTGTTATAATGAGTATGGCTTCCTAATAAAAGATTAGTTATCACCCTTGGTTAAAACCATTTACCAGTAAATGATTATATTATTAAAATTGTAGAGTTGTAGTGTTTTAAATGTCTTACCTCTTCGTTTGTTGAAAATTATCATCCTAGACAGACAAATAACAGCCAGCTCCCTCCAGTTTGCTGGGTTAGGAAGCGCTTGCAGTTTTGTGAAGCATTCCTTCATTTTTTGGATTTGGAATTGCCAAAGTTTTTTTAAGTCGTTGGTAACTGGAAGCCGCCACACTGGATTATTATGCTTCCTGAATGATAGGTTGTTTGATGCAGTACTGGAAATTTTACTGGCCCATTCAGAATCGTGGAGCTGCAGATAATCAGCGATATCGTTCCTGATTTCGTTCCTGTTGCGATCGTGGCTTCTCAGTGCATTGCCTCTCACGACAAGCAATCGCCTAAATGGTGTGGCCCATTTTCAATGCTGTTGAAGTAGCTTTAAACCCACTCGAACCTGAGTATCCACAAGCTTTCTTCACTGCTGCGATGACATCATTGAACATATATGGAATGACAAGGTCTTGCATTGTCAGTGTTGGCTTGTTCAAATTTTCATGTGTGTGAAACAAAATCCGGCCGCCTCTCGCATCTTTTGGGACACATGCCGCACATCTCCTTCTTTAAGCCATTCGATTGTAGTTGCGCCATACATAAGAATCGTGTCATCTGTTTTCACAATTGCAGTGATTTCATCCTCTGCCATCATAGAGAGCACTTTGCTGTTCTCATCACTAAATTTATTTGCTGCAAGAAGCAGTCGTCCTCTATATCTGAGGGACTTGCTAGAAACCTCTTCTGATGCACACGGGCAATTTTTGGCATGGTTCGACAACTCTCGTTTTCTCAAGAAAGTCAGGCAAAACGTGCATGGCAGGTTATCACAGGGATTGACACGCTTTAGACAATTTGGTCTACGGAGGACTTTTAATTCCTCGATCCCTGTTTGTAGCACGTTAGTATTGTGGTGCAAATCCCCACTGAAGTTGCCTTTCTTTTTTGTCTTTAGTATGTAAGGCTTTGGCAACATCAGGTTCGTTTTGATGAACATCCTTCAAATGACGAGTCATCTTGACTATTTCTTTTTCGCAAAAAAAACAAGAATATTTCTTGTCGTATACACAACTCTTGTTTTCTTCAGTTTTTGTTACAACACTGATGTACACTAAAATAAAATAAAACAAAATAAAATAAATAGAGAATAATACATGGATGTGCGGAAATATGAAATTTATTTTGAGTGTTGACCAGGATATTGAACGAGTGAGCGCATGAACGAGTGAGCGCAGTGAACGAGTGAGATATCCTGGTCAATACGACAAATAAAGTTCATATTTCCAAGCATCTATGTATTTTTCTGTTTATTATAATTATAATCAACAAAAATAGAGCACAAGAGTGTAATGCGATTTTACAAACATTTTAAAACACGATAATCAACGCATGTGTGGTTATCAGTTTCATTAGTGGTGGAACCATCAATCACTGTCTATTATATAAATGTACAGTACAATGTTACAAAAACTAATTTTAACTCAAAAGTTGTATATCCTTCACATATTGTCAATTAAGGCAATATATAATGGTGCAATAACATGTATGAACAGATTAATTGAAACATGGAAAATAGCTCTTTACCAGTAGATATGATGTTAAAATGCCATGAATTTCCTAACTAGCATTACACAATGTAACTTGCTTCTAATACAAGAGGTAAAAAACTTAGGATTTCTATTAACCAATCAGTTTCAAGTCCCAACTTAGGAAAGATCAGTTTCCCTGACATGCATAGAGACCGCTGATTTATGACCATCAATATTTAGCTATCCATATTCCTGCCAGCTCCACATCACAGTAGTCCAATGTGGGTAGAATTATCAACTTACTGTATATAATCTATCCACACCAACAATTGGAGTAGAATCCTTAATACGTGTTAGTAAATCTAATTTGAATGGACCCGTAGACATTTGAACGAATTTGATTTTTTAAAGGACACTCATTGTATGATAGATGCACTTTCTTCCTTCAACAGCCTTTGGTGTCTTTATACTAAATATTCTCATTGACTAAGGAATTAGGAAACACGTGCGGAAAGTCATTAGAAGCCCTGGAAAGAAGTGCCTGAACACCAGAGGCGAATAATATTAATCATACATGCATAGGGAAGCTATAAAACGAGGAGTTTGTGAATAAATTAGCCTAGTTGTTAGAACAGGGAAGAAGACATGTACTGGTGACTTCGGTAGAATACGAACACACCCCACTGTTGGCCTACAGCCCGTTTCTGGAAGTGCACTTCTCAGCAATAATGGCAGAAAGACCAGCTCCCCTTTACAGCCTCCAGGTGATGCCGTCCAGCCCGTGGCAGAGAATATTGATAACGTGGTCGCGGAAGTCCCAACCCGCGCAAGTTGGTTCTGTTAGTAGCACTTCGTTGTCATGTTTAAAGGTTTGAATACACGTGTGAGAACTCATTTACGAGCGTACATGTTAATCGGATACTTTTAGTCCTTTGTGCCTCAATTTTTTTTTCCAACGGCGCCATTGCTACAGGTGATTTTTTGTCTCGGATCACACCGGCTTACAAGCTTCCTACAATTTTTCCATCGCTGATCGTGTAGATTTGCTGAAGGCTTAAGTGTACATTCTCTTTGATACTGTTCAGGAAGGAAGAAACTCTTTCATTGGACATATGTCGAATTCTTTCCTCCATTATTGGTTCATTGCTGGATCCCTATTACTTGCTTTCTTGGTCTTCTTATCTTTGCAGAAGGTTAGATCCTTGAGTTTGCTAGGTGTGACTTCTTTTTTGGTGCCTTTATTCCAGCCTTGCTTGTGCAGGCAGGTGAGATGTAATCCTTGTTGCAGGCATAGTACACCTTGTACAGTAAGGCAATAACATGGTTACATGCTTCTGCAGTTCCAACCGTGCATGTACACCATGAAGTTACTACCATACACTCAGTTTTTTCTCCTTCAACACAAATCCAAACCTTATGTGCATCATCACGTATTCTTTGTGAAGGGGAAACATTGCCTTTTAGGAAAGTAAACTTACTGTCTGAGGGGCATTTGACGACAAAAACAGTGTCAACAAAGCCACTCATCCAGTAAGAATAAGCTTTTTGACCCTTGTACTTCCCAATGAAATCAACATCCACAGCTTTTATTCTGAAAATGTAGCTGAACAATTTCCCATCATCGATTTTGGGCCATTCTTGTACATTATCAGCCCACACTTGTTCTGGGTCGGTTGTAATACTGTTTGATGTCAACCTTCGCGAGTACTTCTCACAGATCTTCTCGTAGATTTGTTCATGGGAAAATTTCTTTGGAACGTTTAGTTCATATGTTCCAAATGCTCTGGCACTAAGTTCAGCCTTTGGTCCACTTTGTTTGAGACCCCCTTAAAGCCAGAAAATCTTTCAGCAGAGAGACTGTCCAATTGAGAAAATCGTCGTAATCTAGCTTTTCTCCTCCGGTTGGTTGGTAGCCATACACCACAAATACCAATCGAAACACTTTATCTGAGACTTGCAAGATGGCGGCAAAAACCTTGGAAGGGTCTATCGCTTAGCAGTCACACACTTTTCTGCAAACACAACATTTTTGAAGGCACGAAACGGTAGGACGCACCAATAGTGATTTCTTCAAACAGGTAAGTGCTAAGGGTCTGAAATTTAATGTGGTACATGCAATACCAGAGCTGTGCAATGACGAATTATTTTAGAGATATGTCAATGCCTTCATATATTTTAGCCATTCCCAAAAATAACTGAGAAAAATGTCCAATTACATCTCTTCCAAAGGCCCTAGATATTTTTTGGAGTAGTCTAAAAACAAATCAATTCGTCATTGCACAGCTAATACCTGTATGAACTCACAGTGGAAATTTCATACGTATAGGTCAAATATTTTTGATATCACAAAAATAGCATCTTGTGACCTTCAAATTTCCGAATTCGAGGAAAACACTTTAAGGTGGCTCATAGTCAATCGAGATATGGTCTGGAAACTCGGCAAACTTCAAAGCGACTATGAGCTACGTTTTGATGTTGAACCGTACCTTACACCGTGCACATCCTTTGTTTGAGGTTTATTAATATTTAAACAATATGGTTGAGCGATTAAAGCCAAACGATTATATTGGATGATTGCTTCATTATATTAAAACACAATAGGTTCTGTGACCATTCACAAAATTGCATAAAGACAAACAAAAAGATAGAACAAAGACTTTAGCTGAGTTTCCAGACCATATCTCGATTGACTATGGGTGGTTTGATAGTCTAAATCATGAAAAATTGCATTTTTCGCATAAAAATGTTTGTAATGCAGATCTGTAAACGTTGATTCCTCAACCTTCAAAATCTCATGCCAGTTGAACTTGATTTTGTGAAGCCAGTCCCTACCAAGTAACGAAGGCCCACAGCCGCTTACTACAGTGAGGGGAAGCATTGCATCCTGGGTCTGGTAATGCACCTTGGCCGAAAACTGTCAACAAGTATCGATTTTTCCTCCAGTGTAAGTGTGGAGAGTGGCAGGGCGCCAGGGGAATAGCAGAGAAATACTTCTGGTATGTTTCTTGGGAGATGATCGAGATGCTGGTGCCTTGAATGTCTATTGGTATCATAATACCCTGCTTGTTTGAGCCAACCTTGTACATTAACGCTGAAAAGCAGTCGACAAAGTCATTGTTCTGGGCATGGTTGTCCTCTTCTACCTGGTTGACTACTTAACTGACTTGGTCGATTTGCAAGCACGAGAAATGTGACCATGCTTGCCACAAGAACGACAGGTAACATTTCGATACTTACATTCACTTCTGCGATGACCTCCTTCGCCACAGCTTAAACACGCTTTCTTGTCGCTGTTTATTCGTGGTGGAGAACTTTCCTGATGTACAGGTACGTGATTATCACTAGGAGGACTAGAATTGAGCTCTGCCCCATATTTTTCAGCTGCTTCTGAATTAAGCGCAATCTTGAGAGCTTGTTGGAAGTTGTGATCATCGGCCAACAGTTTCTTTTGTAGGCTTGTAATGCGTAGGCCACACACGAAACGATCACGGAGGGCTTCGGGAAGGAATGCCGCAAATTCGCACGTGGAGACCAGTTTCTTGAGATTTGCTGCGAAATCGGTCACACTTTCCGTTTCAGATTGCTTGCAGTTGTGAAATCGAAAGCGCTCGGCAATCGTGAGCCTTGAAGGTTTTGAGTCGGTCAAGGTTTTGGAAGACGGTGAACCAGGGGAGCAGATGTCTTACAAGATATCGTGTGCCTCGGCCCGGCCTAGAAGGGAAATAAAAATGGCGCGTTTCTTGTTGATGTTTCGCCATCGTTGGGGATATCATTCGCCTCAAAGTATTGCTCCAAACGCTCCAGATACCGATCGATATGGCCACTGCAAACGTCGAACTCCTCGATCTTCCCCAAGGTGGTCATAGTTTACCTCGTCGCCAATAAGTATGTCAAGTTTTTATTGAGCTATATCAACACGACGGCCAAGCAAGGCAGGCAAAACAACAACCTCTGGCTATCATGCAATATTAGTGTACAGCGGTACACCAACATAATATTAACATATACATTAATGTCACTACAACAGAAGTATGTGACCAAAGATGGCGAATACGAAGAAAGTGATAACCATCCGGATTTGAGCGACAGTGACGGACCTGCAACTACGAAAGCCCACGAAGCACTGCAAAAACGACGAAATACCATTACGGTGCTCAACTCAAGCGAGAGAGTGATAATGTGGACGAATGCAAGAGTGATATGGGAAGGAAAGGGTTGGAGAAGAAGCAGAGACGCCTAAGTGCCTTGACGTTTCCGAGGTTGTAATAGCCAAGAATCTTTGTGATCGAGCTTTAGCATTTGCTAACATGCAAAACGTCCAGGAAAGATTGATTTGGCCGAGTTCATCATCAACCGTGGAATAAAGGTGGTGAATGAAGTAATAAGCAATGCATGGGAGATGGAAAACGCTGAACGAACGCGCGTGCGACAAAAAAATCTCGCATTGACATCCTAAAAGAAGCCTATGATCAACAATGCACGTGTCAAACGGAAAGTGAGTGTCGAACGGAAAGTGAGTGTCAAACGTGTGCATTACAACTGCCACATATTTTGTCCAATAGTCGCTACTTCTTTTCCACATTGTCCTTGCAAATCTATAACGTGGTTTAAATCTTTTTCCGTAAGAACACCCTTCCTACGGCTTTCAAGATGTTGGAAACCAAGTTTACGAATTTGTCTAACAAAGGTTCTAGCTGTATTAAGTGTTATACCACTTCTCTTAACCACGTCCGGACTGTGAAATTAGGATTCTGTTGTCGCAGTGAAATTATAGCTGTGTGAAGTTTCCTTTTATCATGCGCTGTCAATAGTTGCGTCGACCACGTTTTGCTTTTTCCTTCTTTCTTTCTTTCTTCCTTTTTAACTTGTTTGGCATGGATAACCCTCCAAACACTAGACTTAGACATTTTCGTCTTCGATACAATCTTTGCTAGTGTGTATTTTTTTTCGTGGAATAGGAAAAGCACAAGAGCGCATTGTTCACCTGTAAGTCGTGCCTTGAACACCATTTTGAAACGAATATGCTTTTTTGTAGAACATGAATGATTATGACGTCATTTAAGTAGTTAATTAAATTTTAAAATATATCACTGATCAATGAAAACGCCATCTCTATTTTTTCAACTGTTATATCATTAAACCATTACAAGTCCTGAGATTTAACACGTGAAACGTACCATGAAATCAATCCCAGATTTTCAGACAATCATTGTCAAAATTAGTTGGAACAAATTGAAAAAAGTATGTCATCATAATTATTTTTGGGAAATTTAATAATTACTTTCATGCGATCCCCTCTCCCCCTATTCAATGTTGGTTTTACAATGATGGAAAGCTATTGGGAAATAACTGAGAGGAAACCGTTAACATTATGGGGTTTTGCAACATTGTTTAGGGGGAAGGGGGCCGTAAACTTTTCGTGATACGTTTGTTCCAACAATTTTGTCAATGATTGTAGTGATTCAATCACGCACTCTTTGCAGATGTACAGACATCGCCTTGGATCAAGGGGAACTAAATAAATTAAATTATACAATAATCATTTACAGTACACCATATATCAACAACAAATTATAGTAAATAATAGAAATAAAAACTAGTCACGTACCTTCTCCTTCTAATGAAGGAATCACATGTTCTTGTTCATTGCTCAAGGACTTTGAATACTTGGCTGTAATACAACATAAACACCAAACAAATTAATATGTCTGTTCAACAGAAATTCAACAACATTTTAAATATATATATAGTCTGATGTGAAAAAGCGGGGAGTTTGATGATGAAATACAACTTTTGTTCAGAGACAACTTAATTCCTTTTCTGACTTTTTTAAGATGCATGACTACAACTACTGGATATTTAATGATGTGATTATACTTGTCTATATTTAGTTCGTATATTTAGTTTGTTGTTTATGTAGTCTTGGAATTTTTGCTCGAAATGATTATATTATGAAGATACATAATCTTCTACTTTGTAAATCATTATCTGATCTCTAGGTTACTTTTGACCGCCGCTGAGGGAGTCGAAACGTCAGTCAACAACAGTCTTTCTCAAGACTACAACAACCGTCACACATATAGTTTAAAGTGCCTATACAGCCCTTTAATTTTTTAGTTATCTGTATAGAGGATGAAAAAATAACTGATAAGTTAATTTATAGTTTTTAATTTCGACGTTTCGTTTGGAAGATATCACTCTTTAAACATTGCTATTTATATAAAAATGGCAAATTAGAAAGGCCTGGAACGAGCCACACTGTGACGTCATTTAAGAGACGAATGTGTGTTTTGCCTTGGGGAACTTGTAAACACTGTATTAAACACACTGCAAATTCTCTATGTAATATTCATCTTTACTGTCCACGTATCGTTCAAGTTCGCTTCATTAGAACACTGTGTATCCATACACTCGTATCTGTGTGGCATGATTGAATAGTTCAACATAAGCGATAAATTTTATAGTATAATCTGGGAATCGAGCTCGTTTGTTTACGAAGCTGGGAAGATCCTCGACTCATCTCTTAAATGACGTCACAACCTACAATCATTTTCAAAAGCGTTGGGACACTCACAAGTCTTTTGACTCATTTCCTCTGTTTGTGCTCCCCCCCGGGCCCCTGATCAATGTTGTACGACATATCTACTGCGAATTTCGTCGAAATGATAACTTGTTTCGCTAGACAACATTGTAAAGGGAGGGGGAGGGAGGGAAAGTAGCCCCATTGTCAAATAGATGATGTAGATCAAGTATATGATAGAAAATATCAGGTGTCCCAACGTCTTTTGAAATTGATTGTCCGAATTCCAAATTTCCAGGCCCTAACATAAAAATATATATAAGAGTTCACATTCACGATGGTTGTGGAAAGTTAATACGTTTATAGAGGAGAATAATTATCAGCTTCAAGGTACTATCATTTCACAAATTCAACAGCACTTAAAACGGGGGGGGTTATGTAATAATATCTCGCAATAATTTCATGAGGAATATGGGCGGCGTTTCAAGCTGACACATACAAGTCTAAATTCTTAAAAATCCGGAATATCATTGAAAATCATGAAGGAATATCTGATTAAATCAAGATATACATTCTCTTTGAAGCGTGTGCAATAATCTTAGAGTCATGGTGACGTAAAGGGTGCGCATTTTGAACGTAATTGTAAACATCGCATGCGTCTGATTTGTCCTATGGAACATTGTACAGGGAAATTAAGTGTCTGGGATTCCATTTTTTGCAAGCACGAAAAAAGGGGGTACTCACCTCCCGTAATTGCACTAAGCGGCAACAATTTGCGCGTAAATGTAGAAAAATATTGAAGAGCAAGCCAAATTTTTTTCATACAAATATCGCGTTCTATTTGGATGGAGTGTCGTTTGAATACAAGAGCAAGCCGATGCTGGATGCTGTTGCTCCGAAAGGGAAAATATGGAGAAAAAGAAGTTAAGGGCTCCCGATAACAAGTAATTGGGATCAAAAGAATTGCCTGGTGGAAAGCGGTTATACCTCGTTGTTGCTATTGCATTCGGGAAAGGAGTTATCTTGGTGGAAGAATATGAGCATATGGATGGGAAATATTTCAGTGATTTTGTGAAAAGAAACTTCCCAATTCTCTTTTCTGATCGAAGTTAAGAAAAGTTGTTTACCATGGACAACGATCCGTCGTAAACCAGTAAGGCTGCGATGAGAGCGATTGATGATGTAAGAGCTAAACTATTTACTATTCCTGCGCATTCTCCAGAACTAAATCCAATCGAAAACCTGTTTCACATGGTCAAGAAAGAACTTGCGAACCAGGTTATCGCCGAACGAATAATAAACGAAACTTGGTGTCAATTCAAGACAAGAGTACGCAAAACTGTAATGCAAACCTCAGTAACTTTTATTCACAATCTCTTATTAAGTATGCCAAAACGCGTTGACGCCGTCATACAATGTAAAGGATTTAGAACGAAATATTAATTTTAACAACATTCCGCACGCTTCATACAACGATACTCACCACGATACTCACCCTCATGTTTATGGCAATAAGCCCACATTACAGTGATAATAGCAAGAAAATGGTCATTAAAAGTTAACAGTATTATTAATTATATTAAAGGGAAGGAACTTTGCTATTTTTTACGTGATTTTTGGTTTTAAATGGACTTAAACAACACATAATTGACTCACGGTACTCACTCAAACTATAAATATAAACAGAATAGATCAGGTTTCTTTAGCACATAAGCGAGTATCGTGGACAAACTTATTTTCCAAGCGCATAAGTCGTTTAATCATATTAGTTACATTTTACAAACGTATTAAGTAAGTTATCAAAGATGAGAAAACGGGAAAGCAACTACTCTCTTGTGGTATATTTTGATTTTGGGACGTGAGTACCGTGGTGAGTATCGTGCGAGTATCGAGAGACGCTTGAGAGATTACGTCATACCCGGAAAAGACACTGCGTGTAATGTTGATTACTGCTGACTGTTAGTTAAAATAAGCTTTGAACAACAAGAATTACATGGTTTTAACTCTTTTTGTTCGTCTTGTGGTATCTGTCGGTGTAACTTGAATACGCGCCATCTCACTTGTATCATTTCCGTGTTAACTCTTTCAATAGACCCACCATTTATAAGGACAGTACAAGAGGAGCGCAATCACTTGTTGCAAAGAAAGGGGTATCTTTCTCCAGAACAATATGTCTCTATTCATTACATTTTTAGCAGCAGGAAAATGAACGACATCTCCTTCAAGAACTTGTAAGAGCTCACACCACGGTATCAGTGACGGTTTCCAGCGGAAATAATTTAATAACACTACTTCTGCCGTCTCTACGCCAAGCCACGCGGTACCCGAAGCAGGGTTAAGAAAACAATCGAAGATCGTTTTTAAGGGGGAAAGAAGGAAGGTTTTTGCCACAATTAGTGGGACCATCTATAAAAATGTTTCGGTATTTTCCTCTGCCTCGTTTTAACGTTTCATTGTGTGCTTGTTATTATTCTGATTGCAAGATTATGTTCGGACAATCATTTTCAAAAGCGTTGGGACACTCACAAGTCTTTTGACTCATTTCCTCTGTTTGTGCTCCCCCCCGGGCCCCTGATCAATGTTGTACGACATATCTACTGCGAATTTCGTCGAAATGATAACTTGTTTCGCTAGACAACATTGTAAAGGGAGGGGGAGGGAGGGAAAGTAGCCCCATTGTCAAATAGATGATGTAGATCAAGTATATGATAGAAAATATCAGGTGTCCCAACGTCTTTTGAAATTGATTGTAGTTTCCAGAATTGGCAGAAATACGTTTTCGGTTTTTAATCGGAATTTGCTTACATTTCTTAATTTGGATGCAAAATATCTTCTAAACGAAAAGTTCAAATAAAAAACTGTAAAATAACTTAGCTATTTTCTATCCTCTATGCAGATAACTAAAAAACGAAAGGGCTGTATAGGCACTTTAAGTTATTCTCGCTATACATTTGTTTAATATAAAAAGTATATTTCAAGTTTCTATCGCTCTGTTTACAGTATGTTATGCTTATTTACTACACCCCCAGTATACATGCATCTTGTATATTATCCAAATACAGCTATGTTTGTGAAAGAATGATTTTAGAACTAATAGTTATCTAACAACCGTTTAACAATATTGTCTCAAATAGTAGATGCTTTGCTGCAAAACAGATTATATTTTGGTAGTTCTGCAAATGAAAAGATCCATAAAAAGATCAAATGTTGCTGTATCATGATTTACCTTAAGACAATTGCTTGGAAGTACGATGGGTTATTGCAATGTAAATCAAGTGCAAATCTTACAATCCTGAAAGTCAATTGAAGTAACTGCATGAAAGTAACTAGTATCGCATAAACATTTCAAATTATAAGAAAAACCTCGGATGCCAGCGATATCCTTTGGGCGATTTCATGGATAATTGCTTCATTTGCATGTCCCAAAGTAACTTCATGTCTGGGGTATCTTCTCATTCTCGATTTGGTCAAATATTCTTCTCAGGTCCAAACTATCACTTTCTAAAAATTCTATCATTTTCTTTCAACCGTTTCTTTCTTGTAACATCGCTTCTAAACTCTTTCTGCTGTGTACAGGCACCTGATCATCACTGTCAGGAATTGCTACATTTCCTAAACAAAACGATGATGCCCTACCAAACGAATAACGGTATCAATGTCATACAATGACACAGGAACAAATTCTTCCACAATATCTTTCAGCGAAACTGCATCCCCATGTATGCGTGGTGTTATGTTGGGCAGAACCAATGTGACGAAGATCTTGCATACCAGACGACGACCTTCTACAGTAACTCCTGCAGAGCCTCTTTCTGGTGATGGAACCTTCATCATTGTGAACTATAACCAGAACATAATTTTATGCTGTCCATAGTTTCTTGTAAAAGCGATTCGACTTTTCTTAACTCTCCCTCGTGTACAGTGCGCTTTCTAAGGTTTAGGTAACTGGATCTCAACAATGTGGTAGCCAGATATTGCTGATGACTTGTCCTAGCGTAATTTTAGTAACTTGTTGGTTACTAATATTAGCATGGTCCAGTATTGAATTTGGTGACAAAAAGTCACCTTTGTTGTGCTCATAATTGCAAATGATCCTAAAATTACAACAATATATAAAGTTATTGTATTATCGTATTGTTTCAGCTGAAATGAAGGATCTTGGTATTGAAGAACTTGAAGATGTCAGAGATTGTACCAAACCAGATAGAAAAGTGGACCAAGGCTGACAAGAAAGATTACCTGTGTAGTGAATAATGTTAGTTGTTAAATGGTTAGGCATGACAAGTACATGCAGGACGGTTGTATATGCAATGACGTAACTGCTGGCGTGGCGTGTTGGTTAACGGTTATGTTGGTTAACTTAGTGAGTTCAAGGCTACGGTTTGAAACCTACTGTTACTTCGGTTTTTGATACACAATGTTGTTTCGTTTTATCAGGGTTTGATACCAATGCTGCTTCGTTTTATCTGGGTTTGATACCCAGTTGTTGCTTCATTTTTTCACGGGTGGTCAGCTCAAGATACCACCTGGCTGGATCTTCATCTGAATTCAAGTACTACTACTCGCTTCAAGGCCCCCTTGGTAGCTTGCACCTAACCAACCAACCGGGTAAGTAAAATGTGAACAAAGATGTTAACATTGGCAATATGGTAGTCTTCACTATCTCAACAAAATCGAATGCACAAATTCATCTTTTTGCTCTAACGCCAGACGATTTTGGAATGCTAAAATATCCCGTCAAAATTCCTTCATAGGCAAAGCGGTAATCCTTGGATTAATCCTAACCTTAAAAAATCTATACGAAAAAAATGCCGTTTATGGAAGCAAGCTAAGAGGTCAGACAACCCTGATAAATGGTTGAAGTATAAACGGTTTAATAACAAGGTAAAAGATGAAGTAAATAAAGCATACTGGTCATATGTGAATAACCTAGTATCTTCGCTTCCAGAGAAGCCAAGAAAGTTTTGGTCATTTGTGAAGGCACGTACTGGTATCACAAATGTCCCTACTTGTGTCACCTACTCTGGCTTCTCGGCATATACTTCGAAAAGTAAAGCAGATTTATTAAACTCCTATTTCAACTCGGTTTTCAGCGTGCCTTCTAATAACTTAGATAATTCGTATGGGGATTTGACAGCGATAACCGATATTTCAATTGATGATATAGTCGTCACTGCTGACGATGTTGTCAAAGTATTGTCTACGTTGGATACGAAAAAAGCATGTGGCCCAGATGGAATATCACCTAGGATTTTAAAAGAATGTGCAAATGAATTGTCTATTCCTTTGGCAGCCTTATTCAACTATACTTTGAGTGTTGGAAAACTCCCTCAAGATTGGAAAGTTGCAAATGTGGTGGCAATCTATAAATCTGGTGAACGTTGTTCTGCTGAGAATTATCGACCAATTTCGCTAACCTGCATTGTTGCAAAGTAGCAGAACGTTTATTACATAATCATATCATGAAGTTTTTATTACACTTACAGTTACTGTGTGATGACCAACACGGCTTCCACAAGGGTCGTTCATGTATTACACAATTATTACAGCTTGTCCACAATTGGCTTAGCTTAATGGATAAAAGAGAGTCGGTTGATGCTGTGTTTCTTGATTTTGCTAAGGCATTTGATAAAGTTTCCTATTTACATATTATCCAAAAGTTACATCTTTATGGTTTTAAAGGCCAAATTGTGGTATGGATTCAGGATTTTTTAACAGCGAGGCGGCAGCGTATTGTGGTTGGAGGGAGAGGTGTCTGATTGGAAGGATGTTACATCGGGAGTTCCGCAGGGAAGTATATTGGGTCCCTTACTTTTTACTATATACATTAACGATCTTCCTACATCAGTAACTTGTAACAGTCACCTATTTGCAGATGACAGTGTGTTAACCAAAATGGAAAATATTAACCAAAGCAGATTGTATTCAGCTACAAGAGGACATTGATAATGTTGTAGATTGGAGTAAATCTTGGCAGTTACAACTGCGGCTTGATAAATGTAAGGTTCTTCGTGTATCCAGGAAAAAATCTCAGATTGACCATGATTATTACCTTGATAACTCGATTATAACTAAAGTTAATGTCCACAAACATCTTGGCATTTGGTTGGAAGAAACACTCTCTTGGGACAGTCATGTTAATAATATATGCGCGAAGTCTAATCGAGTTTTGGGATTAATTAGGAGAACATTTACAATCAGGAATAGGAAGGGTATCGAAGTTGCTTTTAAAGCTCTTGTCTTGCCCATATTGGAATATGGGTGTCAAGTTTGGAATCTTTACCTCCAAAAACATATTACTGCTTTGGAGTCAATTCAAAGGAGAGCAACTCGTTTAATTTGTGGATCATCAATGCCTTATGCTGAAAGGTTGAAGAAACTTGGTTGGTTAACTCTGGAAATTCGTAGGAAATATTTATGCCTAGTTCAACTTTATAAAATCATATTTGGTTACAGTGACATTGACCCTAGTATATATTTAGATTTATTGGGTCCTACAAGAACTCGGTCAAATCATGATCATAAATTAGACCTAAATTGTGTAAAACTAACAATTGCAAATTTTCTTTTTTCAACCGATATGTTGAGGAGTGGAATTCCCTCCCTTCGTATGTTGATTTTAATAGTTTAGTTAATTTCAACAGCAGTCTTAAACGTTATCTAGAAACTTAACTGTTAACTGTATGTCTGTTTCTTTTATATGTATTGTGTATGTTTTGTTTTATTATTTATATAATTTTTTAGGAGAGCAGTTATATAAAGATGGGAATTTGGTTTCCCCCTACTGCTATCCTTCCATATTACTTACTTTTTCCTTTTTTCCCTTTTTTTCATTTAAGTTTATGGTAAATTATTATTAAAGTTTTAAAGTATTAAAGTACATGCAGGAAAGGTGTTGAATCGGACCTTTTTTGACGTTTTTCAAAACATTGAAGCATTATTCACTTTGCATAAGTGACACAACAGGAGTTTTTTTTACTTGAAAAAAAAATAACTAATTCATATTTATTATATTTCAAAGAGAATTTTACCACCCCATGACCTTCAAGGCAAACCGAAACTCCACATTGTCAGAATGTTGGCTGACGATGTTTCGTAGGCGAAAGCCCATTACCCCAAGTATTTATATACAAGGGCTTTTAATATTAAAACATTCAAATCGGTGATTTTAAAGGTAAAATTTGAAAGCAACTGAACCTAGGGCTAGCGCTGTTCACCATACCTTGCCAACCATTTTCCATATGAATTAATTGCTCATTCTGGCTTTGGGTTCATAATGACCAGAAATAAAGCTGTTAAGACACCCTGAGTTATTATGCTCTGACATGCTATAGATAATAAAACTAAGCATTATAAGTAAATAATCCGTATTTAGTTTCTTTTTATGTTCTTTACAGTTCAAATCAAAATACCATGAGATTTAACTTTTTTGTCATCCTGGTAAGCCTGTAATTGATTAGACTTCATTTACACACCTGTCTCTACTCTGCAGTGTGTGTGTTGCTGGTTATATACAATAACAATTGTTACTTTTCAATTTTGCTAGAATAATTTAAACAACAATCCTATCATTTACTAAGAAGAGTATGCAATATGCTTGGCAATGCAGCCAGTAGTTCCACAAACACTAGCTCAACCAGAGTCGGGGCTAAAACGTGGGTCGCAGGTAGCGGTTTCTAACCCTAACGCTTATAAAACTTATATGCAGGGGGTTAGGGTTAGGATCTTTGTTGTGGGAGAGCTCGGAGTAGACAGACGATACATGCACGATCGTCAAGCTGATATCCTCAGAAAAATTATTCTGAGTCCCGTACAGGAATTTATGAGCTTGATGATCGTCCACGTATCATCTATCTTGGTTGTGTTGGGGTTGGTTTCAGTCCTATCTTCACATTTCGACCTTTTGGGTATACTAAAGAGACACGACCCACCTGCTACCTGCGTATTAGCCCCGCCGGCTCTACCATTGTTGGTCTACCTGCTGCCACACCCTTGGGAGCTGCAACATCCCAACCATCAAACAGTGCACTTAACAGCAATCTAAACCAATCCACAAACTCTCCTCAATCAAATGTGTGCCTGCAAAGTTCCAATCCTCAACTGAGAGCTTGAACAACTGTTGATGAGCAAATGTGCTTATTCACTCACCAATCGGTAACTTAACATCATAAAGTATGACAAATGCAGGGTGTTCTTTTACACAGCTATCTGATTGCGATATATTTTGAAGAATTTCGGCCGTGTTCTCCAGCCTTAAAAACTGACGTTTCAACAAGTTGAAGTAGACATTGAGTTGTTGCAACTCATAAAAAGTTAGGTACTTTAACAGATAATCGTGTCATGTGGATGAAGATGTGCTACCTCTCAAAGAAGGCCAGCAAGAAAAGGTAATTAAAATTTAAGTAGATTTTTACCGCAAGACCTTAATGTAATATTACCGTATGTACGATCATGTAGACGTATACGATCTTTCAGTGATCGTCCACGGACATGAAATTACTATATATTTTCAATTCATTATATGTATTCATATTATATGTACGTGTAATTTTGTATTTTTGATTGTTTAAACAGAAATATTTTACCAAGATGATGTTTTGCTTGGCAGATAGGGAAGAGTTGCACACTCCTACCACATCAGAAAAGTTTGAATTGTTGAAAAATGGGCTTGGAGAGGTTTCCATTCCTACATCAGCATCCCCAAATGTTGTAAAGGACGTATTGTACGAGTATGTATATGTACATACATTAGGAGCAGAAAGTTGGCGACCACAAAGCTAAATAGGTTAAGGGTTGCTGCTCCCCATGCATTTATAAGAGTATGAAGATCATGAATGACGTAAAGTTGTGTTGAGTGGCTTAGGATGGTGTCAGCTGTTGGGAAAGATAGCTAGCGAACTTTAAAAATTCCCACTTTTAGTTTTTTTCTCCATATTTTATATGTAGATTGACGTTAAGAAGTGTGAAGGCACTCGGCTATCGTCTACAGGCAGATGTGCCTGTACTCAACTTCTTTTGTATTCAAATGACGTCAAACGTGCCTTTATCAGTGCATATGCAGGGGGCATAAACACACCTGCACCAATGTCTTGTGAATATGTTCTGTTTTATATAACTAACATTCAGTTCCAAAATCATTCAGAACATACCTGGCTTTACGAGATTGTGGTGGAATACAACTCCTACTCTCCAAGGAGAAACCAAGTTGAGAATTGTCAGCCATGGTGGAATATCATGAAGGAATTGAGATGTTTTGGCTCAGGCAGAGTGTACATTAGGCCCCTTCAAAGAAATATTTCCGTAGTGACCAACCAGAAGTCGAGGATGAATACAAAGATTGACTTTCATGTTTGCGTTCCATTCACATAAGTGATATACAAGAACATCTTGAAATTTGTAGTGTACATGTAAGTAATTAAACTGAGTGACATTATTCGAGTTGGTTTGTGCGCATGTTTATTCGATATGGGCTGAATCGGTCTTTTTGCTGAAATTTTGAAAATTATTTAAAGGTAGTACAATAAACCTACATGTGGCACGGAAGTTATTCAGGATAGTTATAACGAGCTAATGTACCAGACTAGTTTGTTGAGCTATCTTATAATTTAGTAAATAATTTTCACGAAAATATTCCATATGCAGTTATCATTATTACTATAACGTTTTTGATACCGTGGTCAAGGAACAACAGTCGTGTTTGGAAACAGCAAAGCAGAAAATCTTGCACTGAATGAACATTTATGCAAGGCTATTGATCATACCATTTCTTCTGTTTGATGTTTATGTATAATGTAACATTTATTGTAACATTTGTATCACATGAACATTATGACTCAGTGCCACAAAACCAGTGGCAGTTTTATGCAAATTTCAACGTTACCTCCTGCGTGGTTTACTTGGAGAATGAGCGGAAAATTAGAATCCTTCTCTGGCATTTCTTGTCATGCATTATGCCGAACGCATTGGATGTCTATTACAAAATAAAATTTGCAAGAGATATAGTTATTTATAGCGAGCATTGTTCAAGCTATGTTGAAAAATCTGGTGTTGAACCTGAAGTTGCCTTCACAATTCACATGCCATTCGAACAACTGAAAAGTTGGTACAAAACCAAGCAAACCTTATTGGTTGAGTGTTCGTATATGTACAAATATTTAACGTATTTATCGGCAACCGGTATACTGCGACGATCCAGGAATGCTCACAGGCAATTTGCTCAACAGTGGCGCGACAATTCGTCGGAAAAATTGGAACAAGTCAACAAAACCTTTTAACGAAAGTAAAGGATATTGCTGTGGAACAAAGTGAACTTGTTACAGTTACATCGTTGAATACCCTAATTATCGACATTAAAAAATTAAAACAAGAAAATGAAAGTTTGTTCAATGTCATCCAAATAATTTCCCCCCAAAGAAAATTGGAAGGGGAAAACAATTTCCGAAGTTGGAAAACGCCAGCAAGAACGAAAACTTAAGACTTTGGCAACAAGGATAAATGGTTCAGTGAATCGTTTGGTCTGCCTTTGGACACGGTTAACCTATTAACCTCCAATTTAGATAAGGACTCAAGTCATAAAGATCTCTCAAAGTGGACAATAGCAGAAAATCCAGCAAATTTTGTTAATCATGGATACATTTTGTATAGGCGAAGCATCATACCATGAATTAACTTGTTGCCCAGGAGGGAGGAACTTCCTATAGGTCTTACTTAGTCAAACAATGCAACGAGGGTCTAAACAAGTTGAAAATATTAATCAGAATTTTCACATTTTACAAAATGATCCTCAGATGTCAACCATTTTCACCGATAACCCTTTGGTATCTTTTCGCCGCAATAAAAACATTTGTGATTCCTTAGTACATATAGTGCCCTTAAACAAAATACATCGACACCAGAGGGAACATTTTCTTGCGGCCGTTCCTGCTGCTACACATGCCTTTTTCTCAATCCCACTACAGTTATTACTGTACTGGCACCAAATTCGAACACACAAACCGTCATACTTTTTCATGGTATTACAAGTAATATTTGGCATTTCACTCGATTAAACTACATGTTCTCAGGATTTATGGTGAAGGAAAATTTCGAGTGTAGGAAAAAAACATTTTAAGACCAAACCGGGACCAGTTGCGAAAAATGCAACTTCAAGGCCTTCTGGCTGGAATTGAACCCCTGACCCTGCCATGCTAGTGCAGAGCCTAGCCACGAGTTCTGTTTATAAAAAGTGGTGGTAATTCCAGGATAAGATTCTGGGTAATCATTTACCTAATCACTTAATTTCCTCCATTTATTAACAGGCTCTTCATTATTTGGAATCTCATCAGTAACTTCCTCAATCCCTATCATGGAAAATTTGTCATATAAACGCCCTTGACAATATGTTATATCTGTTAATCTCACATGCATCGATTAATTTACATATATTGTATTTAGTTTATATAAATTCCCGATACGTTTAGCATAAAGCTGATAAACTTGTAAGGCACCTCGTCTTAGCGTACTACGAAACGGAGGGCAGACTGGGGGGAATGCTCTTCAAATATTTTTTGTATAAAATGCGCGCACATTTGGCGGGCAATTTCGCGCAATTATTTTGAGCATTATCGCCATGAAATGTTTTAGCAAAATTCATGTGTTAACTATTTTTATAATAAATAGTTTTGGAATTTGCAATAAGTTTTTGCGAAGTACGATATGGGACAAGATATGTTACATAACCTGCCTATTCTTAACATTGAACGCACACACAAAATGAAGTCATTGAGGGCGAAATGGCGTGAATATTAATTTGACGTATCAAAAGCCAGAAAGCTCGTCAAAACTAAAGTAGTCATTCATACGATCAATTTTATCTTCGTGTTGCTGTCCTGTCTTGAATTAGGGAGTATGAACTGTGTTTCTGTTTAATTTCTTCAAAAATGCACATACAATTTTCCTCAGTTTCATCTTTAATCCTTCAGAATATTTCCTGTTCATTTAATATATTTGCTGTACTATTGCTAATTTTCGGCTCTTTTTGGGCAAAAATACGTTTGCCCCCCCCCCAAAAAAAAAAAAATACAACCAGAATTAGACGGATCACTGTGCTAAACCACGAAACAGCAATACGAAACAGCTATATTTTGTTTATCCTTATAACAAATGTCAAAAACAGTGAATAACGGCTCTGCATTTTTTTTAAAAGTCAAGTTATTTGAAAAGGCCATATATGAATTTAGTTGCGAAGATGCGATTTGATTGGTCGGTCAATCTAACTAGGGGGGAATATTACTTGATTGGTTGCAGGCACTCCTTCTCTCCCACCTCCCGCTTGGAGGGCTTGCTTCGCAGGCTAATTATTTCCCTCCTTTACATCAAAGTAGAGTTACATCTATCTATCTATCTAGATTATCTGTCTAGAATTTAACTCGATATCTAAAATCGATCAGAACCGTCAATATAAAAGTATTTAACTATTTTGGAGAGTAACTCCTGTCCATTACGATGTTCAATTGGTTTTCTCTACAATAATAAAGTATAATCAGTTCTGTCCGTAATAATTTGGTGGTTTCCGTTGCCGTTCTGATCTGGATTTCCGAGTAAGCCGCGGTATTGCAGAATAGACAGTTTAGACATAAGAAGTATATTGTGTATATTTATACAGTGTATACCGTATGCAATGTATAGTTATACTGAGTAGACAGGTGGCGTATATTCTGTCAATTCTCCATTGCTTATTATAAACTATATACATCTAATAGACGTCTAGTGTATATTAACGTCTATTGTGTCTATTTACACACTTATACATAAACTGTGACTGTATTGTGTATCTTCGCGTCTAATTATACACTATATAAGTCTAATAGACGTCTAGGGTATATTAAGGTCTATTGTGTCTATTTACACACTTATACAAACTGTGAGTGTATATTGTGTATATTCGAGTCCAATTATACAATATATACGTCTAGTGTATATTAACGTCTATTGTGTATATTTACACACTTATACATAAACTGTGAGTGTCTATTGTGTATATTAGCTTCTCAAACTCAATAATAATTCATGAGCCAATTAGCCAATGAAATCACTATTTTATCACATGACTGAGGCTGGATACTCGAGTAAAACACGTAAAAATCATATACCACCACAGTTATTACATCAAACCGGTTTTGATCTAATTGCTGAGATCTTAATTAATGATTCATTTTTTGGAGAACGAAACGACCTGTGTCCGTCTTCACTCATCCTCAACTGAACAGAGTCTGTTAATTTTCTGAATAAATTTTACACACCCTCGTGAGTTCAGTCCCATCAGGGTTTGTTCTCAAATGCGTTTTAAGTAAACATCCAATTAAATCCGTGTTCGACTGAGAAGCCATATAAACAACTCGTTTATCGTGTTTCATCAGGGGATCCAAACACTCGAAAACACTCGCGCTCATGTTTTCATCATGTTTCTTGTGTTTGGATCCCCTGATGAAACACTCAAACTCGTTGTTCATATATCTAATAGACGTCTAGTGTATATTAAGGTCTATTGTGTCTATTTGTACATAAGTGTCTATTGTGTATATTAGCATCTAATTAAAGACTGCATACGTGTAGTAGAGGTTTTGCAAAAATATTTGTATAAATTTAAATTTGTGAAATTTGTAACTTTGCCAATATCAGTTTGGGAGAACGAGGCAACAACATATATGGTATGTGGTTGACTTATACTTTGTTTAATATATGTTAGACATGCATACATAGGAAAGTGAGCAAAGTTTGAAACTGGAACACAAAAGGTAATGTTGTTATTGGGATAATTTGAAGATTTACATTAAAGATTTAAGTGTTAATTCTTCCTCTAACTGAGTGTTGAAGCATTCATCTACATACCAGAAAAGTACATTCCACTTAAACTGGGTCATCTTCCTTGTCAGATTGAAATACATGTTTAGTTGACGAAATCCCTGTTCGCACGATTCAGTGTTTGTCCCATGAATTTCCTTAAACTTTACTCAAGTGAGGGTGGTATTTACAATTAGGGTTATCTGGGGGCATACAAAATTTAACGTTTTCTAACTACAGTTTTGCTCAAGCACTGCCGTTTCTTGTTGGTTTTTATGAAATGGTTGAAGAGCACCAAGTCTCTGGAAATCTTCAGGACTGTCAGAAAAAGTTCGTAGAAGGAATAAGACCTGCGTAATAGATTCGCAAGTAAACATTTCTGTCAGGCCAACCACAATACCACACAGACATATAAGTGCTAAGATACCAGCTGTTGTTTCGAAAAATAAAGATATGTTCTCTTTTTTTTTAAAGCCATTCATAGGAATTTCGTCTTGTAGCAAATTGTTTTCTTTTGCAGCTGAAATAAATTCAGGTGGGAAGTCGACGACATCTTTCAACAGTTTGTGGCTCGGTATCCAGTCGTTTCGCCCACAGTCGTTTCGCCCACAACTCAAAGTCGTTTAATTTGCCCACACTTTAATTCTTTCCTGGCTATTGCCAGAGTATTTTACAGTAATTTACAATTTTCGTAAAGTAGCAAACATTCTAAGGGTGTCCAGTCAAAATCAGTTATCAAAATTCGATCGGATCTTGAAACGCGTCAAAATTCCAGGGTTATTGTCAAAAACCGAAATGCAGGAAAAGTGCATGGCATTCGACGACTTAAGTGTTATTTATCAAAATCCGAATCCAAAATCTCGTCAAAAATTTTATTTTGATAACGCGGTATTACTCAAAGATTTTGGCATTTGTGGTTAGTCTATTGTTGTCGTCAAGACAAAGCGATGAGCCATAGACACGAAAATATTGTAAAACAGTCTTATAGTTATTGTCAAAGATCGAAAATGTTTCGAATTTGAGTGAGTAGATGACATCATCAAGTATCATATTTGCAGGTTTAAAAACCTAAACATCTCTTGAACAACATAAGACATCGACACTTACTGCCCCTTCAACAAAAGATCGACACGTCGTTTTAGCTCTAAATTTTATCCACCGATATATATTGGCCGAAAAAGACTAAAGTCAGAAATCCAACAAAATTGTTTGTGTGTTTTCTCACCCGATTTTCCTGAAAGCATGCATGGTTGTGTAGCGTGCCAGAATAAACACTCACACAGAACTTCAACAAGAGAAAATTTAATGATTTTCTTACACTGCCGAAGTCAACCGAAAAATTTGTTGACTTAAACGGGATTTGAACTAGAACCTTTGAGATTCCAGTCCGCCGGTCTATTTGCATGTTGAGCGTTTCTGTCTATCTGAAACGTTGTTGCCTTAAAATTTAGCGTAACGTTATACAATTTTTTTTCTTGTATCCCATTGGGATACCAAGGTTTCAACACCTAGGATACCGCAAATCTCTAACCCTGAAAAGACGCACTAAAAATACTTTTCCAAATACGTCCAGTCCAGACGCATATAAAAAGGGCCAATATTTATTTGCTTGAACAATCTATCATTTGTTTTTGCATTACTTTTAATTAGATCGGCGTATCCCCGAAATATGTCCCCCAGGCAAACTATATTTATCAAGAATGACAAGAAGAAATTATAATACTATAGCTAAATAAATATTTACAAAGTACTATAATAAATACTACAAACGGACAAACTTTGCGTAACTGGCGACGAGATATCAGACTTAGCAATTTTCTTTTGTGAGTTATCCAACCATTGTGGTTTTGTTATGGACCGCTTTCGCTGTTGTGCTTTATAGTATTCGATATTGCATTTCTACAAATTGTCGATTTGAAAAAACGCTCCTATGAAAACAAAGCGTATTCGAAATTCATTTGCACCGTGGTTAACACCAGAATTAAAGAAACTCATGCACCACCATTGTTTCGATTGACGAACGAAAGTATTTCTGTTTAACTTTGATTAACAATTGATTTAGTCATGATTGACATTTTATTAACTATTAGTATTGAATTACCAGACTGCATGACACGAGAAGACCGAGATTTGTTACTGTTGTATTATTAAGAACTGCATTATGTTGACCGCCAAACTCTATCGCTAACCTGTACCGCTAACCTGTGCTGCGGTTACTGTTACCTGTATCGCTAACCTGAGATTTGCTAACCTGTGTTTATTCTGCTTGAAAGACTGGGTATTGCCACAGAAGTAAGTCAGATATTATGTATTTTATTTGATTCACAGATAAGACAGTATTAGTGCATTAGTTATAGAATTGTATCATTTAATTTTAGATCGAATAGTAGTAAAGATAAAGTAAAGAAATAAAGATTATACGATTAGCAATATGCCAGTCCCGTGAGTTATATCGATTCCGCGAACCATACATTCGATTTCTCGTTTACGCGGTGGCACGTGGAACCGTAAACAGTGAGCGAAGAAGAGAGTTTGAAAGCAGCGAAAATCAGCCGGCGTTCAGCAAAGGCCACACTGACACGAGTCGGTAACGAGTTAACCCGTCTATTTGCGCACAAACAAACAGCAAACGAGGTAAGAGATTCATTGGCGAAACTAAAGAACGCCTTTGATAAACTTGTCTCAAAACATGAAGAGTACACTAATTTGATAGTAGACGACGAGGTGTTTGAAAAGGAAGAGGCATGGCTTGAGGTGTCAGATTGTCTTGAGCTAAGATAGGAATGCAACAGTTATGGCAGATGGGATATGACTGGGACCAAGAGCTACCACCAGAAGTTCGTCGAAAATGGATCGAACTGTTCGAAGAGCTGGAGGAATTAAATGGAGTGATATTTTCTCGATGTCTAACCCCAAACGATGCAGTAAGATTACCAATGCTATGCATCTTACGTGAGATGGTTAACCAGTAATGGGAAATTTTAAGCAAGATTTGTAGCTGCGAAATCAAGGATTGCACCACTGAAGGAATTCGTCTTTAAAATCAAAGGACATGGCTTCAATTATTTAATCAGCTTTTATCTCCATTAAACCGATGTAATTTCGTAACAGATATGTTTCGTATACCTTGCCGTTGATTTTTATATAAGTTTTGACACACGAATACATTCAATCGAACAGATATTAGAAAAAATAGTATTGCCGTGTTTAGTGTTTTCATTAAATTTCGTCTGCGTGTTGGGGGGTCGGGCGTCTAAGACGTGTTGATCACGTGACGAGTTATTTTCTCTTCCTGGTTTGGATTGCGTTTGGTCGAGTGAACTGTCCTTATCGCCCTGTTGTGAAATGCCTCAGAATTTCACAAAACGTATTTGACCTGTAGACTATACCTAACTTGTGTACAGCCTAAACCAAACCTATGACCACACTGTTGACCACGTCATTGGACCACACTCCTATACTAGTTGGACTACAACTGTCAAGCACCAAGTTATTACACTGGTTAACATAAAATAAATGCTGTGACTACATGACCATACATGTTTATGAAAGACCAGAAAAACAGTATCCAAACCGACCGTACTCTTGAACTATTAAACTGTCAAGCACCATGAAGTTAAATATTTACACTGGTTAATAAATGACATGACTACGTGGCCATAGGTGATGTTAATGAGAAAACAGAAAAATGCTGGAGTGATGCTCATGGACTATTTCAACTATTAAACTGCCAAGCACCATGAAGTTATTTACATGTACACTAGTCAATAAATGACATGACTACAGGTGGCCATATGTGATGTCCGTGAAAGGGCAGAAAAACGCTGGAGTGAGGCACTATTTTAACAATTAAACTGTCAAGCACCATAAAGTTATTTACACTGATTATTTCCACATGACAGTTATTTAGTTAGTTATTTATTTCAGAAAAACATTGGGGTAAAGGCATTTTAGACATTATTGCCGTATGCAAACTGACCACGATTTTGGACTGTTAAATCGTCAAGCCCAAAGTTATTATACTGTATTAATGGTGAATAAATGTATTAATGGTGAATAAATGCATCATTACATGATCACATGATGTTAATGAAACGAATGAAGACATTTGATCATCGATGCAGTATCCAACATTAGAACTTATATTGTACCATTATCAATATTATTGCAAATTAGTTATACTGTAGAGCATTGATATTGTTAATTTGGACATTTTGAAGCCTCATTATAATGTTGAGCAGCATTTACTTAGTAATCAGTAATATGTGTGTTGAACGGAAAAATTCGAACGCTAGTTATAGCGTTCGAACGGCTATCTATCTAGCGTTCGAACGCTTGTGTGCGGCGTTCGAACAGTTGGAACACAGGACGAAAAGACTGGTTTAAGCAGCATTAAATGTACCTTAAATGTATCTTAAACATGAATTTAAGCAGCTTTAAGCAAACGTTTCAGCACATTTAAGGGGCACTTAAATGTAGCTTAAGGTTCAAATATTTAAGACACATTTAAGCGCACAATTAAACGCAGCTTAAATATCATAAATTTAAGGCACGTTTAATATTTGCCTGCTTAAACCTGCCTTAAATTAGGACCTTAAATGTGATGTACTGGTGTTCCCTGCATTGTTTGGATTATTAATTTTAATCCTGGATATGTTCTTATGTTAGCATTAATAAGATGTTTTTAAACCGAAGGAAATCAAGGTTCATGCATAATCCGGCCATTATACCCACAACTCAGAAGATTACAACGTGTGTACTATAATACTATAATTGTATAAACAATTTATTTACAAGTTTAAAAAAAATACAAATAACAATCGAATATTACGGAGTATAGTGTCAAATTATGAATGATGCATGAAAAGATACATGGTTCTAGTTCAAGTTCAACTGCTTGGCTGTCTCACAGCCCACTCTGGGCCAGCATGACAAGGCCTCGCTGACTTTTCCCCATCTTTCCTTTCTTTCAACATGCCTCTGGCATGTTTAGTCAATGTCTTCAGATAAGCAGCATCCAACTTCTCTTTCAACTTCTGTCTCTCCCAACTTAACCTTCGCACTTTGTAGTTTTTCAGCCTTCTGGTAAGAACAGCATTCTCTTCAACCTCTTCGTATTCACTTTCCTCACTCGACATATACCCCAGGTCCAACATTTGGTTCATCTTGCGCCGTACACTTTTTATTAAGTTCTGGCATCAGTTCAGCAAAACCAATTAGACGTCTTTCCAATTTCTAAAATATAAATTAGGAAAATAAGTGTTAGGCAGTAACAAATCCATATTTTTAGGTACATGCACAACCCTGTAATAATTTATTTCTACAACATAAGTCAGTTTTAATGATAAGAGATAAATTGTGGCGGGAACACTATGTTTTATATTTTATAAGCAAGACAAGACCAGTTGTCAAGACAAGACCAGTTGTCAAGACAAGACCAGTTGTCAAGACAAGACCAGTTGTCAAGACAAGACCAGTTGTCAAGACAAGACCAGTTGTCAAGACAAGACCAGTTGTCAAGACAAGACCAGTTGTCAAGACAAGACCAGTTGTCAAGACAAGACCAGTTGTCAAGACAAGACCAGTTGTCAAGACAAGACCAGTTGTCAAGACAAGACCAGTTGTCAAGACAAGACCAGTTGTCAAGACAAGACCAGTTGTCAAGACAAGACCAGTTGTCAAGACAAGACCAGTTGTCAAGACAAGACCAGTTGTCAAGACAAGACCAGTTGTCAAGACAAGACCAGTTGTCAAGACAAGACCAGTTGTCAAGACAAGACCAGTTGTCAAGACAAGACCAGTTGTCAAGACAAGACCAGTTGTCAAGACAAGACCAGTTGTCAAGACAAGACCAGTTGTCAAGACAAGACCAGTTGTCAAGACAAGACCAGTTGTCAAGACAAGACCAGTTGTCAAGACAAGACCAGTTGTCAAGACAAGACCAGTTGTCAAGACAAGACCAGTTGTCAAGACAAGACCAGTTGTCAAGACAAGACCAGTTGTCAAGACAAGACCAGTTGTCAAGACAAGACCAGTTGTCAAGACAAGACCAGTTGTCAAGACAAGACCAGTTGTCAAGACAAGACCAGTTGTCAAGACAAGACCAGTTGTCAAGACAAGACCAGTTGTCAAGACAAGACCAGTTGTCAAGACAAGACCAGTTGTCAAGACAAGACCAGTTGTCAAGACAAGACCAGTTGTCAAGACAAGACCAGTTGTCAAGACAAGACCAGTTGTCAAGACAAGACCAGTTGTCAAGACAAGACCAGTTGTCAAGACAAGACCAGTTGTCAAGACAAGACCAGTTGTCAAGACAAGACCAGTTGTCAAGACAAGACCAGTTGTCAAGACAAGACCAGTTGTCAAGACAAGACCAGTTGTCAAGACAAGACCAGTTGTCAAGACAAGACCAGTTGTCAAGACAAGACCAGTTGTCAAGACAAGACCAGTTGTCAAGACAAGACCAGTTGTCAAGACAAGACCAGTTGTCAAGACAAGACCAGTTGTCAAGACAAGACCAGTTGTCAAGACAAGACCAGTTGTCAAGACAAGACCAGTTGTCAAGACAAGACCAGTTGTCAAGACAAGACCAGTTGTCAAGACAAGACCAGTTGTCAAGACAAGACCAGTTGTCAAGACAAGACCAGTTGTCAAGACAAGACCAGTTGTCAAGACAAGACCAGTTGTCAAGACAAGACCAGTTGTCAAGACAAGACCAGTTGTCAAGACAAGACCAGTTGTCAAGACAAGACCAGTTGTCAAGACAAGACCAGTTGTCAAGACAAGACCAGTTGTCAAGACAAGACCAGTTGTCAAGACAAGACCAGTTGTCAAGACAAGACAAGTTGTCAAGACAAGCTAGACCAAGACAAGACAAGTTGTCAAAACAAGACAAGTTGTCAAGACAAGAGCATCTGCATGCAAGTAACATGACAAAAGTTTAAACATAAGTTGCTAGACCAAACTTGAATAGTTTGAGGTGGTATTAGGAGAACAATTATGTTTTACTAATACTGTAGCTGTTCACAGTTACCTATGAACAGCTATTAGCTGAACAGGATTGTTCTCCTACTGTACATATGAAATCAAGAGTAAGACTAAAAACAAATAATCAGAAGACTCATTTATCCATTCCTGCTTACACCGGCTTCAACCAGCATAATAACAATCAAATGTTTCCCATGCTGGTAATATTGCAACAATTGTTGCCTGCTCAAGCAACAACTGCTTAGTGAAAGTCTAGCTAAACATCCAAGCAAAAATCCAACAAAAGCCCAGCTTGATTGTATTTAATATCTAATAATTACTTTCAAGGCTTTGCATGGCCAGGTGCCTGTTTATATTACTGATTTGCTAACTAAATATAAACCTACTTGTGCTTGAGCGTTCAGCAAAAATTCATTACCACAGGAAATTAGAAGCTTTGATATGTTAAGTAGTTTTAAGTCAGCACTTAAGACTTTTCTTTTTTTAAATTAATGTTTTTTTGTTCATAGTGGTAATATAATGTAGTGGGTTTTGTCTTATAATGGAACTGTAATTAGTTTTATAAGTAAAATTAAGAATATATTGTTGAAAGAACATTGAGACTATTGTATAATGCTCCTAATATGCCTATTATTATTATTATTATTATATAACAAAGCACTCAATGTCTGATCCCTTGGGAACCATTTAGTAGTCTCAATGATTCCCTTGACTTCATAATAATAATAATAAAAGACATATTAGGAGCATTATACAATAGTCTCAATAATCTCTTACAACAATATATTCTTAATTTTACTTATAAAGAGTTTCATTATAAGGTAAAACCTAAAACCTACTACATATATTACCACTATGAACTAAAAACTATTAATTTAAAAAAAGAAAAGTCTTAAATGCCGACTTAAAACTACTTAACAGTTAACATATCAATGCTTCTAATTTGGTGCTGCAACCGAGAATATTCTTTCTCCACGAGTCACCATTTTGGATTTTGGCTCAAGTAGCAGATTTCGGTTAGATGATCTTAAAGTACGAGTAGGTTTATATTAATTAGTTAGCAAATCAGTAATATAAACAGGTGCCTGGCCATGCAAAGCCTTGAAAGTAATTATTACTATCTTAAAAACAATCTTTAATCTCACCGGCAACCAGTGAAGAATACGAAGCACAGGGGAGATATGCTCCTTGCAACCAGACATAACATTCAGTAAAGTAATTGTAACTTTACGGTTATCACTGAGTAATACGGATACTATAATAAAAATTTCAGGGTCCTTGAGCTACCTCTAAATATCAATAGTTTTTAATACAATTTTACACACAGCATTTTTAACCCAATTGGAGGATGAGATTATACAAAATAAAAAAATAAGGATAACCCTAATACTTCATGGTAACAATACATAAAGTCTCCCACCATATTTTATGGTTAGGATATAAAAAACAGATGGAAACCCGGTCTAGTGTTACCATGAAGTATATACCACAACAAAGTGAAATGTTGGAACTCACCATTTCCTCTTGAAACCTTCATAATTGAGGTGACCACTAAGACAACACTTCCAGGTTCTCAACAGTCAACTGGTTTAGGAACGATATCTTCTAGTATGTCATTCCCACTGACACCTTGGGTAGCACTAAGGAACACTCTTAAAATTTAAAATAGAAAGAGCTTCATCTTGTTTCGCCATGATTGTGTCTAGTCTTGTTAATAAACTTCTTTGAAAATCTACAAAAAGAAATATAGAACACAATAAAATTTGCAGAGGCAAATGCACTCAGTGTACGTGCTTGTCTTATAAGTTGAAGCCACTGTCAAACACATGTGCGGAATGTGAACATGTGTCATCCAAACAGGTAAGTTTCTTTGTAAACCTCGGACTCTTAATAGTTAATACGTATTTGGGATATATAACATTTCTTATAATAGTATAAAATGTTATCACGTAAACACATTGTCATGCATTCACATTGAAAGATATGACATCCCCTGTCACTGTTAGATGAGGTCATGAGGATGACCTAGAATGCATAATGTATGCCCAATATATATCATATTAAGCCACATGATTAGCGTCCTTTTTTCTAAATTTTTAGGGTAGGGGGGAGGTTTTTATATTTTTATTTGCACCTATACAATTCGCCTAAAATTTACATGTTGATGATGATGTATTTTTTAAAGGGTATTTAAATATAAAAAACATGAGCTTGATGCCACCACAAAATTAGGTTTGTCATGAAGTATATCACACCCCTGCGCTAGTCAACCGCTGACAAATGTAACACGGGCAGCTCTAAATGTTGGTTTATTTATATTAAAAAGTTGGACAAATTCTTTTGGAATAGAAGATTTCTAGGGTATTTATATAAATAAAAATATAGTTGGGTCGGTAGCTTTTTCACTGGTCGGGCTGGGACGCTAACCAAGTTATTATTTTTATTTGGCCTTACACATCTTTTTTTATTAAGGAGTTAAAAGTTGGCTGCTTGGGCAATGGTGGGTGTTCCTGCAAAGTATTTGTATTTGTTACAGGAACATCTGATTGTTATAGTTGTGGTCACGATGCAAAACTCCATAGGACTGAAAAGAACATGTTAGGTCAACTCTAGAGTAGTCTTGTTAAACAAAATAATATATTATTTTGATACTGACCTACATGTGTCTGCCAATGTTTCAAAAATGTTATCCTCCATAAACGGCTTCATACAATTACAAGGTTGACCTTATGGATGTAGTATTCTAGTCTTGTATAATAATTCATAGTGTTCACTGGTCAAGTGTGATTAATTTCCTGTGTAATTACCTTTACCGTTTTATTTCTATACAGGTCTAAATTTGCCATCACCAAGTACTACAAATCCCACCGCAATTAACAGTTAGTATAATTAAAATCAATAAAAATAATGTTAATAGATGTCAGTATCACAGTATATATATTATTATTAACTTTAGAAATCTCAATGTATAGAGATTCCATTTGAGATGAATACATTAATTGTAATTATTGGTGGGATGTACCAATAATACCCTCTTCCTGCCTAAACTGCTTTTGTAGTAAATATTTTTTATTACAAACTCAGTTAAAATTCAAATTCTGTGTTTTAATGTCACAGATTTTAGGGATCTTGTTGAAATCATCGCCAACTATGTCGGACATGTGTCAGACATGCTGTACAGAGGACATTCCCCTGAATCTTGCAAGTTTCAATATGGCGGCGAGAAAAATAAATATTGTTGACTACCAGCAATTAAACTCTTTTTCTTCAGTTGTGTTGTACAACACCGCGCCAAAAAAAGAGAGAAAGGCTCTTCCATCTTTGTATATTGTGGAAAGAATCATTTCTAGGTGAAGGATGAAAAATGTAAGTAAAAATCGTGTCGAACGTTTCAGTTTTAAAATTTTTTGACTTACAGTAAGCTCTATTTTTCAAAGGATTATGAGTATCTAATCAAATGGGATGGCTGGCCGCTCAATAGCTGTACGTGGGAACCTTCAAGCCATCTTAGTGTAGAGTTATTGAGGTAATTAGTTCGATGATATGTCTTATTATATTATATTAATTTTATTATATTGTGGTTGCAACTTGGTATAAAAAAAATTCAATCTCAAATACAGTATGATGTTCAGCCCATAAATGAGGGCAGTTTAACTGCGGTTTCCCATCCTATACCATGGGCAAACTACTCAGATATTCTGAGATACAGTATAATTATTTGTTACCCTTACAAACTGGCTATCTTTTTCCAAAGCAAATCAGCTGTAGCAGCCTATAGTAGCTGACTTAGGCATTGCTAATTTAGGGTAGCTAGTAGGGCATGTTGTAAAACATGGACTGGACTGGACTGATAAAACATTGACTGATAAAACATGGACTGATAAAACATTGACTAGTAAAACATGGAGGGTTCAGTGTTTTCAATAATAATCGTCATAGCAGGCTGCATTTGAAAAATAGGCATCTGTGTCCAAAAATTTCAAGTGAAAGCCAAATTTCAATCTTTTTTTAAGTTTTTAGTAATAAAGGAATCTGCTATTAATTTAAACTTCTCTGTTAAAAGGATTTGGACTTCTCTCTGTTAAAAGGATGAGATCATGAGATCCGCACCCTAAACTTTTATAATATGTTGCTCTTACTTTTAGTGATAATAACTTTTAATATAATACTCATCATGATCAACTGTAGGATTAGTATAGGTAATATTGGCTTCAAGTGCATTTTTGGAAAGACATGCACGAGTATGTTTTCCAAGAGGATCAAAATTGCATGAGTCCTTCGGAGTGAAATTTGAAGTCTTTGAAAAACCCAAATGTACGAGAAACTATATTATTACTTGGTAATATACATGAAAAAATTATGCAGAACCAAATTCATAGTGACATGCATGCATGGGTCACATGCGAAATAAACTAATTTTAATGACACAAATACTTAATACAAGTTAACAACTGTCAGAAGTCAAGACTTAAATCAACGTGTCTTCTGTTGCGCTTGCCACATGACGTATTACTTTTTTGGCAGTGAATTACCTTTTTGGCACAGTGAATCAGAACTGCGTAAATTTTAAAGTTCTGTTAAGGTAACACGTTACATCACATGCATTTATCGTAACTTGTTACTACTGTCATGCAGTAGGTAAGCTGTTCATGTGCACTGTAAAAACAGACTGGTTAAAACAACCGCTTAAATATGGTTGTCTCAGATTCACCAATTGACCTTTTTTACGGGTTGAAACAGCCCAATTTTATTGGTTTTTTGGTCATTTTAACCAAAATATTTGGTTATTTTAACCATTCAGATTGGTATGAATCTGAGATGGTTTATCAAATCGGTTGTTTCAACCAGCCTGTTTTTACAGTGTGCATTAAATAATTACAGTATGATTCTGAGTGATCAGCCATTACTACAAAATACATTCTTAAAAGGAATAAAACCACTCTTCAGTTCTATCAGTCACAATAATACAAAACGTGTTCTATTATGACCTCATTCTAATAGACAAATAAAATAAATCACTTCATATCAGAATCTGAAAGTGAATACAAGCTAGTCGGAGGCGCTATCACTGTCAGAGTCGCTCTCACTGTCACTGTCACTGTCACTATCAGATGAGCAGTCCATTTCTTCAACTGTTGGAAAATGTAACAATCTTGCCGTGGCATCCGCCTCTCTATCTGTGTCCACTATCTGAAGCTCTTCATCCAGTTCTCCTGGTTCGCGTTCATCATCATCCGAAAAACTAACTTGTACAGATGCATCCACAAGATAATTCCTTTGTTCTACAGCTTTTGAATGTTCTTTGATTGCCTTTATATTTCGTCTTGGTTTTGTATGAAGCCAGTGCTTCAGACATGTTTGTATTAATCCAGCTGAATCCTTGACTTCTGGACCATTGATGGCAATATGAAGTAGGGATTCGAGCATGTCATTATTTAATCGCGACCTTAATCGTGTCTTGATTCTCTTGACACAAGAAGGTCCTCGTTCAGGCCACGCACTGCTCACAGGAATGGAGAGGCACAACTCTGCAACTTCCAATAGAAGAGGGAAAAGGTACTGAAGAGAACATCGCATTTTCATAAGGTATTCAAGTGCCCATTCGGTTGGTGTCTGGGTGATCAGATTTTTCTTTTCTGGTGGGTGGAGGACCTCATCTGGGATCTCATTCTTAATGGCCAGGAGATTATATTTGAACTTTTTCCATTCACATGTCAGTTCTTCTTTCTTCTCATCCTTGGCTTCTTCTTCGATGTCTTGGTAGAAATGGTCTGCCATTACGCCAATATCCTTTATACCATAGTCTTTGAAAGTTGAATCAGACTTGTTTGGAACAGCTAAAGGATTGAAAATCTTGAAGGCTGTTAACACCTCAATACTTCCATCAAAACGATTGTTAATGTTGTCACGTAAAGCTGCAACATAGGCCTTTGTTAATGTCGTTAGTCTCTGCTCATCCAAAACAGAAAGAGGTTGAATATCACATTGGGAAAGTCTTCGGAAAGATCTTTCTTTAAATTCTTTAGGGGTCGATCCTCATCAGCAATTGCTTGAAGTTCATCCAAGGTAAACTTGATAGCAGGATCGATGGCCGCGAAAGAAACAGCACCTTTCTGAAAGGCTTTGCTAAGATGAGAAAGAATTGGGAGGGTTTCATTCAGTAAATACACAGCACCAAGGAATTTGACGTTTGCAATTTGTTTCAGAAGACCAATTGCTGCTGAATCATGCTCCTCTTGTAATTGCCGAAGTGTTTGTGTCAACGCTTCGAAATCATTGTAAACTCCTTGTATAGCTCTTTCTGTAGACAACCAGTGGGTCCTGCAGGCCTTGTGAAATTGCTTTCTTAATTTCTTCTTTCCCCGATTTGTCATCGTGATTCCGTTTGCATTAAGTACAGCCTTTAAATATTTAGCAGCTTTCTTTGCCGAATTTTTAAAAAGAGACCAAAGCTGAATAAGAATTTTCTCAACTGTTAGTGTGAAACAGAATTATTTGCATCCCCACAAGCCAAAGCCAATCGATGGGCAATACAATGAATATTTATAAGTTTCTTGTTGTTACTTGAGCGAAGTTTAGCAGCTACACCATTGTTTTTCCCTGTCATTACGGATGCTCCATCACTTGCAAAACTTGAAAGCTTGGATTTTTCTAATTTTTTATTCTCAAGTTGTTGATTGAGGGCAGTGCAAATGGTATTGGCATCTGCTGAGTGTGAATTCTCGAGCAGGTCACTTGTAGACAGAAAAATGTTGTAGCTTTATGCGTTTGGGGGTCAACATATTTAATAAATGTTAGTAACTGTTCTTTATTGGAGAGGTCACAAACTTCATCACACACTAGACCAAACCAATTAGCTTTTCTGCAGTTTTCTACCACCTGTAATTTTATGTGATGGCCTAACTCTAAGAACATTTCTCTAACTGATCCGGCAGAGCGGTGCAGAAAGTATTTCATATTTGTCAACCCTAACTGTTCAAGCACTTCCAAAAAGCTAGAAATTTTGCAGTTAGGTAACTCTTCTTTTGCCAGCCAATATATAGCAAGAAAAGCATTAAAATAAACAGAATCTTTTGTCTGTTCTTTCGTGTCAAGTTCTGCCTGGAATGGAGAGGTTCTGTTAATCAACTCAGCCATTACAGCAGCTTTGTGTTGTTGACTGCTAGCATGGTCCTCTACCGCTTTACGTTTAAAGCGAACCCCAGGCTCTAGATTAAACTTCTTGCACTTGTTTCTTGCGTTTTCCATATTATGTTTTCGACAAATGAAACAGTACATTCCATGCCCTTCCTCATAAATCAGCCAATGGTATCCTGTTTTTTCACAGTATATTAACTTGTTGTCCATTATCCAAGCATGTTGAAAACGGTCAACTTTTGTGCTGAACCGCTTGATCTCATCTGTACTCAAGTTGCTGCATTCCTTGTTTTTGCACGAGTAGAAACTGTGTACTTTTCCGTCTTGACTATCACTAAATGAGTCATTGATAAATTGAATTGTATCAGCTTCATTTATCTGAGCTGGTAAATCATGCCTCGACTGTTTGTCTTTATTTGAGTTTAAAACTGTTGAAGTAGAGTGCATGGTTAGAGTTTCAATTTCACCCTCTGCGACATCAATATCGCCCTCTGCGACATCAATATCACCAACTAAAGATCAAAATGATATGTTATAAATAGAAAGCAAAATCTTTAGTTTCTTTTAGTAAACATTTCCTTTTAAAAACCTACCAGACTAAACTAAAGTTCTGAAATTGCTTGGATATTCGGCATCCAGGCATTATACATTAATTTATTCATTTGATTAACGCATTGATTCTTATGTTGTGGAATAAAGTGTTTTAATATATGCATGGCGCATTGAACCATGGTGTGTAGAATTAGAACATTAAATAACTGACAATAAATTTATAAAAACAATTTACACTACCTGTGTCGTCCCTTCTTGCCTGTTTATGTCGAAGAAACCATCAAAAACTGATGTCTTAAAGCCTTTGCTGGAATCATTGCTTCTTTTGGTCGCCATGTTTTCCCGACTTCAATACTAAGAGGTTATGAAGTATTCAGCCAGATTAAACCACTGACTGTTCAAATTAGTTATTTATTGTTAAAGTTTGTTTTGTGTCTCCGCGAAGAAAACATATAATTTCATTTCTCGTGGTATTAATAATTCGAAATCATGGCAAATCATCGTTCGATGATAAGTTTACATGCACAAATGAACACACAGAATACACTTTTACTAACTTTATACTATTTTCAGTAAAATAATACAGTCTAATGTCGCTAGAAAATTGCAGCAAACGAAAAAATAACCGGCTGTCAGAGGCGAAATAGGCGGCGGTAAACCGCCGGTAACCGCCTCTTATTGAAAACACGGAGGGTTACTGTAGGATATTTGTTGTTTTGGGGTTAGCGATTATTTGTTAATGTAGACATCATACATTCACAGCTACACGTTACATGTTTTACCAGTCTATGTTTTATAACAAATAATCGCCAACCCAAACACAACAAAGATCCTAACCCTCCATGTTTTACCAGTCCATGTTTTATCAGTCCAACATCACCACATCCTGAAAGATTGCAAACAGCAAGTAGGCAGTTCTACCAGGGCATCATAAGAAGCCTTCGGTCAAATTCTACTGCCCCTGTTTATGTTCCCATGGAGTTGGACATTTGGCGATATATTGTTACTGGAAAAGGCAGAGAATCAAACCATAAAGGGTTTTGGCTGTATTCCATCAAGGACATGTGCCGTATGCAACTGCCAGAGCATTGGTGGTACACTCTAAATGTACATGGAGAAGGGCAGGCAATAATGCCTCCTCTTAAAATTAAACCAGTGTTAAGTTGGACTCCCAAGCACCACATCTTTAAAGATGGCATATTAACACCGGCACCTCAAATGCCTATTAAGAAGATTTGCATTGACATTGTAAGACGTCCATGTAACATAAATAACTTATAAATATAGCCAAAACCACCCGACAATTTGGGGAAATATATTTCAGAAATTTAAAGGGGATATCCACTCCTTAGCGCATGTGTGGCAATTACAATGGTCAAAATAGTTCTACACTACTACATGTGTATTATTTAGGGCATCCTGGAACATTTCTTGCAGTCGTTTCACATTCCTCACACGAGTTTTAATGCCAAACGTTCTCAAGCCCTCCCGAAGCTCTGTTGGTGACATATTCTCAACATTTGGTTTATTATTTGAATCAATATTTTCATTGATGTGAGCTTGTTTATCATCCTCCATTTTGCGCTTGTGCTTTGCTCGCTTCTCCTTCAACTCTTGTTCCCAGTACTGAGCACTTCTCTTCTGGTATGTCCTCGGTGTGCGATGAAGATGTGAAATTGCTTCCACTCTTTTCGAAACAAGGAGAACATCTCCAGCAGCATCCCATTTGTTTGACTTGTTTAGATGCACTCTTCTGCAGTCATCATTGTTTTTTTCAACGCCTGTTAACATTTAAAAAATTAGTAAATAATGTAGAAGCGGCCAAGATCACGTGTCCACCTTAGAGGGGTGTCTGCTTAGAGAGTTCACTGTATTCTTTATTTGCATCATGAAAAATTTAGATGCAAAAATAAGCCCTCCCGAATAGAAGCCCCTCAAAAATGTCCTTTGAACGAATATAAGCCCAGGGAGGTTTACGGTATGTTTATACTCACCTTGCCCTGTAAATTTCTTGATACCACTATGTTTTCTCATTAATGTGGGGGCATGGTATGCCATTGCATGCATATATGGAGTCACATTGGATTTTCCATGGCCATCACATACCCCACCAAGAGAAGTAAAGAGCTCTATCCATTTCTTTGCCTGAAATGTTAAGAAGAAAATAATAACCCACTGAAAAACCGATTATTTTACGATTTTTTGGGGAGAAATTTATTTTATTATTTAAGGTCTCAGTATTCAAGCTGCTTTGATTACACAAACGAACCTTTTCAAAGTAGTTGGTAACAAAATCATCAGATGGTTCTTGTTTATCAAACATCGAGTATAGCTCACAGAAATCCTGCAATAATCCATAAAATTGGGAAATAATATTAAGACAGGGTGCAACATGTATTATCCAGCTGAACAATTTTCAGGTCAACTACTATTGGCATTGTAAATATTTGTATGGGACATACTACCAGACTCAGACTGGATTTGGACTGGATTTAAAGAGTGTCAGTATCCCCTAATGTAAACACAAAGCAGACTGGATTTGTAAAGCACTTACTGGTAAGTTGGACAAGATCCACCTGATACACGACAAAATCCTTCAAAATCTAGTCCTTTCAATAAGGAGGATATTTGGACAAAATCTGCTTAGTAGACATGGACTGGGAATTAGCTTGGATCACCCAAGTCCAGTCTCATCTGCTATAGTGCTCAATTACACAACTACATGTACAATAAATTAACCAACTACTAACCTTCCAGATATTTATCACACAGTCTCGCTTGAGCCTGCCTTAACACCTTGCAATTTTTCTGGAAGGTTTTTTATCAGGAGTTTTTTATCAGTAGCCATGAGGCTGGTGAAATCGTATGTACCGCTTCCTGCACCATCTGCGTTTTTCTTCTCCCACACTTTAAAACAACCCCCACAGCTGTTAATAGCAGCTGTTAATAGCAGCTGTTAGTGACTCGAGGTGCACATTTGTCCGTTGACATGGAGGCTTGTAGTAGTAATATATATATATATATATATATCAATGTGTTTGGGATTGGAACCGAGCTCTAAGCCAATCAGAATCAAGAATGATTTGAATGGACCAATCAGAGCACAGCACAATCCCAAATTTCCAGGGGGGTTGAAACATTTTAAGGTGTGGTCACCCTGTATAGAACGACCAGTGATCAAATCAGGGGGGATATGAAGCTGGTCGTATACAAGAGGTTTTTTGTGAATTTTGTATATATTTATCTCATGAAACCTGGTGTTGTTGTACGACCAGTTTTTGGTTTAACCTTGAGTTTGACGACCAGAGAGAGAGAGGTCAATCAAGGTGATCGTAGTCAATTTCATGAGATAGATATTTTAAAATTCAAAAAAAAACACTTTATAAACGACCATCATACCTCACCCAATGTGATTTATACTTACACGTACCAAAAAAACTTCATATTATTTTTTATTGGAAGAGTTGTACGTTGAAATAAAAATAATCAAATTTGGGTTTATAGAATTAATCATAGAAATTTCCGCCATGGAGCTCTTACCTCGACGCCATCTTATGGCCGAATGACTGATATTCCTTAGTTACGGTATTTTTAAAATGGATATTTCTCAAAATATTTTTAGATGATATGTCTCAAATAATTATTTCGTGTTTTTAAATAGATGAAATATATCCCAAAAAAAAAAAGTATAAAAACTGATATTATAAAAATTCATAATTACAATCATGACAGAATCAGAGGAAGAAGTAATAAATCTTTTACATCTTAAAATATATAAGGATGCTGATTTATTTCGTGATTGCAAGGATTCTAAGTTTTATGCTGTGGTTTATATGAAAGAGGATTTTATTCATTTTGGTAACGATCGTCGAGCGTTAGTAGTAAAAGATCTCAATCCAGAATCATATCTCAATACGGAAATGGGTGTATCTTCAAATTATTTGCTTGCAATAGTTGATCGAAATACCGCAATCAATTTGCAAGAACAAGTATATTTTGATTCAACTTTTACATTACGCAACAACTAACGTTTGAAAAAAAAAACAACAAGATGATCGAAGGATATTTGGTGTTTTTCAAATAGATATATTTTTAAAAAAAATAAAATGTACTTTAACACACAATAACTTTTTTTTGAAAAAACAAATCTTTTTATTGTTTTTATTTAATCTAAATACATTTCTTTATTAATGGAACTAAGTATGGAATCATCAGTTATCATAATTGTTGTTAGATATTTATGCTGACAAAGAATTCCCTCATCTACCACTTCTAAATATAATTTATACCTGGATAGATTACCCGAGGGAAAGTATATACAGTGTTGTAAAATATATTTTTGATTTGGAAAATTCTGTCGAAGAGAATTAATATCACAACGGGTATATACTTTTTTTTTAATGTTGTTTCTATTAAATACTTGTTCCTCCTTTACATCGTCAATCCCCAAAAATGCTTTCAAACTATCATCACTATCAGAATCACCATCCTGAATAGGTTTGACGGGTTTAAAGTCTTCGAAATTAAACACTTTCGACGTATACGTATCCGTATCCCGTACACGTACACCGTACGGTATCCTTCTCCTTTATCGTTGTAATCCCATATGAGAGGGGAACCATTCAAGGGTATGGGTTCTCCATCGGAAGCTTCTTCTTTCGTTGCCATTTTTTCTTAAACTAAGTTTGTAGAGGGACAATTACGTATAAATGAAAAAGAAAAGTTTCAGCTTATTTATATGAAAGTTTTTTGAGAAAAATTTTATTTCATTTCTACAAAACCTGGGGTATAAAAAACGATATAAAAAAAATGGTCAGTTATTTGTTGAAGATGGCAGGGTATATACCCCCGCGAAAGATTTGGTCATTTCAAATGCGTAACCAAGAAAAGGCTGAAAAAATGATAGAGGCAGCGAAATTAATCAATTACTCAACTGCTGCACAGAATTGTCTTAAATTAAATGAAATATCGTTTTTTGAATGTAGTCGTGAAATTGTAAAAGATAAAGAATTGGGATTTCTTCAAGGGGTTGTTTATCTCAAAGAAGCAAGATGTGATATTTTTGATTGGCTTCCATATGGGGGAGAAATCATTCGTTCTTATGCTGATGATTTCTACCATTTTAAAGATAGACTATATGATCCGTCCACGTTATATCGATATGGAAAACGTCAGGGTAAAATGGGAAAATTATGGGATAGTGAAAGAATCAATAAATTAGCTGATTATAAGAACCAGCATCGACAAAAAAGAAAAAAACTTTTAGAGTAAAGAAAGAAATTCATGTAATAAAAAATAACATGTTTTATTAAATAAATTTATACAAGAGAAGGAATTATTATGTCTTGGTCATTTTTTATAAACTTAACATTTTTATGTAAAAGATGAGGAACATCATCCTCTGATAATATTTTTAGTGTTTTTCCAGGTTCTCCATGATGGATAACTTTCAGGGTTACTTCATACGGGTGTTGTTCCACACCATTTATTTTTTTTACAGAACATTGTTTTGTTTTAATTATTGTAACAGGTTTGCAATCCTCTACAAAATATATATATTCAGGATATTCTTTAAGAAGAGATTCACATGATAAATAGCACTGAACAGTATCTGTGGAGCTGTCAAAAAAAGTTATACTTTTCCTACATATACTAATATAACGTAATACGGACATTGTTTCAGTAATGATAAATTTTTTTTTAGTTTAGTCATATATGTCTCAGAAAAAGATATTAAAAAAATCAAAAAACAGAACAGTATAAATAGACGTTTTTTTCTTTTTTTAAACCATTGCTTGTCGTACTTCAGTTAACATAAAAAAAATGAAGTGTAGGAGTAGGAGATGTATAAAAAAAGCGAAAATAAAAAAACGAATACGAAAACGACGACGTTCTAAAAAAATTCAAAAAGGAGGATGGAAAAAAGATCATCCGAATTATAATCATAAGTTTTATGAATTTTGGAAATGGTAGACAATGTATTTAAAAAAAAAATTTTATTAATCCAAATAAGTTTTTTTCCATCTTTGTATTCTATCATCACATTCACATAGATCAACTATTCTACTATAGATAAGTCGTGAGTAATTCTGTTTACAAGGATAACAATAATGATGGTTTACAAAGCATTCTTTACATCTGTAATGCATGAAAAAATGATAGAAGGAATTCACTTCACAACAACAGAAACTGCAATAGACCATCTTGACAATATTTTTTTGAACGTTTTGTGAAAATTTTATAGTTTGACAACCTACTTTTATAGATATTTTGCAAAACTATATAAACAGGATATCAAATATATTTTTTCAAAACATGTGGTTGCGTTCAATGATTGATTTTGGAGAGTGTGAATCTCATGCTTATCTTACATTTTATTATCATGCTCAACCCATACAATTAGTAAATTATGAACCTGTGATTCCCTCGTTGTTAAGATATGGATATTATTTATATCTGAAAGATTGGCAAGGACCTCGATATTTCAAATTGATGATAGTAGACGCGTTTGGAGTTCCGGAGGAAAAATTACAAACCATCTTATTATCATTGAAGGGAAAATATATAAATATTAATAATGATAATGTAAAATTAGCAAAAACTCAAACACCTATATTAAACATTAAACCCTACAATTTCATTAACCATAGGGGTAGAGGGAAACAAATATATTTATCTTTGTAATGTTTTTAAAATAAAAAACCTTTTAGAAACAGAATGTTTTTATTTTTGTGTAAAAATTTTATTACAAGAAAAATAAATATGTTTACAAATTAATTTGTTGTGGAATTATTGAGTTACCATTTATTAGTTTAATTGTTTTATACACGAGATGATCACTTTTAGTCTCAAGAATTGTTTTTAGGGTTATTCCCTTCTCTTCTCCCTGTATAATAATTTTCAGAGTTAGTTCGTAAACTTGAGGTGGAGAACAAAATGGAGGATTACATTTTTTACATAGTATAGCAGGTTTACAATCCTCTACCAAATATGTATAGTTAGGAAAATGTTTTTGAAGAAAATTACATGAATAATAACGTGGAGTATAATCATGGTATGCTACACCCCTATAATTGACACAGGTCACGAGATCTTGTACTTGATTCATCTTGTTATCACTATGATTAAATCAAATATGTAATCTTATATATAAATAAAAAACACGAATTTTTTTAAAAAAAAGTTTTTATTGAGTATATGCTACAGCTTTCATAAAATTATTAGAATCTATTATTAGTGTAATTTCTTTTTGTAAAAGATCAGAAGCATCATAGTCAACAATTGTTGTTATGTTTTCACCCAGACATGAACAATTCCATTCATCATTTTCATATCCATGTTTCTTTTTAACTGCCAGAGCTAGGTAATATGTTTGAGGCGTTGAGGGTATATCTTCATAGGGTATATCTTCAATGCATTCGCATAATACCGTTGGTTGACATTTCTTTACAACATAGGTAAAGTGGTGTAATTCTTTGGCTAGAAAACGACTTGGATAATAGTTACTTTCATCATCAATTTTGTACGGGTTAAAGGCATCAGCAATTATTCTTTGATAACGTCTACTGGTATGTTCATCACAATCACGATAGCGTACATGTGAATTCGACATCATTCACAAATAACGTTTAACATGGTGGGTAACGCGTTTATATATAATTTTTTATAAAAAAAAATATAAAAAGAAAAATCAAAATTAAAAAAGACAGATATTCTAAAATAAAAAAGAAATTTTAGTAGGATATAAATAAAAATGTAATACAATGGTTTTTACAAAAATATCATGGAAACCGTGGATGCACGATATAATAGATTATTCTATTCAAAATATCCCTGTGGACAATGTCTTAATGGAAATATGTGTGGGGAAGTGTGTGCGAATTATATACTGCGGAAAGATCCAAAACAAAAACGTTGTTGTAGATTAAAGAGATGGTTGTTAAAGAAGATATGGTGTTAAAAGATTTAAAGAAGAAAATCCCATAAAAAAAAAGAAACAGTATAAATAAGAGTAAAAAAAAATAATTGTTTATATATTTGTTAGACAATGGAACGTAAAGAAACAGCAGATGAACGATTTGAAAGATTATATTATAACAAACATCCTTGTGGAAGATGTATTAACAAACACCCGTGTCCGATTCATCCAGATGAATTAAAACTTTCAAGACTAAACAGTTTTAAACGTTTGGTGTTAAACAAGTTAAATATACGGTGGAAATATACAGTGAATGTTTCTGTGGAAATAGACGAATAGAAGAAAAGACGCTTTTTTTAAAAAGATTTAAAATGGCTGAGCGTGATTTTGATGAAATTCTTTACCCCAACATTCAATATTTATTACATGCTGATTTTTTTGAGATAGAAAAAACACGCGATTCAACGTTTTATTTTTTGGAATGGAGCGAACATCCCTATCAGTTTAGATGTGCTGATTATGATTATAAATATTTTAACATTTATGTGGAAGATAAAAATGAACAATCTATATTTCGGAAACGATATGGTGGAAAAAGATATTATAGATTTTTAATAACCGGTTTTAGCTGGACTATGTCATTTTATGATCAGTTAGTGGGAAAACATGTAGTATTTATTGATAGAGAACCGAGATTACCTACGTTAATTTCAACCCTTGATTGGTTTGAGATAAATAATATCCCATGTTATTCAAAAACGTTTTTATATGGTAAATGTAAGGATTCAAGATTTAGATTAGTAAAATATCAGTTACGTGAAAATTTTGATGGGGAAGAGCTTTATTTAGTGCTTATTAAAGATGAAAATATATTATCTATACTTAATGTGATTTATGGTAGCAGTAATGGAAATTATATTGTAACATTAATAACTAAAATACATTTTGATAAATCTATGTTGCAACAACATGTATATTTAGATTGTTGTGGGGAATTATGTAATAATTTTAATGAATTAAATATTTGAAATAAAACAGTTCAAAATAAATCGAGAAAAGCGTTTTTTATTTAAAAAAAAGAATTTATATACACTTCTTGATCTATGAAATTATGTATACCACAATCTCCTGCCACATGTGTTGTTATATATTGTTTATAATTAAGCTTTTTATTTTTTACATACTCCATAACTTCCAAATTTATATTTAATCGATTCATAGGAAAGCATGGATTTAGGATTTGTTCACATTTACGTATAATAAATATTTGATTTCGACAATTTTCTTTAAGATAGTGAAGATCATACTGTTTGGGTTTTGACATATTGCTTGCATGAGATTCAACTGATGAATGAACCAGAAAACACAATGTTTTTTATTTTATTTAGATTAATGTGTTTATTTAGCTTAATGAATTTGAAAAGCTATATAAAGAGTAAGAGATTATTTCAAAATCACAGCAATATGATTGAAACAATTTTAAGAGTTGTTCTTTATTTTCAATATTTTAACCAAGGAGAAATTGGATATTTATTTTGGGTATGTGGATTATTTGATTATTATCGTGGAAAATATGTCACATGTCCCAGGATGCATTGTGAAAACATTCACCCCCCTGAAGAAAGCTATATAGTCAATATGAAAAAAATTCAAGCAACCCATGGAATGGAATCCTATTTTATTCTAGAAGATCGTTTCTCTTATATGATCCCGAATTTACAAGAAAGTCAAAGAAAATATTCCTTGAAGAGATCATGGCTTCAACAACGTACTATACTCGTTGAATCAGACACGTTTTTGCTGTAGTTTTTTTTCATTCCCCGATTGTTTTAACGAATTATATATTGTATTACCCCTTGAAAGCCAACACTCAGATTTATTTCAATGTTTAAAAACCAATGATAAGTATCATTATACATATTTTGTACAAAATTTAACCTTTGAAAGAAAATACATATCTTATACCCTGGGTTTTGGAAAAGAAAGTTTAGTAAGCAAATTTAAGCACATCCATAGCCAGAAAGGTGATTTTGCTCTTTTTTTAAATATTTATTTGTTAATGGTATCACCTAGTATTTTCAATTCTTATGCTTATTGTAGTTCAATTAAAAATCTTATCATGTTCACTTCATGTTTTATATTTTATTGTCGTGAACATAACCCTATAGGAAGTTTTTTCAATAGACAAAAAAAAGGTCTTTCTGAAAAAAATATTAGATATATTTTTTGGGATTTTATACATGATATAAAAAAGGGTAAAGTATCCTTTGATAAATGTCGGTATAAAAATTGTAAGAGTAAAAGTTATTTTTTTGAGTTTGATCCTTTGAAATTAAGTATTTTAAACAAAAGTAATTATGTTTTAAATGAAAATCACACCCAAGTTAATCATTCTGTGGGTGTTAAGCAAGATTATGGAGGAAGTATAGGAGAATTTAAGTGTAAAGAGAAAATATTTGCATATGTAATAATGCTTGAGGAAGATGTAATAGAATTATTTACTATGATAAAAAAATATATAAAAACAACATTGAATTATGATTTAGCTGCATACAATCCTATGTATGAAATGACTGAATCGAATGTGAATTGGGATAATTTTTATAAAAGTATTAGTGAACAAACGTGTATGTAGAAAAAATGGAATTAAAAGACTGTATAAAATTTAAAGTGTTTGCGTATGATGTTATACGAATGGAAGAAGACGAAGAAAATGAAAAAGAATTTTGGATGAGATGTGGGAGATTTTGTTTTGCCCTTCGAAAATTTTATATGGAAAAAAATGAAAAATGGAAAATAAGTGAATGTTGTAAAACTATTCATGAAATATCTATGTCCCATTTAACGAATGCTGGACATTACAGTCAAAACAAAAGATTTGTTGGATTTCATGAGGGGATTGATCCCTTAGATATTCAACAATATATGGAACATTTAGATGAATTTTACGTAAAAAACTATCAAAGAAAAAATATATCAGTTTTGATTTATTATATTTTTGAAACCATTCATCCTTTTTCCGATGGAAATGGAAGAATAGGGAAAGCACTTGTTGCATTTCTAGAAAATAAAATAGAATGTAAAATAAAAACAAAAAAACAACATAGAAAGTTATGTAAAATTTTAGGAGTTATGCAACGCAAACACAATAGTTTATTTGATATAATATGTTGTAATCAATTAAACACGTTATTAGTGTAATAAAACTTTTTTCATTTTGATGGAAATTTTTTTTAATTGTGCGGAGGGTATAAAATAAACACTGTCCCTACAGTGATTCATCATTTACCCTTCACTCGGATTCAAAGATGGTGGAACTTTACGCACGACAACAATATGATCATTTTTATAAAATGCAATCGTATACAGATTTGTCTGCAAAAATAATTGCACAAAAAAAAATCAACGGTAATGCTATTCTCGCCAAAGTATATCCGACAAATAAAAGATGTGACAAGTATACATACAATAGCGCTGTTGAAGTGAAAAATGAGCATATTCCCCCATTGTTGAATGTTCTTAATAAGATTAGCATTCAAGAGAAATCGACGCAGATATTTTTTGAAGTGGTAAGATTTGAAAATTGGAAAAAGCAAACATGCCGTTTGGTTGTTCGTACAGATGCGTGGGGTGGTTTGGAAATTTGTTATCAACATCAAGATAACGAATTAGCCGATGCAATGGAATTTGACGATGATCCAACACCGACAACCAGCAACAACAACAACAACGCAACGCCAAGTGAAATCGTATGGTCTGATGATTGGGGTAGTTTTCATATAAAAAAGAAAGATTCCTTGGATGAATATATTATTGCCCTAAGAAAGTATAATCATGCAACAGGTCATAAATCCCAACCTACACCCGTCAAAAAACGAGTATTGAAGAAAAAGAAACCCACACTCAATTTTGACGACGACGTCGACGATGACGACGACAACGAAAAGATTAAGAAAATAAAAGTAGAAAGTGATGATGAGGTTTGTCACCGTTTAAGTCCATCAGTAATTTCAGAAATTTTTTATTATCGTTTTAGATGTTGTAAAAATATACAAGATACATTATGTTTGTACGGTGATACTATAAATAAAGAGTTAGCCTGTAAAAATATAGAAGTTGATTTTATGGGGATATTACGCGACAAAGAACTCGTTGATGAACTTGAAGAATATTATATTAATTTTATTTCTTTATTATAGAAATGAGTAAAAAGAAAAAAACTAAATTTTCTGCTGACTTTATTGAAAAAGCTTCAAGATTATTAAAAGGAGAGACATTAACTGATGAGGATTATTCTAATTATAGATTACATAGTAGTAGTAAAAAAAAATATAGACGTTTGAAATATGCTGTTAATAAAAATAATGAACAATGGGAAATTGATTTAGCTGAAAATAAAGATTTAGCCCGATATAATAATCAATATCGTTATTGGTTGGTGTGTATTGATATTTTTTCAAGATTTTGCTGGGTGAAATTAATAAAAAAGAAAACGTCTAATAATGTTAAAAATAAATTTGAAAGTATTCTTATTGAAGAAGGAATAGCCCCTCTTAAAATTCAAAGTGATGAAGGAACAGAATTTCAAGATATACGTACGAAATTAAGTAAAAAATATAATTTTGAAGTATTTCATACGTATAATAGAGAAATAAAAGCATCCCATGTGGAACGTGTAATTGGAACTTTAAAAACAATGGTTCGTCGTGTTTTAACAATGACTGGAGAATTTGACTATATTCAGTATTTACCCCTTATTGTTAAGCGTTATAATAATTCCCCACATAAAGCATTAGCTGGTGTAACACCTTTTGAAATTTATCGCGAAGAAAAAAAAGGAAAAATACGTAAAGTAAAAAATAAAATGGTACGTGATCATTTAAATTATCCTATTCCCACTCAAGATCTGATACGAGAAGGTACGCGTGTACGTATTGCGAGAGTAAAAAATAATATTTTTGAAAAAAGCAGTCTTCGACGATGGACAAACGAGATATTTTTTATTAAAAAAGTATTTATCACTGATCCCGTTACATATCAATTAGAAGACGAACAACGTGAAGAAATTAAAGGAATTTTTTATCGTGCTGAATTACAAGTTTTAAAAAAAAAAAGAATTTACACATTGCTAGTAATTCAATATCAAGAGGACTTCAAAAGAATTTGATTAATGATTTTGAAATGAAAATTGCACAACCCATTGATGCTTTGAACAATGAATGTTTTTTAGAAGTTTTACAAGTTTGTTATCCTCAAACAACTAAAAATATTGTAGGTGATGAATGTTTTTTTTCATTTATCATAACCTATAAGAATTTTATACCCGAAGAAAATAATAATTCGGTATACGCAAACAGTGAGTTCGTTTTTTACATCGGATAAATTTATTATACCCGACGGAATTTATGATTTATCTTCATTAATTATATTTTTAAATAATATCTTAGAAGGATTTGAAATTTTTTTTACCATCGGATCAAATGGGAAAGTAATTATTAATGTTAATGTTGAGATTGAGTATTGGGTATATGAAAATGCGCGTAAAGCAGCCGATGGGTTACAGGTAAATGAATTTCGATTATCTAACAAGACTACGGTAGAAAAAAAGGGTATTCAATATGCTTCTTTTAATCAAAAGATTAATATATTATTTTCAAAAAAAATAGCTTTTATGCTAGGTTTAAAAAATGAAAAAGGTCTTGAAATCGTACCTCTCTTGTTTGAAATAAAAAAAGATAATCCTACACCTCGAACCCTTTTTTCTAAACATTTTGATTACTTACCCAACATATCCGACGGATTAAATGAAATGTTTATATATTGTGATGAAATAGAACTGGGATTAGTTGGTGATAGTTGTTCCGAATTGTTAACAACAGTACCCATACAATGGCATCGACAAGGTGGTGGGGGGGATGGACAATTAGTTTATTATAGTCCCCCAAAATCATTGAGAAAATTAAAAAAAGACATTAGAGAAATTCATATTAAAGTTAAAGATACTACAGGAAAATTAGTTCCTTTTGATTCGGGAACGCTTAGTATTGATTGTTTAATACATTCAACATAATGCTTTTGATTGTTCTTGAAGAAAAAAATGGGGAAATGATAATTAAAGAATATAAAATATTTTATCCTTTTTCTCTTTACGTGTTAGTAAATAGTGGGAAAATTTTTTTATGGAATTTAAATTCGATTGAATATAAAAATATCAAAAATTCATTTCGAATTACGTGTGCAAACAAAATGGATTTCAGTGCAATAAAACAATCAAAAAAAAAAAATAATGGAACGATTTCAGTTTCTTCATCTACTATTATTTCCAATGCAACACAACGTTTTATATATACTATAAAAGAATTATTTTATATTGACGAAAAAAATCCTTATACATCATTAAATGATGAAAAAAAAAAATTCCCCTATTTTTTATTTATGAGTGATAAAGAGGCTAAACAATCACTACAGTTCTTTATTAACTATGAGAATAACGTGCCGTTAAAAGGTGAAGAAATTAAGATATATATAAATTTATTTGAAGAAAAAAATAATGACTGAAAAAATAAATGAACTATCCGTAGAAGATTACACTGAATTGTTAAACGGTAGAAATCGTGGAAAAAATTATTCCTCATCATATTTTGTTGTGAAAAGAAAAAATAAAGAAAATCCAACTAAGAAAGAAATTTTATTAAATGAGGGTGTGGGATTACCCTCAAATTTAAATTTAGATACTTATTATACAAGTGATAATAAAAAAAAGAGAAAAAAAATAGATCCAAATGTAATACGTTTTTTACAAAATAGATAGACTGTGTAAAAAAAAGTATAAATAAAAAAAAAGTTATATAAAAAAATCATAATGTTGTGTATATTATTATTATTTTTATTGTTGTTGTGGGTATTGTTGTTTTTTAAAAATAAAATAAATGACGCGTAAAAAATACATCAAAAAAAGAAAAAACAAAAGAGGAATAAGAAAACGTAGAAGAAAAATACAAAAAGGAGGGTTTGGCGGAGCATTGGCAATGGGTATGTTACTTCCTCAAGTGTTGGGAACACTTTCAAATATTCTTAAAATTAACGTTTAAAAAAAATAAAATGAGTAAAAAAATTGAAGATGTGGAAAAAAATGACATTATTTAGCGAGCCTTTACAATTTTTTACTTCATCACCCTATAATGATACGTTTACGGAATGTCGTGAAACGGAAATTATCGCAACGCCCGTAGATAATCAATCGTCAGTATACACGTTTACAAGACATGGGAACGCCGTGGGATTAATGAAAACAAGCGATGCTAAAATAATGGCTAGAGTATCGATTAGAAATGCTGCTGGACTTATAGCACCTGCAGCATCGGGTTTTTCGATGATTTCATTACCCCTTCGTACAATGTGGAAAACAAAAGAATTAAAAATAAATGAAAATTTAATTACACCATCAGATAATTTTGCACATTTTGCATCATGGATACAATTTATAATGCGTCAAACACCGTCGGGATATAAAGATTCTAAAGAGCTTAATTTAGCATATTTAGATACAGCCGAACATATGAGCGATATCGCGGGTTTCACTAATAATGCTAATGTCGTAAATGCAGGAGGGAGACAAAAAACACTTGCATTTCAAAATCAATCACAGAATTTGATAGATGAGATTGATTGTTCATTATTTAGCGAAGGTGGTGCTGAAATATATATTCCTACAGCGTATAAAGTCGAATTACGTTTAACGCGTGCATTAAATACAATTGTAATGATGGGTGCCAATCATGCGAATATGCCCGTTGCTGATACTATAATTACCCTAGACGATTTTAAAATAAAAATTCCTGTATTTAAACCCAAAAAACAATTATCAAATGCACTTAATATAGGGATGGTAACCCATAATAAAGAAACATATTATACAACCAATTATCGTTGTATTACTGAATCAGTAGCTGCAGGACGAAATTCACATCAAGTAATCGATGTGTTTAATGGTAGCGTTCCTACACGTTTATATATTGTATTTTCCCCATTAGCAAATTGGAACGGATCATATACGCATAATATTTTTGAATTTAACTGGCCTAATTATGATAATGTTGAAGTTTCAGTAAATAACGCTGTTGTCGGGAGAATTGAAAATCATGCTGAAGCTTACTCAAAATTACGTTCGGTATTAAATCGCAACTATTCAGAAATGCCTATAACTTATAATGACTTTATAAACGGGTATTCTATATTAGCATTTGATTTAACAGATAATAGAGACTCTCATCTTGCAGTATTACCCATAAGACCGTCGGGAAATGTTAATGTGGATTTTCATTTTTCTCAAAATACAGTTGTAGGGGCGTTAATATTTGTTGGTGAATTTCGAAATGAAATTAGAGTAGGATTAAATACCCCTGCAAGATTATTACACAGCATTTAATTATCAACATTTGTGACAAGGGGATGTACAAAAAATATGAAGAACACAAAACCCATTACAACAAAGAATAGAATAAAAAAACCAAAAATAAAAAAACAGTTATTAACAAAATACCCCTGAATCGTGAACATATTCTTGTATTTCCACCGTTTTCAGTTTACGCATAAAAAAAATGAATGAAGAAAAAAATGATGAATTAAATAAAGAAGAGGTAAAAAAAGACGAGAAAAATGATAAATCAAGAGATGATGATGATAGTGAAAATGATAGCGATGTTGTTAGCGATGATGTTAGTGATGAAATGGATAGTGAAAGTTCCGTTACTTCTTCTTCATCAAGTTGCGAAGATGATTTAAAATTTTTAGAAACATTAGTTCAATTAAATAAAATAAAGAAAAAAGCTTTTGAAAAGAAAAAAAAGGATTTTTTACCATCGTTAAAAAAATATCTTAAAGCAGATATTGATAAAAAAAATACGTTGTTAGATTCTCAATTAATTAATAAATTACAATACATTGCTAAAAATATTTTAAATAAAAAAATTTCTATCCAACTTTCCAGTGATAATAAATATATTTTGAATAAGTTTTCAAAGAACAAAATAAAAGAAAAAGATTTAAAAATATTATTATCTGAGGATTTTCGTATAATCAACATATATCAAAAAGCATACAAATTACTTAACCAACAAATAAAAAAAAATGACCGAAGTAAATAAAATGCAATTAATTAATCCGAGTAAATTAAATGAAATTTTAGATTTAATCAAAACTGATCATGAAAACGAAAAATTATTGCAGGGAATTAACAACAAAAATAATTTCGATCTTATTGAAAGTAAAAATAAAATGAAAGAAGAAATGAAAAAAGTTAATAATGATCAACGTGTCGCAGAGAGTATGGTTAGTTTTTTAAAAAGACAACAAAATATGAAAAGAAAAAGTAATGAACTTGAAAATGAGGTGACCAATGATGAATCACCCGAGGTAAGGAAAACACCGACTGTGACAAGTGGTCAACAAATAAAAGAATTTCTTGAAAGGAAAAAAATTAAAATTGGGGGTACAGATATAATAAAAATAAACGGTGTTGCAATAAATCATCATGATTTATTATACGATTTAACGCATAATGTCAACAAACAAAACATGTTCAATCTTACACAACAAAAGCAGACGGCTGCTTTAAAAGAATTGAAAAAATTACATATGCCCGCCTATTATATACGAAATATAAAATTACGACAACGTTATATAAATTTAGGAAAAACCACTTCGGATCTTGCGAGTAACGAAGAACCCTCTACATCACTCACCACCCGCATTCCTACCCCCTCTTCAACACCCTATTCAACACGAAGAAAATGGCGATGCAAAAATCAATGAATTTACATTGTTTTTTAACCCAATTTTTATTTACGAACGAGATTAATAAAATTTCAAAAATAAATAAGTTTTTAAATAAATATTATTTGGGTACATTTCCTGCAAATATTTTTCCTAAAAAAATTTATTATCCCTCGTGTTGGATTTGGAATACGGATGAAGCAGATCAAAACGGTCAACATTGGGTTGCTATATGGGTGGATAAAGAAAAACATGAATTTTTTTGATAGTTTTGCAAAAGATGTCTCGTTTTATAAACGTGAATATTGGTATGATTATAGTGTAAAAAAAGGACTAACATTTCAATATATTCAAAGTAAACAATTACAATCCAAAAATACAGCCGTGTGTGGAAATTGGAGTTTATTATATTTATACAATCAATGTCGTAATGAATTCGAAAATAATAATAAACAAAAAATATTTAAAAATCAACGTATTAAACTAAAAAACGATATTAAATTAAAAAAGAAAATAGAAACAATTTTAGGTCGTGTACTCGTAGGAATATATAATAAAAAATGTAAAAAAAATTGTAAGAGTAATAACAATCAGTCATGTTGTAGTTTTAATAATGCCAATTTTTAATTAAACAAAAAAATTAATTATTTACAGTGATTTATGGATTTTTTAATTTAACCATTTAACCAGCGGTCAACATCGCTAAAACTAATATTACGACCCCCTTTTTGTTTTCTTTTTCGAGCACCCCCTTTTTGTTTTCTTTTTCGAATACCCAAACCAAACAAATTGGCCAAATTAGAACCCCCTTTTTGTTTTCTTTTTCTTTTTCGAATACCAATTCCCAATTGATTTCCAACTAACGATCCCAAAGGTCCAAAAATATCTAGAGCACTACCCCCTTTTTGTTTCTTTTTTCTAGGGATAATTCCCCTCCTGCTTCTATATCGTCTTCTTACCATGTTTTTAAAAAAAGTTCATACACAATATACACACCCCATACTATATATACTTTTTATTCAACAACTCTTTTTATTTTTTAACAAACATTTTATTTTTATTTTTTACATTTATTTACAAATCATAGATTATCGTTGATTCATGTGGAAATACATTGGTTCTAATTCTACAATTTTCATACCCTTTTCTACAATTATCAAATACCAAATAACCATAGGGTTTCTCATTAATTTCACTTAATACTTTATTAAATCTATTTCTATTAATTTTTTTATTATCACATATCGTATACATATTATTATAATCGCTTAAATTTTTAAACATAACATAATATTGACTATTGACACGTAAATTTCGCAATTTACCATTACCATATGTTAAATTTTGACATGTAAAAATAACACTAATATTACGATGATGGACATCTTGAGTTGCAATATTATCTATTCTTTCAAGATTTTCCTTTGATGATGTTGCAACTAACATGAGATCATCTAATATTATTAACGTATTTTCACGGGTATTCGTTTGTATATCGGTAATGCGGGGAATACCCTTTTGACAATCGATAAATTCAACACTAATATCTGTTTTTTCCGCAAGAACTTTTTCCATTTCAGCGTACAGAGGTTGATAAATTGAATATAAATAAACAATTTTAACAATTGCTGGTGTAATCATAATGTTAATATTTTTCAATAATTGTAATATCCAATATGTTTTCCCACTTTGACTAGGCCCACATAACGTTAACATAAAAGGGTGTTGAAATGGTAATGAAACATTGTTCATTTCAGTTATCTAAAAATCCAAACGGAATCGTATTAAAATTATTTTTAACAACACGTTTATTAAATGTAAATGAAAATTTTTTTATTTCATCCTCAATAAAAATATGATTCAGTTTATCTTTACATATTTTATTGTGATATTTAATTTCGATGATCTGATCTTGATTTTTAACACATTGTGTCAAGGATAAAAAATTCAATTTTTCTTTTATTGTTTCATTTTTTAAAGTAAAACCTTTCACATGAATACATTCCTGATTTAAATTAGTTATATACGCGTAACATTTTGGACCCGTTGAACAAAAATTTGTTATCCATTCATTTTCATTTAATTCATTCGTTAAATCTCCTAAATATTTTCCCGTTTTAACATCAGTATAATTATTTTCATCAGATATATAAATAACAGAATCTGTATCAAAATATAAAACGCGATCGTCTAATTTAACGAGTAACTCGTATAATTTCAAACGTGCATATGCAGTAACAAAACACGCAATGATTACATTTCCCGTTTTTAGAGGGGTTGTTGCATCATCAATTTTTTCATATGTACAACGTAATAATGTTTCGTTTATAAATTCCATCGATGTTAATTTTTTACTTTTATCATTGGCAATATTTAATAATTCTTCATAATCGTTTAAAAAACACACTTGTGTATTATTTTCGTTTTGAGCAAATTTTCCCCATAACGAATTTAAAAATGTTTTTGCAATAGTTCTTAATCCCGGATTTTTCTCTATTTTGTCTTTATCTAAAAAAACATTTTCATTTTTTAAATAATCATTACAATACTGTTTAATTTTATCATCATTTTTACTTCCATCTGCGTTCAAACAATCCGTAGGAATTCCTGAAGATTCTTGTTTGATTTTTAAAAATTGATTTACGTATTGTGAAAAGATTTTTTCTTTGCGTTCAAAATGATATATTTCGTAAAGAGCAATTATTTTATATCCCCTATCTATAGCAACATTAATCTCAACACTAGTCCAAGTACCCGTCAAGTATCGATCGCTTTCATTATGTTCACATTTATTACATTTATCCACAGCACATTTATAACATAATGGAAATAATAATTTCCCATCTATTCTAACGGGTAAAACAGGAAAGTAAATATTTCGAGGAGGTGAAATACAACATTTTACTAAACCAAATATGTCCTTGATTTTTATTTTATTACAATCTTTCCCCAGTAAAATAGTAGGATGACCCACAGGAAAATCATAATTTTTTTGTACATCAGGGTATAGCGATGTAAAATCTACGTAACTTATTCGTTCGTTGGGTTTTGTTTCTTTAAATAAACATACGGGGGAAGTTCGCCCCCCATATAATGCGTCACGTGGTGTTAAAGGAGTAAACGGATAAAATTTTCTTTTCTTTTCAATTAATTGTTTCTGTGTATATTTTTTTTCTTCTAAATAATCACATTCCCACATCTCGATTAATTTGTAACCGGCATTTTTTATTGTCCAAGAAAAACGTTGCGTATTTGCATATAAATTACTAAATTTTTCGTTTGTAAGAACGTTTAATGCATAGGGGTCGAAACATTTGGGACATCCGTGATAAAAACAACCATGAAATTGATATATCGTATCAATATAAAAACCATCGACAAAACGTCCTAGAATGTTTTTCTCCCCATTTTGTGAACAGATATATTCTAAATTTCCTCCTATTTCTCGATTAATTTCATCTAACCAATCAATAGCAATTAAACTCTGTTTTACACCACCCCTATACCCCGAAGCAGGAATAATTCCTACACAATTTATTTTTTTTAAATTAAGTCTATACACTTTCAAAGCTAAACTAGCAATCGTAATACAATTCTTTGCATAAAAGGGGGTGATATGACCTATGGTCCCTATCATTGTAGAAAATTTAACACATCCCTTTCTTAAAATATCTACATCACTACAACAATAATAATAAATCTCTTTACGAAATATATATTTCTCTTTCTTTTTTTCTAAATACCATTTTTCAAATTCATTAAGTGTTGCTGTATTCATATGTTTCGTATCAAAAAATTTCCGATCTACAATGTCACCCTCATAAGTTAAATCGTAAAATTCATAAGGATGAAATCCCTTACATTCCCCTTGAAGATCCATTGCTTTTGGAATATCGGCTAATTTCATACTAAAAAACAAATAACTATCGAGGATTCTAATATTTTGTTCTTTAATTATTAAACTCATTATTTTAGTACCGTTCATTATAGTATTCGGCATTATCTGTTTTATTTCTAAAAGATATTTTAAAATAAAAATAGTATCAAATCTACCCCCGTTATGAGCTATCCAAACGGAATTTGTTTGTTCAAACATAAATTCACATAAAGTTTCAATAACATTGTTATCAAAAATAAATTGTCTATTCCCACAACAACTAACTTTTTCAATAGTATTATCGATAATTTCTTGATCCTTTTTTTCAAATATTTTTGTTTTTTTAAATTCAATATGTTGACATTTTTTACATACCTTTTGGACGATACAATAAAACGGTACGAGCAATTTAGTTTCGGTTACTTTTGTTTCAAAATGAAAAAAAAATAAAGTGGGATCACTTTCTTTCCCCTTGTTATATTCAAGTGAAAGGGGTTTCACGTAACAAAAATGAGGTTGTTTCATGTATTTATCACAATGAAAACAAAATCGTTTGCTACAATCATGTTTAACTGTTTTATTAGAAAAAATGAAAAAGAATCGAGGACAAATTTTGTTACAGGTTTTACAATAAAAAAAATATTGACACGGTGTTAAACGATCATAATTACTATGAGAAGGTTTAAAAATTTTATTTGTTAAATGATTTGTAAAACAATTTTCATCATAAAAAATTATATCACAACTGCTACAAATAAGTTTATTATTTTTATCTTTTACACTTATTCGGATATTTATAACATCGTAAACAAGTTAAGTTATTTGTAGTACATAGGTGATTATCGACGTATTCATGACGTGTAAAATAACTCATACATTTAACACAAAAAGAACTGGTACTGAGTTTAGAAAATTCCTTTATGCTTAAGACTACATCGTAATGATTATTATTTAACCATAAACATACAATTTCATTAGTCAATTTAATAAGATTACCTGCACTATCAGTTCGTGAATCATAAATTATATTATCGGAATGAGTGTCAGCATACACTAACAAATCAATACCCTGTTTTTTTAAATAATTATTATATACAAAATTAAACTGTGTAGCATCAACATTACCCTCGGGTATCCCACATTCCCGATATACATTTCGAATTTCTTCACACGTAAATAAATCATCCACAGGTTTATTGGGTTTTCTTTTCATTATAAAATATTTATAGTCTTGTTTTAAAAATGATAAACCCACTAATATTGCTAAAGCAAAACAGCAATCTTTCACTGTACGAAATAATACATGGCTAAGAATATAAAATACACCCGTGCGAAATTTACGGCCATATTTTTTTACATTACTTTTCACACCACCTTTATCTGTAGCATTTCCCTTATTCAAACTATTGTAAATACTTTTTTTCCTTAGTACACTATTTTTTTTTTTATTTGTACTTATTCCTGCGGGAAAAGTTTGAACAATTACTTTACTATTCCAACCATTAGCTATTATTTCTTTATTACTCTGCATAAATTTTTCCATAATATTTAAGAAATATTTAACGTCAAAGTCTTTCACGGGTAAAACGGCTGTAGAGAAAAAACTTTTTGGCGCATTACTAAAGATAAATCTAACATAATCATCATCACTTTTTACATTTGCCCATGCAATGTTAATTAAATAAGAAAAAACTAACGATAACGATTGAATAAAACTAATAAAATTAACCGTTTTTTCCCGTGAAACATCCAAAGAAAAATGTTGTTCAGTGACTTTAAATTTTTCTCTACTAATAGTTTCTATATGATTAACAGAAAAATAATCGTCTATTTTTTCATTTTTCTTACTTTCTTTTTTCTTATTAAATAAACTTACAATTTTATCTATATCTTTTTGACTATAATTTAATTTTTTCTGATCATCATTCATCTTCTTTTTTTTTTCTAAAACAAGAAAAACATGCCGTTTTATTTTTATTTATGTTTTCGTCTTCACCATCAACACGATCAATAGTAACATCGTATGAATCCTGTATATTAATACATGTCAACGTAAGTATAGGAGGGATTTTTTTTGAGAATAAAGAACCCATTTAAAAAAAACTAAAACAAAAAAAAGAGAGTAAAAAAAAATATGAGTGAAATTGTGTATATTGAAATTTATTTACAAGCGTCTAACTCACCTTATATCGGGTATGAAATTCAAGATAATGATCCTTCAATATTATTTACACCGTATCTTTTAAGGGAATGTTTACTAAATTTTACAGAAGATAAAGAAAAGATAATACCCATTTCATCAAAGATTTTAAAACAAAGAATAACAGAATTAAAAAAAGAAATATACAACTGTACCGAAGATATTATCTATAAAGTTGAATGTATGGTAAAATTTATTCAGACATGAAAAAATAATGATTATTTAGGAATAAAAACTATATTTTAAAACAAAATGGTAAGAGTTAAGTTACCTCGAAAAAAAAGACGCAATGATAAATCTCAAAGTATACGTCACGTTCTTCAATGTAGAAGTAAAACCTTAAAAAAAATAAGATGTCGTAAACGAACAGCAAAAACAAAAAAATGTTGGATTCATTTAGCAAAACAAAATAACTTACGTATCAAGAAATCAACGATCCCCAATGCGGGTGAAGGATTATTTGCTTGGAAAAAACCTTTTAAACCCGATCGTAATATTTCTTATTACATGGGTCAAAAAACAACACAGTCCAAATTGGATCGTAAATATGGTAAAAACACAAATGCTGTATATAGTATTTGTAACGATGCAAACACGTGTATCGATGCTTATTTGACAACTCACGCTGCAGCACGTTATGCGAATAATGGGAAAACCGGTTCTATATATAAAAATAATTCAGATTTTGTTTACGATCCAAATAATAAAAAAATGTATTTAGAAAGTATAAAACATATAAAAGCCCATGAAGAAATTTTTGCAGACTATGGTGATAAACTATTGGCAGAGAAAACAACCTTCATAACAATGGTAGGAAGAATAAGAGAATTACGGGGTGGTGATTTTAAGGGTAAAAAAAGGCAACGTGGAGGTATTTTTAAAGGGAAAAAAAGGCAACGTGGAGGAAATAAAACAGTCAATAAATACGGCAAACTTTTTATAAACGATTTTAAAAAAGAGCTTAAAAAAAAAGCTAAAGTAGTAAAAATTATTGCAAAACTAGGAACGAAAAAAATCAAAAGACATTTTCAAAAAGGAGGACTTGTATATCATAAACCCAGAAACCATGTTGAAAAGTTTTTAATGTATTAATTTTTTTAAAATAAAAAACATACATTCAGTGTATTATTTCGTTACATAAGAGGTTATTGTCCATTGAATATTTTTCTACATTATAAGCTCTTATTTCATTAAAATTTACACTGATGAAATTAGGGTAATCCACATTACATTCGCATTCCCCTTTACATTTTTTACAAGTGTATTTTATAGTTTTATTATAAACCCAAAAATCATAATATAATGCTATAATACTCCTAAAACACTCATAACTAAAACAATGTTTTCTATCATAATCTAGTATCTTTAAATATTCTCCAATTCTTTTGTCGTTGATACGTGGGGATAGAGCATCATTCCATGCTTCACATATTTTACGAAGAAATTCATAACATTCTTCTGGAATATCGTGTTCCTCATGATGCATAACATACATTTTGGGATTTTTTGAACATTCTACTTCCAGTATAAATTTATACCGTACATATGCTTCATAATCAGCAATAGATATTAGTAGATGATATCTTGATTTTTCAATTTCCATACTTCCTACTAAATACCAAAAAAAACCGGATTCCACATAACTATATTGTGTTAAATCATGATAAATCTTATATCCCTCTTGATTTTGTACGCGCTGAAACTCCATGACACGTGATCCCCTTTGATAAAACGATCTTTATATATACCCCTATCTACGTATATCCATCGGAATAAACAATAGAAATTTCGTATTCATTATAGGGTTTATCTGCCTCGGCAATTTTAAGACCATATTTCCACAAAAAATTTTCATCTATAAATTTAATGTTTTGAATCAATATAAAATCTTCGTCAGCAGGTAAATTATAAGCTAAATCTACAAAACGTTTATCACCGTTAAAGAAATTTTGCTCGGGATCAATAAACAATTGATTAGAGCTAAAATAGGGTTTATTAGGTTTTGCAATATATGAGCCAAGATCACCCTGTTCGAATATCTCTTTTTTAACTTGAACAATACTCCATCCTAACGCCCCGTTATATGATTCACGAATATTATTTTTAAGTTTTACATCAATACTATGAATTATTTTTCGTTTATGCCAATCTTTTTTTCTTGCTTCTAATTCTCCTGTAAGATAAGCCTGTTTATCTGTTTGAAATTTTCTATTGTTACTAAATGTCAATGAAAAATCAGTATTTGGACCTGGAGCACGAATATTTGTTTTAAATTTAAATAAACCGTTAAGAAAACTCGCGGGTATTACACCGTGTTTCCAAGACACTTCTTGAAACTCATATATATTATTTGCTGATTTTAACGCAATTGTCCCGAATTTTCTTGGATTCGTAAGATAAAAACGTTCATTATAATGGATGATTTTTTTCTGACTCATTTTAATTCCAATAAGAGAAAAAAAATTATGAACGTTTTATTTATACTATACGTACAATGATATCATTTTTTATATATTTAAATGTACAAAGAGTTTCTATGATCATCTTATTTTTTTTAAAACTTCTCTCTCCTATTTTAACAAAAATAGTGTTTTTGATAACATGTACATCTTTAACAAAATAATAACGTTCTAATGTACGTTTTATTTTTAAAATATAAACATTTCTTAAATGTGCTTTTGATAATTTTTTAAACAATCTTTGTGTTTCTAAAAATAAAAGGAAAATACATTCAATATTTTTTTTTTAAATCAAAAAGTGTATTTTTTTATTTAGGTAAAATGTTCAGGAGAGAATAATTTTTAAAAATTAAATTCCTTATCATACATAGAGAGTACAGATCGTTCATTATCCACATCTTCTAATTTACGAAACAAACATGCAGCAAATAAAAGACATTCAAACAAACTACAATGATACAATAAACATGTGGGTTCACTAGTATGATACCAACAATTTCTTGGTTTAAGATTATAAAACGAAAGTAAATAATCGTACTTCTCAATTCCAAAATATTCAAGATTCACACAATGTAAAATAGTTTTTTCTTGAAGTGTTTTAACTAACGACGATTCTTTATCACCACCTTTATACCCAATAATAGCATTCGGGGGAAAAACATTACGAAATAAATAACTTAATCTATTTATAAGTTCACTTTGACTAAAATAATCTCTTGATTTTTTTTCAGTTAAATAGTCTAGTCCATGACATCGATAGTAGAGAGTAGACCGTTCCCTTCGAGTTAGTTCTTTGTAGGGTTTTAACTTGCTATCATAACAATGATAAATAAAATACTTCTTCGTTTGAAGTTCAAGAAGAGTTACTTCACGATAACTGGGTCTCTCTCCCTTAAACTGGTAACATTCACAATCCATTATATGTGTGATACGCGATAAAAATAATTTCTGTCGTTCTTGGGATATTTCTTCTTTACATTTGTTTAATGCATAATTATATTTACCCGCATACAACTCTTCGATAGTCTCTTCATTCTTCTCAGTTGTCTCTAACGGTATGAAGTCTTCTTTAATTTCGCTGTTCACGTTCTCAAATATTTTTGCCATCTCTCACTCTCCTACACTCAGACTGATATTAATTATTTTCAACCCTACATCGGCTTTTATAAATGTATCCCGCGTTACTATGCGTTACTGTGGATAGATTAGTTTGACCAATCAGAGTTCATTGATTAAAGCTTTCATGTCATCCTGATGATTTGTGATACTCGTATACAATGAATGTGTGTTTGGGGAATTAGAGACGCGAATCCATAATTAGCGATTTTCTTCTAAACAAATACACGGGGATTAGTTGCACCAAATGCTGTGTTGTGGATTAAAACGAATCCCTAATGTTGTTCTAAAACACACACACGTCAAATCAGTTGATATATTATACATTGTAGTTACAATAATACTTTTTTCAAATTTTTATCGTGTTAAAATCTGTGTGTAGAAATATATATTTAAAGATTGAGAAAATAGTATATATACAAGGCGATTTTTTAAAAAACGTTATCACTTTTGAGAATGTCATTAAACATTGGGAGTAAAAGAACCTATGCGCAAGATCAAGAAATCAATATTAAGACGATATTGAAAATTGTGTATTATATACAACATTTTCGTAACCGATACATTGGATTATTATTTGCCGTCTGTGACTTATGTGACTATTACTATGGGGGAATTATCGAATGTATGGAATTTGAATCGAGACAACTTGGTTGTGGATATAAAGACTACGCCTATATTGAAAAAATGAAAACTGAAATGTATCAAGATGAATGTATCAAGATGAATGCATGGATTGGCGAATCTTAACAGATAAACAACACTATATAATACCCGTTGTTCATACACAACGAAAATATTATATTTATGGTGAAAAACTCTGTGAGCGTTATCACAAATTACTATTAATACCCGCTCAAACATTAATGAAATCTATTTTTCATTTGAATGATAATCATTCTGATAATTTTTTTATTGAAATTCAAAACAGTTATTACCCAAGAAATGATATTTACCACTTTATTTCTATTACTATTAATGATGAGCGAACTACAATTCCTAAACCCATAGGGTATGGAGGGTCTTATCTTTGTAATACATTACATAGACTTAATCGTTGTTTTAGTCATGAATTTACATATTGCTGTATTTATTTATATTTTATAGATCCGTTTTATTTAAAGGCTGCTTTTTATTATCTACATAATTTAGATAATTTTGAGAAAATAGTGTATCAACTTGTATGCTGTTTTATTTTCTTTTGCGAAAATCATAACCCATATCAAAACTTAAAACTAGTAACGATAGGGTTTATACTTTTAATCTCGATAAGATTGTTAAGCTGATGCATATGAAAACCCCCCCCTGTACCTGTTGTTATAAAAATTGTCAGAAATACTCTTATTGGTTTAAATTATTCTATAAGACAAGTAAACCCTATCAGTTTATTTTCAGATCAAGTTAAAAATAATAGTATTATACAAAATAATCGCCCGCTTAGTTTACAATATTACCCCCCGCATATGGATATAATATATAATTTTTCTATAAGGGTAAGGATTACATCTAATACCAGTACATCAACTACTTTTATTATTAAGAGTATTATAGAATCATATAATATTAACTTTGAAGATCCTGACATTATAATACAGAGTATTGAAAAATTGTATTTAGACTAATTTAAAAAATTCAAAGAATATATTCCACAACCCAAACCACGACGTGTGTTTTTTATCATGAGGGAATAAAATGAATTTAAGATGTGAATTTCTAAAATCTAAAATTGTTTGACGTACAAATAGTTTGATATAATATTCCTCATTATCAATGTGTTTATATCTAAAAAAACACAGGATTAAAGCAAAAAATGCTATTATTTGTCCAATTTCATGGCGATCCATACGATTATAGACATCTAAAAGCTCACGTGGTATTTTTAAATGGGCTATAATATTTTTAAATAAATTCTCATGTTCGTCAAGACATTTCCACACACTTTGTTCCATATTTTTATTGATTTTTATTTCAAAACATGCCAGCTCTTTTACCATGACATTCCACACCTCCATGTTTTCACATTACTGATATTTTTATTTAGAACAATATAATTTTATACATTTCGGTTTCTTTTTTTTTAAATCAGTCTTTCGTTTCAAATCCTTATTATTATCCATTATATATCGTTTTTCCATAAGGTCACTCGTAAATTTTCTAGAACGCCATTGCAAATATTGTTTATTTATATATAGTTTCTCAATATAGAGACCCTCTAACTCACGATATTTATCGCGTTGTGTACAAATAATATCTTGATCATAATTCGAATAGATTGTCATTCGTTTTTCTTCATGATGTTCATCGCCTTTTTTTTCACGTTTCATATATATTAACGAACGTTTATAACATCTTTTCTTCAATGGCGGATCGTTCAATACTTCTCGGTCGTCTTCCTCTTCTTCTTCTTCCTCTTCTTCACATACTGGAAATAATGGGTGGGGTGAATTAGATGGGGGTGGTAGTTGTGGTGGTGGTGAAAGAGGAATAGGAGATAATGTGGGGGAAAGAGCATTTGCTAATTCATCCACAATTTGTAATAATTGTTTTCCTTGTTGAACGGGTACCATTTCATCACACATTCGTATTAAATTCGCAGAAGAAGGAATAGGGATTTGACCGAAGAAATCAATGGGCATATCGTATATGTAATTATCTAATTCATCTTCGGGTCGTGGCGGTGAGATCGTTTGCGGTGGAATAGGAGATGCATTATACTTTGCTTGCGGTGTTTGAAGCGGTATATTATACTGTTCTTGCGATAATAGAGGCGGTACTTGCCGTGGCGACGTGTTATACTTCGCTTGCAGGAGTAGAGGGTGTATGTAACCCTCCTGTTCTTGAGGCGATGAATTTACCTGCAGGGGGGGTAGCTTTGCTTGCCGAGGGGACACGTGACTGGACGGTGTTATCGGTACACCAAAATTTAATGGCAACTGTGCAATGTCTTTAGTTATTTTGATGTTCTTTTTTCTTGTGATTTCTTGGCTGTATGCTTGTTCATCATCTGAAATATTCCATCCCATTTGACGATATTCTTGTTGCTGATGACGGCGTTGTTTTAACATTTTGGGAATATCTTTCCCCCTACTTTCAATCCGTGCAATGGTTTTTCCACTTTCCAAATTTCTATGCGTCTGTTTCACACGGGCCATGCTGAGATTGTGTCTAAAAATTTTGGAAACAAATGTTTATAAAAAAACACGTTAAAAAAAATAGCGTAACCTGATTGGTTGAACTTAATTCCCTAATAAAATATCGGGGTATTCTCATTGGTCGAATGATAAAATCAATATTATAAGACGCGCTCCGACGATTATACATGTAAATCTTTTTAAATCTTTTTGTTGACTTAATGCAGTACACATTCCCCAAAAATATTTATCGGGTAAAACGTTGCTAGGGAAGATATATAAACACATGTTAGAAGTCATATTTTATTAAAACACTTTCAAAATGATAGCTGGTACTAAAGAAAATCCTCTGTTAGTAATACTGACCGATTTAGCAAAGTATTTTTCACACAATGAATATCACGTGGTTGAATGTCGTAAAGTGGAAATGTTACCCAACAATGCACGTGCCGATAGAATAATATATAAGTTGCTATTGTTATGGGATGAGAAATATATATATACCTACTCATCGGACGATTTTACACATTTGATCGGACAGTTTGTACATGTAGCAATCGAGGAACCTCCGCCGTATCAACCATGAATCAAGCAACATTTATAGATATAATATCTATGAAGGCTCTATCTCGTGAACGAAATCTACAGTTAATTGGATCAAGACCAATACCCAAACCTGCTAGCGAACAGATACAGATGTATGAACTTTTCTTTAACGATGCACATAACAATTATTTTAAAATCGAATTCGGTTCATCCGAACACACTAAGATTGGTAAAAATATATATCTTACCAACCAAAATATATTTATCGTAAAAGACTAATCCCTTTGTATATATAGCCATCTCTAGCTAAAAACATTAATTATTAGACACGATGGCAACAAGTATAGATATAAACGAAATTAAACTTGATAACGTGAAGTTATACACTTCTGAATTTCTATATACAACATGCAAAGACTCTGATTTTTATGTGGTGGACTTCATGAGAGAAGATAAAATTTGGTTAGACAACCGGCGCGGGATAATACTAAAGGATTTTAACCTCACCTCTGTTCTTAATACCCGAATGGGAGTCGAAGCTGGAATTATTGTTGCTGTGATTCATCGCCAGGAAAATCAAGAAGCTCTCTTGGGCAGACATATCTTCTTTGTAAACTCTTACACGATGTATTGTAATCCCGAAGTATTACGTTAAAAATTAAAAAACCATTATCATCTATTTTGACATGTGTGAATTAATTAACACGCTCTCCTTATCGCGCTCACGGGTATCTTAAAATATATACTAAAATGTGTGAAAAGTGTAAAATAAAGTATCAAAAAGCATAAAAATATGCTTAAATAAGTATAAAAAATGCTTAAATATCTAGAAATAGACGTATTTAAACACGGGAAATATATATTTCACGGGGACTAATCCCTTCAAAATGGCCGCTAATCCCTACAAGTAATTAAGGTTAGAATTAATTAAAAAATCGTAGCTACCCAAAGTACACAAACAAAATGGTCGCTAATCCCAACAAATAAATTCATTGTTCCCTACCCTATAATATATCAAACTGTTTTGACATAAGGGGAGGAATCAGAACAAAACGCTTCGCGTCCTTAAGCTTCATTGTTCCGACCCTATTATTAATCATACTGTTTTGACATAAGGGGTGTGAATAGAACACGACGCGTATTATATATACGGCGTCCTTAAGCGTTTAACAACCCGTATTGTTCCCCCCTATAATAATTCACTTGTTTTGACATGAAGGGTTTAATGAACAAGCTCTGATTGGTTAGATACGGGGGAGGGTTTGATTATAGAAACTCTGATTGGTTAAACCCGTAAACCATTGTAATAGGCCGTAGATCGTGATTATAAATTAAATCACGTAAGCACGTCTCATACCAAAACGAATTCAAGCTGGAGACAACGAGGAAAAGAAAAACACAAAACAAAAGATGGGTGACCACATACGAGAAAACAACTCAGACGTCTCCAAAAACGAGAAACCGTGCAACGCAGACGCGATCCCCGAGGAAAAGAAAGAAGAAAATGTAAGATAGCAATGCTTTTTTACTGTCTGTAAAATCGATATGTATTTATTATGTTTTTATATTTTCTCTTAGAACGAAACCATCCATCCACTACCCGTCGAAGATACAGTAGAGGAAACCATCCCTCCACCTCCTGTTGAGGATACAGTAGAGGAGATACCCGGTGTGCTGCTAGTCACCGATGGGACAAGCGAGTGGGCATTCCGCGTCCCAGCGGACTCGGTCCCATCGGACTCGGACTCGGAATATTCCTTCGATACCTACGACCCGTCGGACGCAGAAGACGATGAACCTCGCGTATGGGGGTATGTAGACTCAAGAGGTGAGGAGTTTATGTACTTCGAGAGTACCGATCGAATGGTGAAAACGAAAAAAACTGATACATATTTTTAATTTGTAGGGGTGGTATATCGCGGGGTACTATACCCAACAAGAACGCCCCTAAAAGACATAACAAATTTATTTGTATGAAAAATTTTATTGTTTCTTGTATTTAAAAATATATATATTCATCCAACTTCTCCATCGTGTGTGTGTTTTTACTATAGCTAACTCTTTCATCATATGCTAACGAACAACCCTTGCGTAAAATAAGCAATTCATTGAACAAGGGATGACCAGTACTGTCACTATGGACCTGAGTCAATCTCATTCGAATCGCAAATTCGACTACGGGCGATCGCGCACCAATGCAGTTTAATAAAAAACAGAACATTGGAAGATGTCAGAGTCTTGTACCGAAGCACAACTTACAAGCGAGCAAAACACAACACAACTGATAAAATATGAAATAACATCTGCTTATATACTAAACAAATCTCTTAAAAATTATTTGAGGTTTTTCTCCAAATTTAATAAAACACTTTTACATCTCTAATATTTTTATTTGGGATATTTCATCTAAAATTATTTTGAGGTTTTTTCAAAACTCTATCTCTCTAAAACTTTTTTGGGAAGCAACACTCCGAAATAATTTTTATCTTAAAATTTATTTGGATTTTTCTCCAAATTTAATAAAACACTTTTACACCTCTAATATTTTTATTGGATAATTCATCTAAAATTATTTTGAGGTTTCTCCAAACTCTATCTCTCTCTAAAACTTTTTTGGAGAATCCGAAATAATTTTTATGAGATATATCCCCTTATAATATTTTGAGATCCTTTTTAAAAATACCGTTACTAAGGAATATCAGTCATTCGGCCATAAGATGGCGTCGAGGTAAGAGTTCCATGGTGGAAATTTCTATGATTAATTCAAAATGCTTATTTTTATTTCAATAAACATGACTCCAAATAAAAATACGTACAGTTCAAAAACTGTTTATTTTTATTTTCAAACATCATTACAAGTCTTCAAATAAAAATATGGTGTTTTTGCATGGTACGTAAGTATAACATCACATCGGGTGAGGTATGATGGTTATGTATAATAGAATTTTTTGTATTTGTTTTCAAAAACGGGGTGTGTGTCAGTATATATATCACAGTGTGAATGATGCTTTGACTAAGTGCTGGCACGGATGCTATATGCAGTGGTGAAAGCTGTGATGGATCAGGAACAGGAAGTTTAGTCGTAGAATTTCGTGTTCCGAATAATTGATGATCAGGAGGGATAAGTTTACCAAGAAACCAAACATGGTTAAAATGACAGTTTTAGACATGTTTGGTTTCTCGGTGAACTTTTCCATCCTGATCTTCAGTTGTTCAGAACACTAAATTCTACAACTAAACATCCTGTTCCTGTTCATCACAGCTTTCACCCTCCATATAGCAAATGACGTCAGTACTTGCTTAACACTATTCACCTTGAATGACCTTCAAACTCTGGTCGTTCCACTCAGGGACGACTATAAAACTGGTCGTACAACAACACGACCCAAGTGATATATATACTCTTGACCGCGACCACTTTTTTGACTAATTTTAATACAAAAAACCTCTTGTATATGACCAGCTTCATATCCCCCCTGATTTGATCACTGGTCGTTCTATACAGGGTGACCACACCTTAAAATGTTTCAACCCCCCTGGAAATTTGGGATTGTGCTGTGCTCTGATTGGTCCATTCAAATCATTCTTGATTCTGATTGGCTTAGAGCTCGGTTCCAATCCCGAACACATTGATATATATATATATATATATATTACTACTCTTCTTATGATTATCTGCTTTATCCCAGTTTATCGCTGCTGTCACAAGGTTCCTGGTCAAGATATCTGTGTGAACAGGTACAGTAGTATGCAATTAAAATGGAAGAATAAAAAGAATAAATTAGGTAGATATTTTACTTTCCGCTTAGTTATACTATTACTATTATTGTAATTATAATAATCATAACTACTGTATGCTTAATTATTATGGATGATGGTGTTAATGATTAATGATGATGATGATGGCATTTATCAAATCCAGCACTAACATTTATTATAGAAGCATTCCATTGTCCTTTTTACTGTAATATTATATTTTTCAAGCATATTTAAAATATCATTAGCTTTACCTGTTATCCTTAGCATGAGATGCAACTCGTCAAGAACAATATTCTCTAATGGAACATTCAGTAAAGGCTGATGGACACAAGAATAACTTTGATTCCAGACACATTTTCTTATCTCTTTCAGGGTTCTGGCCATGGGTTCTTCTGAGTAATACTTCTCTGGCTTAGACATGTCAAACCCAATATTATATAGCAAAATTACACTTTTGTCTATTGGAAAATGCTATCTATCTCTTTTTATAGCCCTTAACCACAGGGGGAAATCACATTGTCAACTTTTGCTTCAGTAAGTCAGACGCTCTAATCGATGAAATACAAGGTCAAGTCGGCTCAGTTGGGTGATATTTCACAACCCATTCCGGTTTGATCATCTGTTGAGCACATCGCTTGGAGAAGCATCATCTAACATTGACAAGTTCATGTCCCACAAAAATGTTGAACATGATTGGACATACCAACATTGATGGAACTGGACTGGGTTCCAAAATTTCAACCAATCGAACCAACTTGATCTATCCAACAGGGTATAGTTCCCTCAGAATGTAAACATGCTAATATAGTTCCAGTCCCTAAGAAAAGTGACGTTCATGAAGTTACTAATTACAGACCAATTTCTTTACTATCCCAAATCTCTAAAGTTCTTGAACGTTTGATTTTCACTCAAGTTTCTTTGTTCATTAAGAACTCTTTATATGATCTCCAGCATGGTTTCCGCTGTAATAGGTCATGTGTTACTCAACTTCTTAATATATTTCACGACATTGGTAGTGCCCTTGATGCTGGTAAAGAAATTGACCTCATATATCTTGATTTTGCTAAAGCTTTTGACTCTGTCTCTCATAGTAAACTCTTATCCAAGCTGAAAACGTATGGAATTTCCGGTCCTCTTCTTAAATGGTTTGCCGATTAGCTTCATGATCGGAAACAGCGTGTTGTTGTTGAAGGAGTTTCTTCGTCGTACCTTAGTGTTAAGTCTGGGGTGCCGCAAGGTAGTGTGATAGGTCCCCTTCTTTTTGTTCTCTATGTTAATGACCTTCCGGAGGTAACCAGCAACAGTACTGTTGCTCTTTTTGCTGATGACAGCAAGTGCTTCCGCTCAATTGAGTCACCAGCGGATAGAGATCTCGTCCAGCTTGATCTCGATGCTATGAGCAACTGGTTACAGTCCTGGCAAATGAAATTTAATGTGTCTAAAACTCTTTTACTAAGGATATCCCGAAAACGTACTCAATCTAGTCATTCCTACCACCTCAACAACGAATTAGTGAAAAGTGTAACAAATCAAACCGATTTGGGTGTGGTAATCAGCAATGACCTTAAGTGGTCCCCCCATATCGCTAAATGTGTTGCTAAAGCTAATCGTATGCTTGGGTTTCTTCGCAGGAACTGTACTCAAATGTCAAATGTCCGTTGCCGTCGTCTACTTTATTTAGCGCTCGTCCGTTCTCACTTGTCTTACGGTAGTGAAATCTGTGCTCCTCAGGATAAGTCACGCGACCTTTCACTTCTTGAGGGTGTTCAGAGACGAGCCACAAAATTCATACTCCGAGATTATGAATCGTCTTACCCTGACCGTCTTAAAAGGCTTAACTTATTACCGATATCATATTGGCTTGAAATTAAGGATCTTCTCTTCTTTTTTAAGTGCAACCAAGGTCTCTACGATCTAGATATCTCCCGTTTTGTTACTTTTTCTTCTATTCGCTCGTCTCACACTCGTTCAAGTCAAAACAACTTGCTTGAAGCCAATCCTTGTAGGACTTGTATCTCTCCGATAGTTCGTAATACTACTTCTGTTTCCATTTTTAAACATAAACTTTATATTCACTGCTCTTCTAAGTTAGACTCCAATTTCGATGTTAATAGACTGCGCACTTGGAAAAGTTTCTGTTCTAAATGTCGTTCTTTCAATCCAAGTTGTTGCTCTTAAATCTTTATTCTTATGTAATTTGTGTATTAGTTTTTTTATTGTGTTTTTACTTATCCCCTCGCCCGGCACGAAGCGCCGGCCTGAGGGCGAGGGTGATAATATCGACCGGCGTTTAGTCCCTTATCACGCGAGATCCAAGGGGATCCCTATCTCGAAAGTAGTTTAATTTTATATATATATTGAAGATCAACGGCCCATGCGCGGCATCGGGAAATTTGGCCCTGGTAACTAGATATGGTAAATAAAAAATATCTGCATTTGAATTCATGTTTTGTTGGGTTATACGGTGAATGAAGATTTGAGTTCAAAAAGATCGTGAAAAGGCAGTGAAAATGCAATATATCGTCGTCCGAAGATGTCAAGTTCGTAAATGAAGTTCGTAAATCAAGTTTTATACGTGGCGTCAAAACTAAAGGTAAACCCGTTTTTGGTTTTTTAAACCTGTTAGTCAGTTACAAAGATAGTTTGGCAAACATGTCCGAGTATGTTATTCAGGCTTTTATTTGATGTATAGCATGATTTTCTTGCGTTAGTAGTTCAAAAGATATCGTCGTCTGAATATCTAAAATATTTATACGGAGTTTGTCAATCCAATCCAAGCGTCGTCGCTTTTTTCAAGCCGTTAGGTATCAGTTACAAAAATATTTTTGTAGGTATGTCAGAGGCTGTTAATCAAGCTTTCATTAGATATGTAGAATGAGTTCTTAGAGTTAGTACTTCAAAAGATATTGTGGTCGGAACATTTCACTTTTGGCATGTCGTCATGGCAACCGAAATTTAAAATTATTATAACATCAAGCCAAGTCAATTTGGGTTAGGATTTGCGTTAGGATTAGGGTTGCGATTAGGGTTAGCGATTATTTGAATTTCTGTTTGTTGATATATCGAGAAAGCGCCAATCAGACCTCACGAAATCACTCTTTGCAGGGCTTTCGCTCGAAATTGAATAGTCCTTACACACGATATACCAATAAATTATGTGCTTTATTATAATATTGCAGAATAACAAATGTTAATACAAATATTGAATGGCAGATTTTATACTTTTATTTAAATTATCCATCACCATTGTTTCACTCGGTCACTTTACAACCTCATCCACAATGGAATAATTGCAATACTTGATAATTAGCCTATATAGTGAGTACCAGTACTGGTGGTAAGGATGTAAAAAAGTACAGATTATAGCTGTATTTATACTGCAAGTCCCCCTGGCTTACATTTTACTCACTTTAATAGTGTAAACATACACCATACTGGCTATAACAATCAGCATTTATGCTCATCTGATATTATGGCATATGCCCTTCTGGCCAATGGCTTAGTGTGTCTGTTTAAATTCACCTTTGTCGTGGATAGTAGGCCTGGACAGTGCCAGTCCTAGGCTTTCAATGTATATTTTTACACAGGTTTTGAAGGATAAATACTGTATAATGTATAATTGGGTAGGTTAACACTCACTGTGTCAGGGGAACATGTTAGGATTAAACAAGTGGTATCACCCCACTGACAAGAAGCAGCTGAAAGGAATTTCATCCTGAATTAATATATATATATATTGGTGAAATAATTAGATTAAGCAATATCGTTCTTTGTTGTATATTATGGGCTTTTGTCATTTCAATTTTTGAAATTGTGTTACCGGTACTTGAATACCATTGAAATACTGGTACATGAATGTGCATAATTATATAATATTAATAAAAGTTAAGAAACAGAAGTCTTCTAAAAGAATAAAAGGTTTATCAGACTTTTTGGTATCTGCTACTAACAATTAGACAATAAGGAACATGCAGATTACATTATTACAGTAGGGTACATGTATCTGCTTATACTGACAATTAGACAATAAGGAACATGCAGATTACATTATTACAGTAGGGTACATGTATCTGCTTATACTGACAATTAGGCAATAAGGAACATGCAGATTACATTATTACAGTAGCCAGTAGGGTACATGTATGTACATTACAAGGTTATGCAGTCTCGTGAATACAATTGTACTTTGAGTAAAATTATGAGTATGCCACTGTTACGGTACTGTAAACATGCATGTTGAAATTTATTATTAAAAGCGTAACTGACATAATTAACTTTAATTATGTAATATATAATTAATAAAATTATTATTTAAATTTATAATTATTAAAATTAATTATTAATTTCAATAATCAATAGTTACACAATTGGTTTCCAACCCTGCCTGCGAGACAATTGTGTTGGCAGACTTTCCCACTTGGGTTCTGTTCAGTACACTACCCACAAATTGCACCCAAAAAAATCTGTTCAGTTTGGCAAACAGTAAGCGGGCGAGGGGTTGTTGCGTACACGTATTTCTAGTATATGTTTATTATGTAATTTTTTGTTCGGTTGGTCTTTACATGGGACTCCTGTGCTGTTGATCATTCCTTCAATCATGTTCAAGTATTGTACTCTTTATTTACTGTATATTTGCATTCTTGTATGGTTGTAAAGTTAATAAATAAAAATAATCATCCATCCCTACCCTAGGGAATTTGATTACCATTTTGGACCCGACGGTATAGGGCTATTTGAACAAAATAAGTTATAAACATAATATTTATTGCAAAATGGTGGGGCATTTGACCAATATTTATTGCCCGACGGTGGGGCATTTGATCAGAAATTCGCACAAAACATATGCACCTCATGGGGCTTAACATTGATAGGTGCATTAGAGCTTTTGACTAGTGAACCATGGTCGCCGGTTTAAACCCTTACTGCAGGAAAGTAATTTTCTGCTTGCCCAGTGAGGACATCGTTACTGTAATGCTATGACCATGCAAACATTTAGGCAATAGTGAGATAAAGATAGACATCTAACCTGTTCTCCTTGTGAATGGTGCACCAGATGCAAGCATGGTCCGATGTGGCACCTTTCATCCCCATGAGTAACAGGAGAAACTAAAAAATATTTTTAGTAGCAAAACACTGAAAATTGCAGTCTTTTGCCCCTTAAATACTTGCCAGTCATTTATCATGCATGCTTATAAGTGAATATGCTTACCGCCATGTCCAATAACAATGTAACAGTAAAAAAGAGTATTAATACTCTTTTTTACTGTTAAAGAATATTCACTTATAAGCATGCATGATAAATGACTAGCAAGTATTTACCGGTAAGGGGCAAATGACTGCAATTTTCAGTGTTTTACTGCTTTATTTAAGTAGCAAAAGACTGCAAATGACATCCCATCAGCTACCACTAGTAGGGAAATTAACATACAAATAAAATCTTACCTTGTAATCACCACCAAGAAAGATCTCAACTGGTATATCAGTCATTTACGCAGATTTTTCCTTCCTTGATGATCTTATCAATTGTGGAAAATATATCTGAAAAGGAATACCTTAACAGATCATAACTTTCCTGTCCTTTAACCACACCAATTGTAGGACTACCTGAAAATAAAAAAGGATACTTGCCAATGACAAATAAGGAACATTTTTTGTAGGAGTCATTACTTTACCGAATAAATACTCGCCATGATCTACTGCAATAGTTTAGGGCCAAAATTACCTTTGGATGACATCACATCATCAGAATCCAATAGTGAGAAAGACATTATTACAAAGCTGGTTATTCGGGTCATTTTCGCCCCATCACCACTGATCTTAACTCTAAGTTTCCGATCACTATTTTCTCTGAACTGCTCCAAATCAATCTGAAAAAGAGCAAAAATTAATTACGTAAACAGATGAAGTAAAAAGCAGAGTAAAAATAATAATACCTAATACAAAATTATAAATCTACCACAACAGACTGTGTACAAATAAATAAATTCAGATTAAATTCAGTGTACTTGGTTTGTCGTTGTTGTGCCGCAAAAACTGAGCCTATTTTTTCTTGGGTGTGAACACAAACTAGATAATTTACCCACGGGCATTTGCACAAAAAAATTACCAATGCGTGGGATTGGCCCAGGGAGGGGGATGGGCAAAGTCGGAATTGACAGGTGCTTTAATCAAAAAAGGAAAAACTTGCCTGTTCCTTTATTGTGTTCTGTAATTCAGATTCCAGGTCCAGCTGTGCTCCTTCTTCTACACCTGGAGTTCTGGTTATGTGGCACAGACTGTTTAGGTCGTTTTTGCATTGCTTCACCAAGTAAGAGCGAGGTAGCTTTTCCCCACCATCTGTCATGGTTAATTCGTGATAAGCTGCCTCCCCAATGCAGAAACTGTCTGTTATATAGAGGACCTGTTGTACCTTCTCTTTTTCTTCTTCAGACAGATCCTTATATGATTTCTTTCTTCCATCTTCTGTCTGGTAAATAATAGTGTAAATAATGATATACGCCAACATCATCTTTGAATCTGACGGAGCTTAGCTTGAGGCCAAATGTCTCGGCAAACCAAAGAGCCGAATTTTTATCGAAGTATTGCCACAAGTTGGCATTCTCCCTTGTAAGCTTCTCTATGTCAGCCCTTGGCTCAGTTAAGTTGTCATTGCTTTTCCTTGTAAGTTCCTCTGCTTGAACTAAACTTTCATACAATTCATCGCAGTGTTCGTCAAGCCTTTTATTTTCTTCTAGGGCTTCTTTTGCAGCCTTCAGGTCACACAGCTCGAGTTCCAAATCACCTGCCGTCAAAAGTTCCCCATGACGAATTACAATCCTTCTACTTTGTCTTGCAAACTTGATATAATCTGTACCATTTTTCCCCTTGAAATTGCTTTTAACTCTTGAACAAAGTTTCCTGAGGACTTCTTCAATTCTTTTGCAGTCTTTCTTGACTAACACTGCGTGATTTTCAGCGAGAAAACAATTAAGTACTTGAACAAAGCTAAAGGCTAACAAGATACTTTTCTCCTTGAAGTCTTGCCAGCTTTTCAAAACTTCGTTGGTTATATGCAGTGTGAAAGCAATTCCTTCGGAACTAATGCACTGCCTATTTACATATTGTAGGCAATGATTAGTATCAACAACGACGTCACGTTGGAACTTCTCAAAATTATAATTTCTTTTAAAAAAATCAGACATATTATAATTTTAAATTAGGCGCCATCTCGCGCGAAGGACGAGAATTTACCGGAAGTAAAAGCTGCAATGGATATAACCGCTGGTATTGTTGATTGTGTTTCAGATATCCCAGCTATGATTGCTAGCTTGGAAACTACAGATCATGGCGATTATTTTGATACCAAACACTTGGTATACGACGAAGTTTTTAACGCCCGAAAATAATCTTGAAAAGTTGCTGAGATTAAAAGAATGGAACCTGATATTCATGCTTTATAACCTCAAGTACGAGCGAAAACGAAGCGATTTTACAATCCGAAAGGAAAGGGTTTTTCTCCCAATTCAGAGGCCATATTTTGTAATATTCAACTTTTGCTTTCCATTTGAGCAAATCACAAAGTATTGATAGATTTTCCGAAATGGAGCTATAAACTTGGAGATCTGATGGATTTTTAATGTTTATAGTACGTGAATGTGAGGGCCTGCGCTAGTAGAAATAATGCATCAAATAGAAAGGTAAGTTCAAGTTTTTATAACTTTGTTTTTTAAGTTAGCTGTGCATCATTAATACAGGAACAACATTCCATTTGAGCAAATGCAAAAAGACAAGCCTAATTTTTAAATTTGCCGTTTTTATTGCCATTCCTACATGCGTTATATTCTAAATTTGTTTTTGCTACTGGGGGCATCCGCTTGCACATTGCAGGCTCAATGTCCGACATAGTTGGCGATGAAACAAAAAAAAAGAACACAATATGTTGAAGCAATTTCCCCCAAGAATGCTAATTTGTAAAACCAAAGAAAATAGAAGCAAATGGTGCAAAGTTCAGAAGGGTTAGTATTATTCTGCATCTATATAATAATACTGTAATTTTTATATCCACCAACACACACGTGTATATGAGTACAAATCCAAACACGGAGAAGTTTGTTGAAAAATGAGGTGACAGCCAAGTGTATGTCATCATGGCTTATCAAAAGAATCAGTATTTAAAGAGAAATGTTATTCATTTATCACATTTCCAAATAACCGTCTTGGCATATATTTTGATAATAAACATTTATTAAACATTACTTTTAATCTCATTATGATTCGCCTATATTCTATACATAAAAAATTATACATGTAGAATTGATATATAATTCAGAATTTAAAAGAAAATAATTATTTTATACTGTTATTCTAGACAATAAAGATACAATTAAAACGGCAGCGTTATCGGTCATCAAAAAAGGTTTTCGCTCCTGTTGGGGACCAACGACAGGTAATTAATGGCTTGCTTGCACAAAAGTAATATACTAACGTTGTAAATGCTGTTATCTTAAAATTAATAATTTATCTCCAATAGGTTGTTTTCAATAAGGTAACAACAAAAGAAAATGTCATAAGGGCATGTGCAGAGTTCCTGCAGATCAAAGATGATGCAAACTTTGATTGCATAATCCAATCAAAAGGGCTGGAGCTATTTTTGCTGGATGGGAAGGCTGTAGTCACAGATGACACGTATACAAACAACTACGTTCAACTTCTGTTATACTGAGGTGAGAAATTGCAGGAACCATTCTTTATATAGGTCGACCGTTTTTTAGCATCACCGAAAAGCTATAAAATTTATATATATTATATGGTTAAACTTTAGCGCACATAACAAGAGAAACTCAAAAACACTTGCAAGTGTCAATGAAATTTCAGAAATTGTCATGTATCTGTTAGATTCAAGCTTAGGGAGTGGTCATTATTTATGAGGAGGGGGGTTGGCAAATGGTAGGGGGGGGCAAACGAAGTTTCACTCCCATTTATAGGGGGATCAAAAAAGTTTTACTCTGGGGAAGGGGGGGGGGGCAAAAAACGTTCGAGGCTTAGAATCGTGAAAGCATGATATATCGCCTCAGAACGTGGGAAATGGTGTTTCAGAGACCCTAAAAATCAAAATTATTTTCGGGGGAGCATGCCCCCAGACCCCCTAGGAAACTCAGCGTTTCCAGAGGAACAACGGGACATTTGGACACCCCAAAGCCAAGACCCTGGCTATGGCACTGCATACACATCACTCTATTCACACTCATGATACACGCCACCTACTCCATTCATTTCGCACCTCTCCCATACAATAGTATGGATACATGTTTTTCTAGGTATTATACACCATCATCCAATTCGTACACCGATTGTCAACGCATTCTATACATAATACCATAATCAACACCGGTGTAGGTCCATTACCTATCTTTTTATCAAAATGCAACAGCTGAGCATTATCGAGAATAATGTCACACTATGTTTCACACATGTTTCAAAAGTGGAATGTAAACTGACAACCATATTGAACAAAATGAAATAGCTTATTTTCCATAGTATGATTTTTCTTTCATGAACAAAGTGGGACTGAGTGATTTGAGGGGGGGGGGGGTCAGAAAAGTTTTTACTTTGGGCAAGGGGGGTCCTGAAAGTTTGCCGGCAATTTTGAGGGGGGCCGAAAAAGTTTTCAACTACTATTTTTCCCATTTGCCAAACCCCCCTCCTCATAAATAATGACCACTCCCTTATACATAATTAGATTATTTTCAATCCCATGCACTGTAAGTACAGGATAAATATCCATTGTATGTTGGTCCCCAATAATTTATTTGTTTTTCAGCGATCTGAGCAATCCTTTGGGGACATCGGCAACGATTCAAATGAATATGCAGTTTCAAGGTAAAAACCCAACAAAATATATAACTTGTAGCTCTTGTTTTTCACTATCTATTACAATTAACCATTGTTACAATTAGCATTGAACATTTGTACCTATATAATTATTATGAATATTGAATTGTATATCTTTCTTACCAGAAATCCGAGTTCCTCTATAACGTTGCTGACCGATGAAGAAACAGCAACATGTATTTAATTTCTGATGTTATCAGCCATTGACATTGTATGACATATTTTATGTATTACAGGAGACATGACATTAGAAGATGTATTTTCCTGTGGCAAATCAATTGCATATACCAGTCCAAAGCATGAAGGTAAGCTGCATGTATACTTTAATGTTATTTGTGACTATCGTTCATTTTGTTTGTTGCATTCCAGGAGAGGTGTTTAATATCTCAACATTTAGCACGAACAAAAAGGAATGGCAATATCTTGGTGAAATGAGATTGAAGATTGGGGAGGATATTGCAGAAGGCGGGATGAGGAAAGCAATGAAAGCAAAGATAATTAAGCGAAATGACCACATCCTTTTACGGCAGTTTAGAGTTGGCAACAATATTGTGGCCAAATGCTACCTTGAGAATGTATGCACTGCAGCTCTTGCAAAGGGGCGCTCAATTCTTTCAATTCTTTCAATTGCTCGTAAGGTAATTAACTGCTAGTGTATGACTATTGTCTGTGAATCAATTTGTATGATGCTGGAGAGCACACACAGTGCAAAATTAGCATGTTATGCCTTTTAGAGCAACTTATTAAGTTGGCCAAGCCCATTTAAGCATATTTTACTGCAATAGTTCCGTAAATGTATTTAATAATTAAAACATGTCTGATGTTAGTTTGTGTTCCTTGAAATCGTGTTCAATCTCGTTCATCGTGTTCAAATGGTAGTGCGAGATATAGCGAATGAATTTGGCAAAGCACATGCAGGAAAAATTGAACAATTTCCGAGGTAACTGGGTTTTTCATGTTTAAATACTGGTCAGTCATTTAGTAATCATCAATATTGTACAAATTGAAATACACATGCATTAACAATCACCTGGATGATTTAGGCATTTCATGCATGTATGATGAACCATTCATGGCTTTCAATGCCATACAATATACTTGTTTGTTATTTACATGTGGCGACATCAACTGTACACATGCACATAAAATTGCTATATATTTGTATAGTCAAAGCAAAACAATTACAGTACCTGGATATTTATTATTTTGGTGATTATTCTGTAAAACATTAAATGTTTATTAAATTTTAGCATCATACCAGCATTCATTGCAACCTCTCAAGGTCATGAGGATATTTATATGCTGGAGGAGTTGTTGGACTTGGATGGGGGCAACTTCAAAAAGTACATGAACAATGATGGTATGGTAGAGTTGCTCTGGCCTTCGCACATTGGTCCATTTCTTTTGGGAAAGGCACAATTTTGGTAACGGATTTACAAGGTAGTGTACTATAATCTGATTTTACATTGTGAAGCTATTTTGTAAGGTTTTGTGTAATTAATAACATTTATTTTAATTGAATACACCTGATCAAGTAGTACATTACCGATTAATTCAAGGTTAACATCGGAAAATATCCTCTCTCTTACATAGGCATTGGTTCAAGACTCACAGATGTGGAGCTTGCCACAACAGACAAAGGGTACTGAGTAAATATAAACTATAACCACAATGACTACAACGTATATCATATTTCTATGTATTGTGTTATTATTGGTGCAATAAAAGCTTATTGCATGTTATTTTTATATAGCTATTTTGGAATTGGAAACGTTGGGTCAGATGCTATCTCTACATTTATAAATGGTCATAAATGCAATGAGATATGCATAAAGTTGAAGTTGCACGAAACCTACGGTAAGGCTGTAAGGCACAATTCTACAGTGGTCTATCTACTATCTATTGTATGTAAAAGTTACCAAAATATTGTTTAGGGTATCATACCAGAGGTTTTTTGGTAGTTCATACTTAGCTTGGGTGTTTGATACAGTTACTGTATCATTTGTTTTCAATTGCTGAATTGTACTACAACATTATTAATTTGTTCTTCCTTTAGACCTCAAGCAAGTGGTACAAGTACCCTCAAAGAGCAAGTTTACACTGTAATCAGCAAACAGACAAACTATTTGCCAATAATACATCTTGGTGACTCGATTAGCCATGATTTAGCCTGCTGCTGAGCACGCATGGCAATGTACGAGACTATGTTCCACTTACACGTTTGAATCAAGCATGCTCTGTAAAGTTATATATGCATCTTTTGCATTTTCGAGTGTTATTTCCATAGGCAGGATGAACGATGCTGCTTGACAGAATTAATTTGTAAGGTAATGTGGAATATCATCATGAAAGGCATTTTCATTGGAGATAACTTCCAGGTCATCTTCAGCTGCTTCAAATCCAGCTTGACGAAAACCTGCAAGGACATAACATTTGACTGTTGTTGTTTTGTTTGTTGTCATGTACTGTATATACTATATAGTATATAATAGCTGTGACATTGCCTTGTACAAAACGCAGGTTGGGATTTTGCAGGTTGGTTTTTTGCAAAAATTAAATACCAACCTGCATTTTGCACCAGTCCTGCAACATGTAGGAATTTAGTTCATGTTCTCTTCTACAGCCAGTAATTTTTATAAACTATTGTTGTTCTGGTATGGTAAATTAATAAATTTAAATTATATAAAATTAATAAAAAATATAATGAATTTGTTAGAAGCCAACAATAAGTTAAATACCATATTGATCCGGAAATCGATACAGGTCCTCAGGTATTCCTTGTGGAGTTAGGCGATCCTTCTGTTTCCGGATTCTGTGTGAATTATGTTCCTCCACAAAGTCAAATACCTCTTTTCTCATTAATGGCATGTACACAAACTGAAGACATTTTCTATCAAGAGAAAAATTAATGCATAAAATGTGCAACAATGGATATTCATTAATTGTTATTAAAAATTAGTACTGTACATAGTCTGTCTGGTTAGAAATTGTAAGGTGGCACCAAATATACCTTTTGAGCAATGTGGGTCAACAATCAACACACAGTAACTACATACTTACTTGTGCAGCAAATTATCCCTGATCAGATAGCCATCTTGCTCTAATGCCTAATGTAAAATTGTGGTCCATATATTATAACCAATGCAGGTTTGAATGAATTCCAAATTGAAAGAACTTACCCTAAATTCAGATTCCCAATATTGTGAATGGTGTTCTCTTTGGTGTCTCCAGTAGCGTTCAATTCTCTACATATGTGAGAGTTTAAAAAACAGTAAGAGGGCAAGATCTTAATGAAAATAAGGAAATAAACCCAACTCTTGGGGACCAGATTTTGTGTGATTTGAATACTTTTAATAAAGATTATAGAGGCTTTTAATAGACAATTAGTTATTTTGTAGCACTGCTCATTAAAGCTGCCAAATGCACCAACGGTCCAATGCCATTGACCATGTATCTCACAAAGTAAATAATTATGTACAGTTCTATTTCTAACATTTACTGGTGATGGATGACTTAATAATGAGGGATGTTTTGTTCTTTGTGTTGTGAGACCATTATTTGTGAGACCAAATCACCACTGACACATTTGTAGCAGGCTGTAATTTGACAAAATAAGAAAGGCTGACTCCTCTGGAGCACGATTTTAAAACAAATGTCATATGCCCATAATAGTATGGGATGACCCCAGAGAAAAGCTGGTGTTAGATGTATTACTAATTGGTGCAGGCATAAGTATAACAGTGATATGCCTCAAGTCAGGGGTAATACTGCAATACCTGGTTACTCATTGACCCTCCATAAACATGACTTTTTGTTCCTGCAGTGGAGTCAATACCATTTCGCCTCAAATACATTTGACAAGCAGCAAGTAAACCATTTTCAGTACCCCCATCAGACCTTGTCATGGCAGGAACAACTATAACAAATTGAAAATAATGGTGTGGTTTAAAATACAATACCAACTATATTAAATTGATTAGTTTCTTACATATTTAATAAATATATACATACTGTACTGTGGTGCAGTACCTTTAGATGTCTTGACAAAATCATAGAAATATCTTGCAATATATGCTGGATCATTGTTGGTTACATCTACTCTACACCAAAGGATCATTCGAGAAAACCCATCAATGCATCCATGGATAGCAAAACCAAAGGGCTTTATCTTATCATGACCATCTACATGCCATATCCAGTTGCTCCCCTTGAAAAAACAAGTATAACAGTTAACATAATTAAACTCTTTTAAAAGGAAATTAGTCCCTTATCTTTAAATGATTTTTTGTCTCCTAAATTTTCCAGCTTCATTATAAACCATGCAAGTGAAATGTGCATATCAAAGGATTTAAACCTTCCAAGTCACACTAACAACAAAACCAATAGAATTTCTACACTGGTACATTACTAGGAGGACAAAAAATTGTTGGATCATGTTTTACACATGCGCAAGATAAGTTTTTACCTTGGCGATCATGGTATTAATTACAAATAACTATAGCGTGACTTTTCTGGAAATAAGCAATTACTCTGCCTTTGAGACTCTTACCAATCTTCCCTACAGTGTGGGCAATTAAATCCCTAATTTTTCTCAAGTTGTGCTATTACTGTCGTATAATAATAGGTTGTAGCATGTGTGTTGATTTACTCCAACAATCACACACTTCATCAAAAAGTACACCGCACAATATTACCACGAGACATAATCCCTTCTCTTCAACACATTGTCTTTTCTTCTTATCATAGCCTTTGGATCCACATATAACATGGCTTGATAGACATCATCCCTAGTGAGAGGACATTGTTCATGTTGCAATATGCATAATTATTATAAAATTAGTATAATCTGAAATATCTGTTTTAATCCTATTAAAAAGAAAGAATTTAATATAATATATTATAAACCTTTTCACAAGAAGATCATGTCGAAGACGAAGACGCTGTTGCATGTGACGGTATCCAATCATTTGCCCAGCCCCTCTATTTTCAATCTTAATTTAAAAAGAGAAATACAATTACTCAAATTATTGAAACCACCCATATAAAATAATAATTTGTGGCTGGATGAGAATTCAACAGTATCAAGTGGACCAATCATATTCCAGCAAATTATGACTCATCACATTTATACTGAACGTATTACCTTGTTATTTATTTGTATTTTATCAATATACAGTTATTTATATACAGTATTTTATCAATATACAGTAAACAACTATAAAATTATCACTATAAAACAGCCACTATCTAGAAATATACCTGAACAGCATTGATAACTTCTCGTGGAACAATTGTATTATCATGTCTCTTGATTTTCGTACTCAAAAGACGTCGTTTCAATGTTGCTAGACTATAGTATATTTTAATATAAAACAATAAAAACATTAGACAATGTTAAATAATTGATTACCAAACATTTCATAATATTCCATTTTAATATAATAATATACCAGACTATAACAATGCACATTAAAATATCATAGATTACGTACCTCCAGGTACAACCAAATTCGTCAGCCAGGTAAAGCAAAATAACCTTGTTCGTTTTCAACTTCTTTACCATGTCTTTTATTCGAAGATACATCACTATTATATTTATAGCAAACAAATTAATGCATAAAAGTCTGTTAAAAACCTTCTCAAAAGTTAAATAATCAATAAAGAATTAAGTCAAACCTCTGCTAACATCACGAGGAAGTTCCACTTCTAGTTCATCTTCTCCGTCCGCCATGTTTGTTAGAGAGTTTGAGCCAAACTCGTACCCACGCTCTTTGCTGCTCGGCGAGCAGTAAAGAGCCCGGGTACGAGCGCGGTATTTTGAGCCTCCTCGGTTAACGTGTTTGGCGAAAGCAAAAGTCAATTAAATATTAGCGAAAGCAAAACTAATTAAATTATGTTTTGCTTTCGCCAAACGCCATTATGCGTTTGCTTTCGCCAAACCGAGTTTATATTTCACCAAACGCCATAATATATGCTTTTGCTTTCGTCCAACTGCATTTATCTTTCGCCAAACGCTATTTATCTTTCGCCAAACCTTACCGAGTTTATATTTGATTTCGCGAAACGCCATTATGATTTTGCTTTCGCTAAACGCTATTTATATTTCGCCAAACGGCATTATGCTTTTGCTTTCGCCAAACCGAGTTTATCTTTCGCCAAACAGTGTTCTACTTTCGCCAAACAGAGTTTATCTTTCGCTAAACTGTGTTTTACTTTCGCCAAACAGTGTTTTACTTTCGCCAAATAGAGTTTTACTTTCGCCAAACAGTATTTATCTTTCGCCAAACAGAGTTTTATTTCAATGAGTGAGCCTCCTCGGCTTCCATAACTTCAGCATATGTTTTTGAAGCAAATAACCACATGTTACTTAAGATGTTCAGTGGAACCCAGTATGTTCCACAGCAGATATGTGACACTTTCGTCCTATCGCAAAAATTACCTGCCATTGAAAGAAAGTGCATCAGCGAAGAAACATGTCCAAGAGTAAGGCATATGTTTCAGAAGCTATCCATGGGCAATTTACCAGTGCAGAATCAGCACATTTTACAGAGGAATGTTTCTGGACTAGGAATTGGAAAGGCTGTACATCTCACAGCATCCCAAGCAGTTTCTTTGGCCTCATTAATAGACAAGGATGTTGTAAACCGTTCTGCCATCTGCCATAACAGATTTATTGTCAATCATGTCTTGTACACTGCACAGAACTACACCAGATCAAGCCGGCACCATGATTTCCTGGTACAAATTGACCATTCAGCATCCAAATATGGAATTATTCTTGGCCTGTATACCGTAAAGCCAGATTGCCGATGCACTGAAGCTGATATGCAGAAATGCCAGTGCTCTGTTAATGTAGTAATTCTGCAGGTGCTTCATTGTGAAACCGGATCACTCATTTCAAACAATGAATGTGGAGTTAATTCACATTTTTTGGGAGAGTACACAGAAATCCATAGAACTGTAACCATCAACCCAGAACTCCAAAAAAAATGCATCAATTTAAAGTTAGGATCCCGTCACTTTCTTTGTGAAATTCCTTGTAGTTTTATGCGGACTAATACTTCCTATATATATATATAGCAAAGTGAAAAGGTGGTAAACTGCCAAGAATTTAGTGACGAGATACTGACGTTTCGAGCGGAGCCCTTCATCAGAGTAACTTCATCATCTTACTCTGATGGAGCCCTTCATCATCTTACTCTGATGAAGGGCTCCGCTCGAAACGTCAGTATCTCGTCACTAAATTCTTGGCAGTTTACCACCTTTTCACTTTGCTATATATTCAAAACACTGTCTACGCAGCACTCTACTTTTTTACTATATATATATATATATAATATTATTATTAAGTAATTCTCCGAGAGCCGAACCATACTGGACAAGTAGAGAAAACTTGGGCTGGCTGAGATTGGAGCCTTTGGTTTGGTAGTTCGATGCTCTATGACTTTCAGTTTTGAAATATCAAAAACCCAAGTACCATGCATCATTCCATGACCTGCTCCTAACTCGCCCTTTTGCTCAGTCAGCAGAGCATCAGACTAGAAAACCACAGGTTGTGGGTCTGAATCCCAGTTGGGCCATGCAAGTAAATTTTTCTCTACTTGTTCGAGTTATTGTAGGAGTGTGTGTATCTAGGAGTTATTTTGTTGACCCATTATATACTTTGGGTATTTTGTATTTGAAAATAATTTTCAACATATCTTTGACAACAATTTCAGGATAATTTTTTGTAGGGAAGTTTTCCGGCGCTTTCTCGATATATGAACAACCGAAATACAAACCAACTGACTTGGGTTGATGCTATAATAATTTTACATTTGGGTTGCTCATACATGTATATCGAGAAAGGGCCAGTGTTCCAGATATTTATTCTTTAACAGTTTGTCTGGTATTAGCCAGAATGAATATAAATCCATTATTAATTATTATCGATTAATTATTAATTATTAAATATATATATATATATATAGTTTTTAGTATGTAGTTTGTAGAAGTACACAGGGCCCTTATTGATAACAGCATGGATACTTGCTGACAAGGTTACCCTGTATAAATATGTATTTTATTATTATTATTATTATTAAGAATGTCTAATTATATTATAATATGTATATAATAGTTCATTAATATAGTTGCATATAGATGTGTACATTATTTATATTAAATTATTATATAGAAACATTAAATTATGTGTTTCTAAAAATTGTCATTGTTGATAATGTTCATTGAAATTTCAGTAGAAATTTGTAAAAAAGATCGGTTCTGATATGAATTTAAAACCTGATAGGATAGAACTTTTAGCAAATTATTTGGGATTGGCAAACTGAGCTCCTGATATTGTCTAGGCTGTTCATTGAGGCGCTTCATTGAGCCTCTCCTTTAAACGTTATACGACACAAATTATGATTCTCTTTAATCCTCCTGATCCTGAGTAATCCTCCATGCAACGATATATTCGTTATAGAGTTGAGCTCTTCCACCCAAATTGGCAATGAAGCAGCTCAGCGAAATTCTCTCTCGATTGGGTTGTCCGTTTAGCTTGTTCGATTGACACACCAAGTATTTTGGATATTTTAATCCACGGATCACGGTAGCAGGCGCGAGATGGTGAGGAGAATAACAGTTTCTTAGTGATATCGTCATTTGGTTGACGGCAGACGTGCGCTATATATTTTAAATGCTGCATCACAATTCTCCGCCACCCATTTCTCACAATCTCTGCAACTCTGCTTCTTTTAGTGACATCGCCTGTGTTCTATACGTAAGGCGCGATCTGACACACCCCTCCAATATCTTCCTCCTCGTTCCCATGTTGATATTCCTATCGCATAATACTTTACGCAGTTCATTAAATTTGGCAACCGCTCGTGAAATCCGTAGTTCAGTGTAGCATGTCTGTTCTCTATTTGATATCATCTGCCCAAGGTAAACGAAGTCGCGTACATTTTCAACTTTCTCTTCGTCGATGCTAAACAATGACGGCTTTTCTGCAAGATGTATATATGTACTTGTGTTTTGGTTTTACTAAACGAAACACTCAGACCGGAACGCCTGCAGGTGTTGTTGATAACGGATTGCTTTCGCTTCGCCGACATTCTTACAGAACAAAACAATGTCGTCTGCATACAGTATCCAGCGTATGGTTTCTACTCCTCTCATTTTGCCACTGCGTCGTTGTTTGCGGTTAGTACATAGATGCGGTATTTCGTACAAACCATCTATTCCCCAGCCTTCTGGAAAGCATTGGTTAATTTCGTTAGCTGCTACCTTCAATACATAGTCAAAATACAAATTAAAAAGACACGGTGATTCTTGGATACTGCAAGTTGAGTTTGTTTATTTGATGTTCTTGTAGTATAATTAAATATTTTAATTGAGAACAAGTCTCTTACTTTTTTTATTGAGAACCACTATTTAAACATGCAAGCTATATGGTCGTATCTACCAAGCTGATGACTGAAGTTCTCAGTTTTAATTATGCAACTTTTTGCAAAGCACAGCTTTAATTGCATTAAGTGTCTATTTGCCAAGCAACGTTTTTTCATATACTGCACCTCAAACCAACTTCAAAGAAGGTGTATTTCTAAATTTCAAATACTAAATAGGAATTCCAACATGAAGTTCTATATTAAATTTCCTATAGGAATTCTAAATTCCTATAGCAAATGGTAAATGAGTTTTTTTTCATATAGGAATTCCTATAGGATCCTATAGGATTTTTTTTTTGTAAGGGGCGGTTCAACCTTAGGGGAATTCCACACTGAATAATTCTGGGGGATGAAGTTGATTGCTTTATTTCACATGTCTGTTTTCCATTGTTCAAGTATGAAGTGAACCATGATAATGCCACCTTTAATACCATAAGAACATTTTTTTTATAAGGAAGTAGCTAATGCTTTGTGTGCTTGTGTTATTGTTTTGATTTGGGAAACTGGCTCGGTTTATTACGTTTTCTTGTTGTTTGGTTATTTTCTTACGACATAATAAGCTTTTAAAAGTCGTTTAGATGTCTGACTCAGAGTTTGTCTAATATTGTGAATCGCACTCTTTGTCTGTCAGCATGTTCTATTCACAACGGCTTTGATTACAATGGCAATGATTTACAGCAGTGAGGTGAGGAATACGAGATTTATTATTATATAAACGCGTTTTATATTGTCTCATTAGTAACCATTCATGCACGACTAAATTTTGCATGTAAATGTTTATTATTATAATATATTATAAAAATGACGGCTGAAAGCCTGAAACGAAGATCAGATTCTATTTTGTAATAAGCTGAAATATATTAAACAGAACTGTCTACAAAGCTTAATATCAATTTCAATAACTTTCCACTTTTTGTGTCTGATGACGTAGTCATCATACACTTAGTTATCGCACGGTTAATAGAAGGGAGACTGGTTAGGCTAGCGGTACCACATGACAAAACATCCTATTGACCAATTTTATTTTTGTCACGTGATGCGGTAGCGGCATCCGTTCGGAAAACTACGTCTTTACACTTCAAAAGCTTTGTGGGAAAACCTTTGATTGTTGGCTTCGTTAATTTTTTTGTGACTCGTATATCTCATCAATTATCAGTTGTGATATATGCCCAGTGGCGAAGCTGGTCCCAAATGGGAGGTCATGCTAACTAATAATCCGAGCGGCGAAGGCGCTAGGCTTTCTAGAGGGGTCCGGGGGCATGCCCCCCCGGAAAATTTTGAAATATAGATTCCCGTAAATAGCATTTCCTGCATTCTGAGCGGTGATTTTTCAGCTCAAAGGTTTATAAAATTTCATATTTTGGACCCTTTCTCTTTATATCAGAGCGCATAGTAACTAATGCAAAGAAAAATCAGCCGTCGCACGCAGGCTAGCCCGCCCTCAACCCTCCCAATGCATAACGCCTGACACACAAATTTTAATGTAAACAGTAAACACGGCAATGCTATTTTTTCTAATATCTGTTCGATTGAAGGTCTTCGTGTGACAAAACGTTTAAAAAAATCAACGGCAAGGTATACGAAACATATCTTTTACGAAATTATATCGCTTTAATGGATATAAAAGCATTGAATCACCGGGTAAACGTCGAATAGATCTTGAAGCCATGTCCTTTGATTTTAATTTAAAGACGAGGTTTGGGTACTTTACTCGCTTTATTTTAAGTAGACGAAACGTACAGCGTTCGATTCGCCAGATTCAAGTTATCATTTCGATATAGAATTTATTTAAATCAGACAAAAACAACGTTTCATAATAATTAATATTACGGAATCTCACGGATAAATGTCAACACAGAATATTATAATATTTTCCTGTCCTTCGCCCTTCGGGGCTGTCCATTCCGTCTTCATGATTGATCTCTCATCCGTGCTTCTGTCGTCTTGGAGAGAATCTTTGCAATGGTTTGCCGGTTTACAATTCTCCGTAAACATTTTCAACTGCGATTCATTGCCAATAAAACGAAAGAAAGATGAATGGCCAAGAACCGGCATTGGTCGCTGTCCAACAAGAAGATTTTCTCATTGATGTTTCGAACCGAAAACGGTTTTCTAAGCAGTTCACAAACAAGGACTGTTTGGACAGAATCAGAGCTCGTTGATGCCATGATAAATCAAGGATCTCCTTAAACAGACGCACTGTGCAGTCAGGCCATAGTTGGTAAGGCGGAAAGCTAATATTTTGGGCTATCAGGCTATGGTCATGCTCATCCAAAATAGCATGACCAGCTTGTCTAAAATAGGCAAACTGAGCATGCGTCAAGTGCCGTCAACCAATCATATTTCGAGAATAAGCATGACTGTTCATATAGCTGGTCATGCTATTCACAAAGAGCATGACTTGGGGGCCAGGCTGAACAAAAGAGCCTGGGAATGAAGACGGCGGTTTTAGACGCCCGATCAATCAGGGACGGATAAGGAGCGAGAATATCCGCGTAATATGCGTGAACTATTATTGCTTGTTCTCTTCGAAATGCACACTACTTCAAAGTTCTAAGGAGAGATTTCAAATAAAGTAAATAAAAGCAAACAAAACTATATATTTTCAGGAAATTTTTAGTCATGCTGAGCATGACTAGTATGACCGCTAGCTTCGCCACTGTATATGCCCGGCCAAAATTGTGCGTTTTTTGGCTGTGCGACCAGCGGAAAGCATGGACTTGCCCTTTTTGAGATCCCGACCATTCGCGCAGATGAATCCGAAGTTACAGTGGTGTTAAAGAGGAAAGCTCGAGAAGAATGGCTTCGTTTAGTATTGCGGACGAGGGAGATTACACCAGAGCTTAAGCAACGTATTGAGGCCAACAACATCTATATATGTGAGCGTCATTTTAAGCCAGACTGCATTTTATCAAGTAAGTATTTCCTGCGTATTTGTTGCTATATTTCCATAATATTTGCGCTTGTCGGCTCAGCGACAGCGAGTGTCGAGTGTCTATGAATAATGTAGTGTTTGGTTTAACCATAGCTTTAGCTTCCTGCTTTTTGAATTATCAGATCCCAAACGTAAAGTTTTGCCAACTGGCATATTCCGACGGAGAATCTACCGGCGAAAAGCTACGATACCCCTATAAAAGAACGTAGGACTCTGGTAAGGAAGAATGGTGAAGATAGGCCTACTACGTCCTCAGACATATCGTGTTTGTCAGTGCCAACTTTCGACAATTTGGACCAGTTGATTGAGGAGCTGGACGAAGAAGCTGTACTTCCTTGGATGGTAAATAAACCACGAATGGAGGACAAGATAAAAATCGAACTGTTCGATGGTGATCATACAATGGCGAAATACACCATAGTAATCGATACTGTGTTAGAATATTCTGTGTATGGGTTTCACTGGCCTATTCCTGACAATCACGCCATCTACATTGAGAGAAAGCGTTCCCTGAGAGGTCAAGATATCAAGGAACTGCTGACCTCTGTGGAAAAATCCTGCTTTTGTCCAGGATTACCAGCTGAAGGCCATGAGACAAAATCTGTAGCTGTCGACCCAACCACAGATATTACTAATAATATTATACCTGGAACAATTGTTCGCCATTCTGTTCCCAAGTTATTGTCTGAGAAGCAGTTTGAGACATCCATTTTCTTTCGCTCTTCCGACTGTGAAATTATTCTGGAGAACTATGGTTCAAATGAAAAGCTATGTGGACCATGTACCAGTGCAGGTAATGCGTTGAAGAGATCGCAAAGGAAAAAGAAAAAGATCTCTACGACTCCAGCCAAGAGTAAAGCAGCCCTTGCTGCCTGTGGAGCAGAAAAGTTACGTGCAACTGTGAAATCAACAAGGCTCCAGTGCAAACAGTTGGAAGAGCAGGTTCAGAAGCTGCAGAGCAAAATTGAAGAAAATGGAGTGGCCGTCAGTGAATCTCTAGAGAAAGACCTTCTAAAAATAATGGGAGGGCAAAATCTAGAAGCCACTCCTCACATGAAGTTCTTTTGGGAGCAGCAGATGAACCTGCTTCAAGTAAACAAGATGGGAAGGAGATACCATCCTCAGATTATCAGATTTGCCTTGTCACTACATGGCAAATCACCCTCAGCATACAGAGAGCTCAGAGATAGTGGGGCTCTAGTTCTACCAAGTGAAAGGGTTCTTCGAGATTATAAGAATTACTTCAAGCCGAAAGCTGGTATAAACAATGAGAACGTTGAATGTCTGTGTGAGAAAACCTCTTCATTTTCTGGTGTCCAACGGTATGTTGCTGTTGTCATGGATGAGATGAAAATCCAATCAAATCTTGTTTTTGACAAGTTTTCTGGGGACTTGATTGGATTTGTTGATCTTGGAGATCCAATGACCAACTTTGCCAACCTGGCAGAAGAAGATGCTATGGCTTCTCATGCTTTGGTATTTCTTGTAAGAGGATTATGCACTGACCTGAAACATGTCATTGCATATTTTTTTACAGGAAATGTCACTTTCCAGATTATGCCAATTTTCTGGAAAGTTGTCGCAGTGCTGGAGCTCCGGCTGAATCTTTGGATATGTGCTGCTGTGAACGATGGGGCTTCACGAAATCGCAAATTTTTCCGTCTTCACTCCAAGATCGCTGGTGACCTGAAGTGTGATGTTGTATACAAGAAATGTAATGTTTTTGCAACGTCACGCTTCATCTATTTCTTTGCAGATTCTCCCCATTTGATGAAGACTGCACGGAACTGCCTGTATAATTCAGGGTCAGGTTCCTGCAACCGATACATGTGGAATGATGGAAAATATCTGCTTTTCAAACACATTGCAGATCTTTTCTACAGTGACCAGGAATATAGCCTCCACACTTTGCCCAAGCTTACCATGGACCACATCGTCCTTACTTCCTACAGCAAGATGAAGGTGAAGCTGGCGACCCAAATCCTGAGTCGGTCTGTGTCAATAGCCCTGGAGGAAAGTGGGAATGAAGAGCTCCTGGGAACTGCAAAGTTCTGTATGACGATGAATGATTTCTTTGACTGCACAAATGTTAGGTCATTGACTGAACATGCCAGGAAAATAAATCATCTCATCAAGCCATACACCATCCAAGATGACGAGAGATTTATCTGGCTGAAAGATGTCTTTTTGCAGTACCTCGAGAAATGGAGGACGAGCACACTTACTCGACCTGGAAAGTACTCTGCAGATGCCAAAGGGAAGATGTTCATATCCAGCCAAACCCACGAAGGCTTGAAGATTATCGTCCACTCCCACATTGAGGCCATTCAGTTTTTACTTGGAGAGGGATTCCAGTATGTCCTGAGTGAAAGGTTCATGCAGGATGTAGTGGAAGATTACTTCGGGCACCAAAGAGCAAAAGGTGGACGGTCAGACAACCCAACAGCCCAACAGTTTGGTTACAATGATCTCACTATTGCAGCCCAGAGATATATTGCTCCAGTTGTCAGAGGTAATGTTGGTGGTCGATATGAGAAGCAGAAATGGTACCAAGTCAGCGATGAACCAGTAAGGAAACGAAAGAAATAACTAATATTTTATGTTCATGATTTTTTTAACCACACTGTATTCATAGTTCAAAATGACATTCGTCTGGTTATTTAAATTAGCCTTTTAAGGCTGATACAACTTAAACAAAAAGACAAGAATACAATGAAGGTGATATTTCTCTATTTCAGAGTCATTGTAAAGATTGAATCGAAATATCACCTTCACTGTACTCTTGTTGTTCACGTTTTATCTTGATTTCCCAAGAGTTTACTTTTTGGAGTCTTTTTTCCCTTTTATGTCAGAACTTGAAAGGCTAGTTTGAATGAACTTGGTTCCAATTTATTGATTTATGCTCATATATTATATAGCCAGTGAACTACTGAGAAATTTGCAAATGAAATACTGGTGATGAATTTCAAATGGCCCTCCATCATAGGTGACTTTAAAGAGTGACTTTGATGAAGGGTTCACCATGAAACAGCAATATATTGTTTGCATAATCCTAAGCAGTTCACTATTTTTTGTCGATATACTATTTAGTCGGTATATTGCAGTGGTATTTTACCTACAGTAAATTATAGGCATGCTTTTGCTATACACTGTTCTTCTAGTGTATTTATTTCTTGATTAGCTTTTAGGGTATTTCAACTGAAAAACTAAAGTCAGATTAAGCAGACTAATTAGTAATAATTATAAATCAGATACAGCATTGTCCTGATTTACATGAATTTAGCTATCATTTGCTTGGCTAAATAGCCCATATCACTATAATAATTGGTAAACCCACTTATTTAGATGCATTAATTTAGATGCATAAATCCCAAACAGTTTGGCCACTCATGTTTTTTCTATTACTTGGAGACTGTGTGAGTACTTCAGTACTTCAACTTGTACTTGGCCCTTTATAGCCAAGCATGCTTGTTTATTTTACTTCATCTTATGCAAGATGATTTAATTGAATCAACAAAGGGGAATCTGAGGATAACAGCTATGAACAACATCACAGTTTCTGCAAATGCATTTCATTAACACCCATGCACACATCAAGTGCAAAATGTTTAAGTTTCTCGAAACTTATTTGAAGAGATACAGCACGTTGTATTAGGTAAATTTCTTTATGATATTCAACACTAATAGACATTTATAAATTATTATAAACTTTGTTCAAAATAGAGAATTTTGGCTAGCTTGAATGCCAGTGAACATTTTCTGTGTAACTAATGACTTGATTCAGTAGAGAAAAGGGACGACATTCTCAGCAAGAAAATTAATGTGATTTATTTGTAAAGTTTGCTACATGTTGTAAAATAATTAAAAGTAATAGCATAAGAAGAGGTGCATTCGCTATTAATTTACTAAATGACCCGAATCGAGCGGGACGTTTAATAGCAAATCACCTCTTTTTATGCTATTACTTTGTAATATCAGGTTTGTGGGTATTTCTTTTGTTCTTTCGTAATCGTACCTCCGATGACGTCAAACCGGGTATGATTAGTTCTAATACGACCTGGTTTGACGTCAAACCAGGTATGATTAGTTCTAATATGACCTGGTTTGACAACGGAGGTAAGATTAGCAAAAATGAATATAATGAGGTATATTAGTTGTTAATGGCCCTGTGAGAACAAAATAAATACCCGCAAACATGATATTATGATATAATGATATAAACATGATATTATTCTTTCCCTGTTAATACGACCACATTTCTTTGGCCTGTCAGCAGTCGTATTAACGGGTTCCACTGTATAATACAAATTGTGTAAAATTATATGAACTAATAATGGTAGAACGTAAATGTCAATGAAGTTTATCACTTGAACTTTGTTTCATGTCCTTTCTAGGAGCCTTTTTCTTTGTCTGTTTTTCCTTGATTTTATATTTTGTAATATAATCTCTGGCATAAGAAAATGATCTTACTTTTAAATAAAGTTTAATGACGTTTTCCAAGCACAATTTTTGGGTAGGACTGGCTGCATTAACACCAGATGCCAAAACAATGTTATCCCACAGTGACTTCACCACTGGAGACCTCAAGGTAGAAATGCATATGATCTCTGTTGGGATATTTCGTAATGTTAGGTTTGTTTTGTCCACTTCTTTCCTAAAAGAAATTTCAGCAGCCTCTAAAATTCCCACCAAGTCTTCACATGGGGTGATAAGGCCACCTCTTGTTCGGGCTGAGATAAAGCTGTTAGATGACTGATCCGATGCTTTCATGTTATGCAGAAGTGCTTGCAGTTCCTCGTTTTGTTGCCCGGTCTTTCGTTTGTTTGTCTGAAATAGTTTAGAGATAATATACCCACCAATAAACGACAGAGGTCCACGTTCAGCTGGATCGAGTTGAACGACGGATTCAACTGTTGTCTCCTGTACTTGTCTTGTCTGATCAACGTTGTAAAATCCCACCAAATGATCTGGAAGGTGAATCATTATTAAATTTGCCGCTCTAAAGTCCTGACAGTTTAAAAGTTCACATGATCGTGGGATCAAACCATAGAATGACTCGAGCAGTTTGTCTTGATTCGTCTTTCTGCAAAATGTTTCGTATAGAGGTAGGAGAGCACCAAATAAAGCCTCACTAGATGACACAGTCGTCAAACAAGCGTTTATTTGAGCCCCATACAAGTTCTCTTCGATTAGCTTAGTTTTGATTGATTCCACAATGGATGAGACTGTGTCTTTACAAAGAGGCGTCTCACAAGCTTAGTCACTTTCCGACCGGTGTCTCGAGTTAGTGTGCTTTGTTAACCCGCCTTTCGATTTGCAAATCTTGTCGCACACGGAACACGGAAAGGATTTTTTACCTTCAATTTCGGTCAAGGCATCCGTTAATTCACTGTCCACTTCTCCAATATCAGTCTCAGTGAGAGCAACAGTGAAATCCAAATTATATAAATCACTAGCGACACTAGCACCTTCGCTGGCGGCTTCGAGCGATGACAAAAAACCACGTTTCTCTTCGTATTTCTCTTTTTCTACAGCTGGACTTCGTTCATCGCACTGCAAGACACCAAGCTCAACGTCCACATTAGGATCCATGTCAACAAAAGCGGCCCTGACCGAAGAAAACCTTTTTGTTTGTATCGAACGCTTAAATTCCCCTTGTCTTGCCTTTGAAAGCTTACGAAGCAATGCCGCTACCGCATCACGTGACATTTTTTCCGATGGTTCCCGACATCACTTTGGCGCCCCTTTGAAGTTTACCGGCTAGCCTAACCAGTCTCCCTTCTATTAACCGTGGTCTGACATAGGGTCGACATTGGCCATGTGCAAATTCGATTGAATGTTTTACATGTTTAAGATCGTGTTCGACAGCATCGATTTTTTCTTCAATCAAATCTAGCATATCGAGTTTCCGCATTACGATCTTCAACATATCGTGAATTTCGTTGATTTTATTGCTTTCACCATCTCTTCTTCCTTGTGACTAATATTCACCTCACAGGTTGCCGAAATCCAGCTCGCTGTCGCTGTGTTTCAGGAACTCTCCTCCGCACTCCACAGAGGCTTCCAATGCATACTCGCCTTGAAAATCGCAATAATTGCGCTTAAACAACTAACTTTTCGTGCCGAATTTACCTTTCCTCCTACTCCCAAACAATGATTATATTGCAGGTTCAGATTATGTCCAATCCCAAAGAGTATAATACTTCAATGTTTTGGCTGCCACCGCTGTACAAATGATGATTGTATCGCTGTCCTTTTCGACACATTCTGCGATATGAAGCAACCATCAAGATACAATGCCATGGCTTGCGATACGAGGACAGTTCTTACCATTGGCTTGCGACACGCATTTGAACTTCGTATCGCAGGCCAATGGCAGAGCTTCCTCAGGTGCCGGCGCCAATTTCTCCCAACGGATTATCGGAAGATTGATGCTACTTCAAGTAATTCCAACAGAAGGATTCTCACATTCTCGTTCCCAGAGCTCTAGCCTACAAGAGGCGTGAAGCAGAGTACACTATTACGACTCATTTGGTTGACAGCTGCTTCCTGGAATAGTAGGTGAAACATTGGAAAATCTAGAAAGGGACAGTTTCACTAGATCACTTGTTTTCGGTATTGGTTTTAGGGCAATTGATGGTGAAATATACTTTGGGTGATCTGTTGGGATTACAACTGGTGTAAGAACACTTTCAGTAGCGTCGACTCTATTCTGAAGAATTTTGGAAGTAAGGGTTTGCCAGAAATCATAGGTCTTATCTTCTTTGACAATTCCAATTCTCCAATTCTTTGATCTCTTGCTATACACCTTATTGTATTTAAAGTTACCACTTCTACTAAATGCTGGCTTTCTGAAAGCATGGCAGTTGTGGTCTATGGCAGCTAATAATGTCCTTGCAAAAAATGCTTCATTCCTACATGTATAAAAGAAAAACAAACATTTGGCACACTTCATTTAGTGATTTCATGGCATTTAAAGTAGTATATATACTACATTATATAATTTTATTTAATAATTTATTACAACCAAACTATTCATACTCACTGAAAACCCACTCTTTTTGGTGCATACTTCAACAACATCGAATTGAAGTTCTCCAACTGGCTGGTATGTCTGTTTGGATATAAAATTTATGGATTTGACAAAATAATCTCAAATTTTTTTCAATGAGAGGACACCTGCATGTACCATGGATGGCTTTGTTACATTATTACTATGCAGTTAGGCCAAATAAAAAAATTGTGTGGTTCCGGTAAAAAAAGGTAGGTTTTATAGTTTTTACATAGACTTTAATGATAAAATAAGTTTTACCCTGCCACCGTCGCTGGCTTTGTAACAATCACCATTTTGCTAAATTAGTTCCCAGGCCGTCATTCTTGCACAACAATATAATGGGACACGATGAAGGCCTGTGTGGCAATTGACCAAAAACTTTTCTCCAAAAAAAAAATCCTGACCTACCTACCCTAATTTGTTTCAAGATGTAACCGGAACCACATAATTTTTTTACTTGGCCTTATATTAATGTAATCATATTATACAAACCTAAATGTTACATAATAATGTAAACTACTCAGAAATCGCGGATTAATCACCACTTTACGTATTGCCTCCAATGCTTTCGAGTTCTTGCCTAGAATTGTCTTATCAATTTCTGTAGCAACTAATGGGCCATGGTGACACTCCCCATCAGCCCACTCATGTTCTCCAGCAACATGATGTAGAATACCAAACCAGCTATCCTAAAAGAAAAGGACAACTAACAGTAGTCAAATTTTCAGTTTCAAAAACAGTTTCAAAATTTCTCTGAATTTTTTCATACACCTCAAGGGTAATGTAAAACCTTTATGCACCTATCAATGTAAAGTCCCAGTGGGAGGGCATATGTGGGACATTTAACAATTCTTTCTTACCCAACCCTTAGTAATTTGATTACAATCTTGGCTCTAATTTGATTTTAGAGAATCCAAATAAGTCTATTACCATTAATATGTGGGGATATGATCAATTTTGATCAATATTTCTTGTCCAACAGTGGGGTATTTTACCAAAGATTCTCATGGAAACTCAAATTGCCAAAAGGTGCACTACATTACATATAATTAATTAACCTCTTAAATTACCTTGAGTTGTGTTTCATCACCATTGCAATATTCAGCAATATACCAAAAGTGGTTTCTTATTGGCTCGGCCCACTCGCTTATTGCCTCACAGCCCTTTATCTTGGCAGCCTGCTTTCATAATATCAATAATTATTAACTGTGTAAACAATTAATTTGTAGTGCATTTATGGTAATACAGTAGTGTCTAAGCCAGACACCATAACACAGATCATATGTCACACATTTTTAATGAAACAAATGAATGATAGTCACATTACCTTTCCAAGTTTTTTTGTCAATTTGACTGACTTATGCCAAATGTCCAGAGCATGGAATAGATTAGAGAAGTCATTTGGGTACTTGTCTGCAAAATAAAAACAAAAGAATATATACCATGTCATTTCGTTGGCAAGCATTATTGTTACCAAAGATGGCAGTGCATATTTTGTCTTTTCAAGTACAGGTACTGTTAAACAATGATGTTTTTCAATTGGATATACCTTTCATTTTCCTCACTAAAGCAATCACAGCTGTCGATGCATCAGTCACAATTTCTGCTACCAGAATCTCTCCCACAATCCTTTCCAAAAGCTTCTTTAAACAAAAAACTTCCATATTTGTTGATATACCACCGGTTTCTCGTTTGTCAACCATATCTATGTCAACAATCACTTCCAGGAATTGTTCCATCAAAACATAAACACAATACTTAGCACTATGCCCTGGTGAATCATTTCTGCCATCTCCACAAAGAATAACTGATTCACCACTTAAAGTATTCCATATTTCTTCTTTCATCTCTGACCAATAACACGTAATTTCAGGGATAACATAATTTGTTTGCACTCTATGAAAGGCGGACCTCGATATGAACCCAAGTCCAAGAAATTTGCAGAAGAGCAAAACCTTGTCGAAATTGTTACCCGTAATGATAATTGCTGCAGCCAGCAATATTGTGTTCACATACACTTTCTGTCCTTTTTTCCCACAAAGTACCTTTGATGATGTCCATACCCCAGCATGACCACTTGAACATTCCCAACACACTTGCAAGACCCCTCCATCTTCTTTCCAACTTTTAACTTTATTATTACCAGCACATGAAGTATGCTGGCAACCACTATTAAATATTTCCAATATTATTTCAACATCAACAACCACACGATCTTGTTGAAGATTATCTGCACACATTTTGCTCTGTTTGCCACCCTCATTTATTGCATCAAACTTTTTCTTAAGTTTCTTCTTCAAGCGGTCTGTACACTCTTGTCTGGTCTCTGGCCCATGTTGAATGTCAATTTCACCAACATCCTCAGATTCCTCACAATCACTCAAGTCCATGTCTTCTTCTCCTTCACTGGAACCAAAATCGTTTGCATGTGTTGTTTCGTCTTCACATGCACTAAGTGTTGCCTCACTATCAGTATTGCCTGTATGCCTGAATTATAATGGCAGGACAAATTCAGTTATTATACACTGAAAATAAGTTCATATATATATATATATTTAACAAATAGATTCCATTTTGCTGTTGTCTGTTCAGTTAGATGCACAGATGACGTCAGAACGCGGTAAGAACAAAAAAGTGGCCCAGGAGACGGAGTCAAGTGGGTCACTGATGTTATTACCATGTTCTGACATCCTCTGTGCATCTATAACTGAACAGACAACAAAAAATGGAATCTATTTGTTTTATACAATCAAAAACAACCCCAAAGGTTTATCAAAGCTGTTGGGGCACGAACAAAGAAAAACATAGCTGCTAACAAGATTTGACGCCATCCATGTATCTGTCCTTTAATAGATAATGGCAAGAACCAATGAAAATATGTATATAGGTCACGTGATTATATTACCTATATATATATATATATATATATATATATATATATATATATATATATATATATATATATATATATATATATATATATATATATATATATATATATATATATATATATATATATATATATATAATAGATAATGGCAAGAACCAATGAAAATATGTATATAGGTCACGTGATTATATTACCTATATATATATATATATATATATATATATATATATATATATATATATATATATATATATATATATATATATATATATATATATATATATATATATATATATATATATATATATATATATATATATATATATATATATATATATATATATATATATATATATATATATATATATATATATATATATATATATATATATATATATATATATATATATATAATATATATATATATATATATATATATATATATATATATATATATATATATATATATATATATATATATATATATATATATATATATATATATATATATATATATATATATATATATATATATATATATATATATATATATATATATATATATATATATATATATATATATATATATATATATATATTAATATATATATATATATATATATATATATATATATATATATATATATATATATATATATATATATATATATATATATATATATATATATATATTTATATATATATATATATATATATATATTATATATATAATATATATATATATATATATATATATATATATATATATATATATATATATATATATATATATATATATATATATATATATATATATATATATATATATATATATATATATATATATATTATATATATATATATATATATATATATATATATATATATATAATATATATATATATATATATATATATATATATATATATATATATATATATATATATATATATATATATATATATATATATATATATATATATATATATATATATATATATATATATATATATATATATATATATATATATATATATATATATATATATATATATATATATATATATATATATATATATATATATATATATATATATATATATATATATATATATATATATATATATATATATATTTATATATATATATATATATATATATATAATATATATATATATATATATATATATATATATATATATATATATATATATATATATATATATATATATATATATATATATATATATATATATATATATATATATATATATATATATATATATATATATATATATATATATATATATATATATATATAAATATATATATATATATATATATATATATATATATATATATATATATATATATATATATATTATATATATATATATATATATATATATATATATATATATATATATATATATATATATATATATATATATATATATATATATATATATATATATATATATATATATATATAATATATATATATATATATATATATATATATATATATATATATATATATATATATATATAATATATATATATATATATATATATATATATATATATATATATAATTTAAAATAGTTGAGAATAGTTTGTCACTGACTAGTTAAAAAAACGTACATACAACGTTTTTATAAAACTTTATTAAGACGTTTCGACCGAACAACTACGGTCTTCGTCGGTTAAAAATATATTGAAAGTCAAAACAGACTTAAATAGATCCAAGTTATGCTAATAGAATACAGTGTTAAAAAAGGGACTTATAAACATCGGGAATTTCTATATGGTCATTATGAGCATTAGCATCCTTAACAGAATACCACGCTTCAAGAAACAAGCGTTGATGGTAATTGTCCGACTTATTCATGATGGCAATGTTATTGAAATCTGGACAATGATCCTTTTGTTCTACATGTTGAGCTATTTTTGAATATTTGTCAAGGTTCTTGACAGTTCTTTTGTGTTCGTTTATCCTAGTCTTCAAAGCTCTGCCGGTCTGTCCGTAATAAGTGAAGTCGCATTGAGAACAATCGATCTTGTAACTGACAGATATTTAGATTATGAATCACACCACCCTATACAACATAAACAATCCGTCGTCAATACTCTCCTTGATAGAGCAGAACGAATACCCTCTTCAAATTCCGGCAAACGTAAGGAGAGAAAACACGTCATTAAAGTATTAAGAGATAATGGGTACCCACTGAAATTTATCAAAAGATGTGACTCGAAAAGAAAATCTAACGCTGTTTCAAACAATTCCAATGAACATGCCCACAACCCAAATGATAACAATATTACTTCCAACGAACGGTCATCGTTTGTCGTCCTACCATTCATCAAAGGCATCTCTGAAAAGATAGCAAGAACGCTCAGAAGAGAAAATGTGAAAGTCAGCTACAAACCCGTCTATACACTTCACCAACAATTTCCAAAACCAAAGGATAAACAAAAGACTGAACAAACAAAAGGTGTAATTTACAAGATCGATTGTTCTCAATGCGACTTCACTTATTACGGACAGACCGGCAGAGCTTTGAAGACTAGGATAAACGAACACAAAAGAACTGTCAAGAACCTTGACAAATATTCAAAAATAGCTCAACATGTAGAACAAAAGGATCATTGTCCAGATTTCAATAACATTGCCATCATGAATAAGTCGGACAATTACCATCAACGCTTGTTTCTTGAAGCGTGGTATTCTGTTAAGGATGCTAATGCTCATAATGACCATATAGAAATTCCCGATGTTTATAAGTCCCTTTTTTAACACTGTATTCTATTAGCATAACTTGGATCTATTTAAGTCTGTTTTGACTTTCAATATATTTTTAACCGACGAAGACCGTAGTTGTTCGGTCGAAACGTCTTAATAAAGTTTTATAAAAACGTTGTATGTACGTTTTTTTAACTAGTCAGTGACAAACTATTCTCAACTATTTTAAATTATGACAAATCCTGGCTGCAATTTTAGCATTTTTCATATATATATATATATATATATATATATATATATATATATATATATATATATATATATAATATATATATATATATATATATAATATATATATATATATATATATATATATATATATATATATATATATATTATATATATATATATATATATATATATTATATATATATATATATATATATATATATATATATATATATATATATATATATATATATATATATATATATATATATATATATATATATATATATATATATATATATATATATATATATATATATATATATATATATATATATATATATATATATATATATATTATAGGTAATATTTGGCATTTCACTCGATCAAACTACATGTTGAAAGGATTTATGGTGAAGGAAAATTTTGAGTGTGGTATACATACATTTTAAGACCAAACCGGGACCAGTTGCAAAGCCTTCCGGCTGGAATTGATCCTGCAATGCTAGTGCAGTGCTCTGACCACTGAGCTACGGAAGCCGTTGCCGAGAGCCTGGTCACGAGTTCTGTATATATGGTGGTAATGCCGGGATAAGATTCTGGTTATATTATAGGTAATATTTGGCATTTCACTCGACACACACACACACACACACACACACACACATACTGCTCACATTTCTTTTGATTCTTTTTTACTGATTTGATATCTTTATTATTTCCAGAAACTGACCAGAAGAACTATTGCATTGGAGAAGGCTAATTGGAATACCAAAAAACGAGGCAGAGTGGCTAAAGTTCTGGTGGATGATGCCGTGTCGAGTGAGAAATACAGCAAGAAACTTAATAAATAAAGAATAATTAATAGATTTCTAGCAGAACAACCTTTAACACTTAATACGACATTGAGGGCAAGTCAAGCTGTAAGTTTGGATATGCCGACATCCGGAGATTTGTGCATTCAATGCAAGTACGCATGATTCACAAACCTTGGCTCCAATAAGACGACCAAGGAAAAACATTTAAACTCTACCTCCCACAGAATGTCAAGAACAATGTCAATACCAGATAGGTCTGTTTTTTTTTATTTTTTTATTTGTTTTCGTGTTTACATACACAAGGCAAGACACAACAGGGATGTTCAGCCCTAGTCATGGTGTCTTACCCTAAGAATTAACAAACATACATAATACATTACATATATAACTATAACATTTACATATTACTATATCACAGCCTGTGATACGCTTATTATATCACTTATTACAACAAATACATTATACTAACACACACACTCACGTACGCACGCACAGTTAATATTAACAACAAATACTGAAGTTCTGCGATTCAAGGTCTCTGACAGAATTACAATTTAAACATATTGAGCGCCAGGTAGATATAATATCAGCATTGAATGTGTTCTGGAGAGCGACAAAGTATCTTGATTTTAAATAATTTTTAAAGAGACTAGATTTGTTAATTTCTTTTGTTTGATCGGAGAGTGTGTTCCAAAGTCTAGATGATCTTATGAAAAAACTTTTTTGAAAATGTTTAGTCCGAGGTTTTGGTATTTTGAAATTATGTTTATTTGAATGCCTGAGATGGTTAACCGGTAGATTTGGAAGATAGTTAGATAAATCGATGTTGTATTTTCCATTTGAGCAACCATGAAGAAAAAGCAAGTCCTTAATTTCGTGCCAATATGAAAGCGGAAGAAGTTTGGTTTTTATTAGTCTGACTTTGTAATCGGCGGACAACTTTGGTATGCCAAGGATGTATGTTGTGGCTCGCCTTTGGACGCCCTCGATATCTCTCATTTGATTAATTGATTGGCCAGACCATATCTCACTAGCATAGTCAATATGAGGACGAACATGGGCCAGGTAAAGCAATCTCTTTGAACTAATGCTGAATGACTTGGTATTTCGTTTCAATAGTCCAAGTATTCTGTTCGCTTTACTGACCGCATTGGACGTATGTGATTTCCACGTGAGATCAGAAGTCACCAACACTCCAAGATCTTTCTGGGTAGATGTAGAACCAAGGACGTGGCTACCCATCTTATAGTCAAAGCACACCGGGTTTTTCTTTCTTGTAATAGAAAGAGACTCGCATTTGAGTTCATTGAATTTCAGAAACCATTTCTTACTCCAGTCATGCAGAAGTTTGAGATCGTTTTGTAGAGATATTGCATCAGCGGTTTGGTGGATGGTTCTATAGCACTTTGTGTCATCTGCATAGAGGAAAATGGAGCTGCTTTCTGAATTTATAGTGGGTAGTTCATTCACATAAATCGTAAATAGTAGAGGTCCTAAGATCGATCCTTGTGGTACACCGGATAAAACTGGGAGAGCGCTAGAAACTACACCATCAACTACAACGCTTTGAAATCGATTTGTTAGATAATTGGAGAACCAAGTGGCAAGATTTCCACCAATACCATAGGCTCGTAATTTGTGGATGAGCAGCTTGTGGTTAACACTGTCGAAGGCTTTACTGAAGTCAAGGTATACTATATCCGTTTGAAAACCTTTATCAAGTGCAGAACCAATATCGTGTAGAAAGCATAGAAGTTGCGTGACTGTTGATCGGCCTTTCAAAAAACCATGCTGAGCACTGTTGATCTTGGATGAAACATGCGGAAGTACGTTTAGAAACACACAGCGTTCAAGAACTTTAGATACGATGCTTAAAAGAGATATAGGTCGGTAGTTGGACACGAGTTCTTTATCATTTTTTTTATGAACGGGCACAACATGAGCAAGTTTCCACTGCGATGGTAAGCGTCCAAGTCTAAGGGATTTGTTGAACAAACTACATAATGAAGGAGCGATTTCATTTGCGCATTCTTTTAGTATTCTTGCCGGAATCCCGTCAGGACCATGAGCTTTATTAGAATGAAGCTGACTCAAAATTCCTGCAACTTGTTCGCTGGTTAGAATGATATCTTCTAAAGAAGCTACTCCAAAATCACTGTCTACACTAAAGTCAGGAATAGAAAGATCGTCGGCAGACAAAGTAAAGGATGAGAAAAAGTAGTTGTTAAATGCTTCAGCTTTATCTTTTGGATCCTGGTACCGCAAGTTATTAGATTTTACAATGTTAGGAATCGATCCAGATTTAGTGCGAGCTTTTAAATAAGACCAAAAACGTTTTGGATTATCTTTCAACGATCCGGAAATAGAATCAACATATTCTTTGTGTTTTTTCTTGATTGCAGATTTTATCTGGCGACGAAGAGCACGGTACTTTTCCCAAATAGGGTGGATAGTGTTTCTAATATTACGGGATAGCGCTTTTTTCCTAGTAGAATTCTTTAGATGAAGAAGATGTAGGATTTCTCCGTCGATCCAGGGAGGGTTGTTAACGTTTCTGATTTTTAACTTTGGGACATGATGCTCTACTGCGGTGATAAAGAGATTGTACCAACACTGCCAGTTATCGTTAATGTCGTCGTTTTCAAGGCAAGAGTCAAAAGGTGTGTCTCTTAGTGACTTACGTAAACCATCGAAATCAGCTCTCTTGTAACAATATACAAAACGGGCTCTTTTTGGTTGGTGTTTAGGTTTGACAATATAATCAAAAAGTAAAAGAGAATGATCTGTGTGGAACTGTAATTCATCCGGCGGCACCACCTGGACATTTGTGACATAATCAGGATAGTTGGTAATAATTAAATCAAGGATGCTTTCTTGTACGCTGTTAGTCTGACGTGTCGATGTTGATACCAATTGAGTTAAGTAGTAATCATGTAGTGTTTCACAAAATATAAATTCGTCAGATGTAGAAGATATTGTGGAAGGGGCGATCCATTTAATCTTTGGGAAATTAAAGTCACCAAGAATAATAATCTTTTTATTACTTCGTAAGACATCAGTTTTACGTAAAAATATCGAGAATTCTTTGACGAAATTATTTGAAGAGTCCGGAGGTCTGTAGAAGGCGGCTACAACAATATTGGATCTGTCTTTAATTTCAAGCTCAATGGCAACCATTTCAATATTTACTTCAAGATCTAAGCGGCGGCGAGAAATACAGTTATTTTTAACAGCTAGTAATACACCACCACCCTTTCTTCCATCAAATCTGTCTTTGCGATAACAAGTGTAAGGTAGTTCAGCAACAATCTCACTATCTGATACGTGAGAACTTAACCATGTCTCGGTTACGGCAAATATATCCAAATCATTACGCCAAAGTAGTTGTTGTAGGTTAGCAAGTTTGTTGCACACTGATCGAGTATTAAGAAGACCACATGTGAGTAATTTTGAAGAAGGTACCGGATTGTTCAGCAAGACTGTATTTGTAGCAAATATTGCAGGCGATTTCCGTTGAGTTGAATTCGTGGAGTTTTGAGAATGGATAGTTGAATGTTGATAAGTAGAGTAGTGAGATGAGTTTTTCGTCGTGTTTTCGTCGAAGGTAGGACCAGGATTAGATTCAACGTCACCAGACAATCTGATAAGAATTATCGACAAAGAGGCATGAAGAAAAATCCGACATCCAATAACAAGCTTGGCTTGGTTTGGCAGTGGTTGACGTGTAACACTTTTCTTGCAAGCGCGACCGTTGAAGATTTTTGGCGATGTAACATCTTTACTTACGAACAGAAGCTTCACATTAGTTTCATAATGTGATAATCCACTTATTAGTATAAAAAGGTAGAGAAAAAATAACAAATGTTGAGAGCTTACGATTCCACGAGTAACTGCCATGATGGTGTAAAATGTCAAAAGTAGAGTGATGGTAGTAATAAAGTACTAATTCCCGTGATCACAGTTGGTTGATGTCAATTAAATCCTCTAATTACTGCACGCGCATGTAACAACGGATCGTTGGAACACGTGTGAAGGCGTAAGCAAACGTAGCGTGTATTGTTTGCTTGCGCGTGGATGATTAACCGTCTTGACCAACCGTCTTAACCGTCTAAACCAACGGCGAAAATCCCAGTCGGTGACCAAGCAATTTCACAAAAAGTTCTTCCAGAGAAAAAGAAGGTCTTTAGAAAATTCCAAATAATCAAAGACAATAATCGCGTTTGTGACAACCGTCTTGTGTGGCCGCGAGCGTAAAACAATCAACAACGAACACGTATTTCCACTAAAATCTTTCTCAATGGTGAAGTTGATGATTAGTCCTTATCAAATTCCAAAAGAGGAAGACCTTACCCACGACTCTGCGTCATACCACGTCAAAAATACTAAAGGAAGAGTCTTAAATCCTGCTAAATTACGGAGCAAGGCAGTGCACGACCTGCACTCGTCACGTCACGCCACAGCTTCATTATTCTTGCCACAAGTGAGTTTTGTTCACTTTTATTTTGGTTTGTTTCATCTGACTGCTTGTATCATCAACTGAGTTTTCATCAAGATCATCTCCCCCTTGATCAGAATCTGAAGTTTCATCACATGATAGATACTCATCACAACATGCCCCACTGATTGATGAAATACTTTTTGTTAAAGTTTAGCAAGGTACATATACTTGCTTTTTAGGCAGTTGATTTATTCTGTTGCACATTGTATCTCTGTTCTTTTTTTCATGTGGTGTATACCAAATTTCGCTCGTTATCTTGCTGACATAGTGTGTGTGGACAAAAACAAGTGCTTCGTGCATTTAATATAAGGAAATTCCTTAATTAACTAAGACACGGTTTAGCGAGAAGATGGCAGTTGTTGTAAGAGGGTACTTAACACGCCCTAGCAGAATTTCCTGCCATTCGCATCAGTCAACTGTCAAGTGAAGACGTATATTTGGTAATTTATTATTTTTCTTCAAGGTAACAGTTTCGTTACTTGTTATTTTCAATACGTCTTCACTTGTATTTAGGAACTAACAGTTCCATCATGTTCTTTAACTTTGGTGTGGCAGAAGTGAAAGATAAAATAAATCAAATATTTGAGTTGGCACATCTAAAGAAGATGTTAAATCGTTTAATAATCCAATAGAATGGAGGTTGAAAGGACATGTTGTTACACAAGTGTTAGTCGTTATCTAAACAGTAACAGGATGGAAGACATAAAATTCCTATTCGTGAGCAAATATTTTCTTTATGTAAACAATAATTTTACACATTAATTTCATTAGTTATGAAGCAAGGTACCTAATTCATTAAGAAATTGCTCCCATCAATGTTTTCTATAACACTTTCTACAACTTGTTGATAAATAAATGGCTGTTCCAATGAGCTGTTTTGCACTGACTCCACATCCAGTCTGTTTCATTCATCAAACATAAGAAAGAAGAACCTTGAATGATTTGCTCCCAGTCAGACATTTCATCCTCATGAGACTGGTCATCCTCTGTAGTAAGCACAACGTCATGGAAAATGGAAATACTTCCATCATCAACAGTGCATGTTTCTTTTGCCAAATGTCTACATATTTCATCAGATCATTGGAGATAAACATAAAGCAAACTAATAATTAGTGAGATGTGTAAAGTTAAATCATTTGCTATTTTTACAGTCAATCAGCAAACAGACTGAGGGAGAGGGAGAACTTGTCAAGGGAGCAATGACAGATCCGATATTCAAGGTGATTATGCAATGGTAAAGCAGTAAGAAACAAAAACGTGAAAAGGAATGAAAGTGCATGAGCTAATAATAAAGTTCTTCACAAATTAAAATAAAAAACCTTGTAGGAAATTAAATAAAAATGTTCATTGAGACCATGAGGATGTGTGGTGTATGTATGGTGGTGGCCCATGGGTGCCAATTGAAATATTCATTGTTTTTCTTTTTTATTTAAATAAATAAAAATATTTTAAAATCATTGAAATATAAAATCTTGGAAACACCATTTCCTGCAATTTGAGCGAATATTTTCAGCTCTTTTTATGGCAAATTTTACATAAAAATGAAGAATCGCATCAACATAATTTTTTATCAATTTCCCTCAGTTATATGTTGACTGAGAAATCTCATGTTTGTGGAGTCCTTTCTACAGTTTTTTTGTGCTCTAGAACCCAAATTACACAGAGCCTAGCTATCGGGATCTAGAGCTCACTAAATAGCATTTTATAATTTTCGTCGTTTTATTGGTTTAAACAACACTAGATTTCTTTCATTAATAAATAAATAAAAAAGTAAATAAATCGAGTGTTTTAACAACGGAAATTATCAGTCAAGCGCGATAGTTCTCGATCTAAATCATGTTCAAATATTTATCCAGGGCAATATCAACAGATTTTTGCATCTTCAAAAGAATGTTGCAAAAAAATTTATGAAATTATTGGGGGGCTGCAGCCTGCCCAGCCTCCCCCCGCACTTCCGACAGGCCTGAAGTACATAATTTAAATGTTCCAAGAAATATTATTATTATTAGGTGGCCTCAGCCGGGCTAAAATAAATAACTGGTTTGCTACGGCATGAAGTATAGTATTGAAGAAAGTGTATTATTATTCTCATTCACAAAGCTGATGCCTTACATGCACATCTATTTCAAGTTGCTGGAAGGATAATAGCAAGTTCTATAGTGAATGGTTGCCATGCTTCCCTTCTTTCTCACCTACCAAGTCATTCTATTGAGGCTGTTTTAGATGTTGTTACAGTTGGCAATATTCCTGATATAGAAGTTTTGTATTGTGTTGAGCAGCTGTGGATGGGATATGATAGATTCTGCTTAGAAGAGCATTCTTGTATCGACGTTTGATAGAATTTGTCTCCTTAACAACATCTATCTTGCAATCGAAATTCTGTCGAACTCCAGCTACAATGACAAGACACGCTCTCCAAAGCTTGAGTATCTTTGCTGTCATCATCCTTCTGTCTCAATTTTTCGACCAGGAAAGAACGAAGTATGATAGAAACTGTCTAGAAGAAGAAGAGTACCTTTGTGCAACTGGTGGAGTGAACTTACTCCATAACATGCATTTGGCTTTAAAATCTTCGAACCATCATATCTTAAGTCTACAAAGCATGCCCAAAGTCGAAAGTTTGCATATTAATTAACCATAAACATTACATCTATAGCCATAAATGTGGAACGTTATATCTTTATAATAATCATTTTTCAGTGATACCAGCAAAGTGCATGGTTCTCATTTATGGCAACCAATGCCTTTGTCTCTCAAAGAAACCCACGATCTACTACAGTAGTTCCACTGCAACTCGGAGATCACTTCTCGCAAGCGCCAGACAGACCAAAAAACACTAATGTCCATAAATCGATAGCTCCCAAATGTACTGTCTGCGAAAAAACCGTTGCTGAGAACCACAAACGGTCTGCAAATTGCTCAAATTTAAAGTTGGATATAAAACATGTTTCTTCAACATCGCCTTCAACTTGGACCTGCCCGAAATGTGTACTCACTTTACTTCCCTTCCATAATGCAAGTATTAACTCTGACACCAACTCTGATACACTTTCTGTTGATGATAATATATGTGACCATCTTCATCCCTACGGGACAAAGCATCTGATCTCAAGATCATGCATATCAACACCCAGAGTATGGTTTCTACATTTGACAATCTGTTAGTTACTATGGAACGTTATGGTTTTGATGTCGATACCAAGCTATGTTCATGCATTCAATAATCACAACAATATCAGAGGTGGCGGTGTAGGATGTCAAATAATCCATAAAATATGAAAGAAGACTTGATATTGAAGCTCGTCATCCTGCGATGGAACATCTATGGGTAGAACTTCCCGTACGTAATAAAAATAGTAAACTTCTGCTTGGAACTATATACAGATCTGAAAAAATGTTGAACTACTCGAATTGGCTGGAAAACTTTGGGTCTGTCTTGTGCTATATAATTAGCTCCTGGGATGGAATGCTTTTACTAACTGGAGACTTCAATGTAGATTTATTACAGACGTCCAAGACTACTATGAAGCAATACCATGATATACTTAATTCCCTGAACCTCCACCAGCTTGTTTTTACACCTACACAGACCAGTCGTCAATCAGTTACTCTAATTGATCACATCATTACTAATCTTCCTCAACGTGTGATGCACTGTGATGTGTGTCCGTGTCCTCTTTTCAGTGACCACGATGCACCATATTGCACAGTCAATGTGCGCATTACAAAATTCTTCCCCAGGTATAAGTTTATATGTAACGAGCGGCAATTTAACAAGTAAGCTTTCACCCACCACTTTTCCAATGTTCCACTCAGCTTAGTATATGGTGTTGATGATCCAGACTCACAAGTCGATATATTAACCTCACTTATCACTGAATGTTTAGAGCGTCATGCACCTCGGAAACGTATGAATATATCACGCCCACCAGCCTCTTGGAACGGAAATATTTACTGGAATGTATGAAAGCCTGTAATCACACAGATGAGAACGTTTGGGCCCACTACTGTGAGACAAAGAATCAACTCAAATCAATAATTAAGAAAATTAAAATTTCTACATCAAAGCGTTGTCTTCATCGAAGCCAAAAGAAGTGTGGAAAATCATTCACAGGATTCTCCACCCTAATCCACAACCGCTAAGATGTGATCCTGATAAAAAACACACAAATTAAACATACAATTAATGATGCAAATTGACTCCATTCCTGATGAATTCCTTTAAAGAGTTACATGCCCTCCTGGATTTTTGCATTCCAATTATTCCCCATGTGCACAAACTATCAGTTTAATCTTACTTTCGACATGTGCCTATAATATCCTGATTACCTATGGACACCTTAAACAGATAAGTCCCAAAATTGACAGTTCACTGTGCATGATGAAAACGATAATTGTTTCAAGCTTTCAGAGTCCAGCAAACGCATGTGTACAGACCTTCCATTTTATTATCATACACTCAATGAAAGGTTCTGCAAGGAGGAAATGCCATCATTTGACACCATGCCAGAGGACAAAAAGAAACGAATGATGTACAACACCATCCTTTACGTCTTCACAGGCTAAGAGTATATTGGTCCCTAGAAGGGCAATGTTACACATTAGAAACAAGGGCAGCATATGGTAACGTCTTCACAATCCATACATGGGAATGCTACCAGTTCCAACCCATCTTGCATTCCCAAAAGCCCATGACAATGAACATTAATTTTAGTGAACACTACTTGGTGGCTATGAGAGGATACAAACAAGTACTGTACAGTATAGAATATGAGAGGATACAAACAAGTACTGTACAGTATAGAAGAATGAATATACCCCTTTGACAAAGATGAACGCATCAAGAGGATGGCGTCGAAGAGGGTCTTTCCACCTGGGAGACCAAGGAGGAAGCGTTCCAATTCAGCCTTTAAGAATCGCTTCTGCTTGGCTGTAAGCAGTGGAAAGGGATTGATTTTACAAAGATCGGATGCGTTGATCGATAGAGGGAATATGAAACGTAGTTGGCAAAGTCTTGGGAGCGGCGACTCGATGCCTGATGTATCCACACTTTTTGCAAAATCGAAATAGTTCATCGTTTGGGTAGTGGTAAAAGGATATCCAACTGTGGGAACAAAGAGGCGTATGATGGGTGTAAGGCTATATTAAGCAAATATACCACAAAATCATGGTGAGAAATGAAAGACATTTAGGGGGCTGGGGTATAGGGCACTATACTAGTACGTAGAGTACCAACAATTTTTCACGGTTTACCGTTTATGTCTGGATCATGTTTCACGGGGGTAAAAACATTTATTTCACGGGACTAAAATGACCATTTCACGTTTCACAAAAACAATCACCTGCATGGGACCTGGTAGAGAATCTGGCAACGCTAGGACGATGGCTCTAGGGCAAACTAGAAAGTCTGTTTTATTGCCATGTATAATTTACTGTATAACATTTTTACATCCAAAGCATTTCTCTGCTTGATGTCCTCACCACTCGCCCACTCCTTGTTCTACCTGCTGCAAATAAAAAATTAAGTTAGTTGTTTTGAACCTAATTGTTATTTAGTACTTCGTTTTGTCCATTTTCAACATCTGCTATGACCTCCATCGCATTATATTCGGACAGCTGATCGATTTCAGATCCGATCCCCCTCAGCTGTTCTCCATCTTCCCACCGTCGTCCATCTTCAATATCTTCCAGCCGTCCTGACAGGAAATGTCATGCTTGCTTGACTTTCTTGCCCAGACTGTCAGGGTTTTTATTAAGAAAAATTTAGAACTGCACATTTTGTCATACAGTCACAACATGTCATAGCATGAAATTTAACTCGTGCAAGTGGCACAAATTTTTACTTATTAATAGTATGAAAAATTTAGAACTGCACATTTTGTCATACAGTCACAACATGTCATAGCATGAAATTTAACTTGTGTATATACTTCATATACTTGGTATATACTTCATGGTAACACTAGACCGGGTTTCCATCTGTTTTTTATACCCCTAACCCGAACCGTAACCCAAATCCTAACCCTAATCCTAACCCTAACCGTAAAATACGGTGGGAGACTATATGTATTGTTACCATGAAGTATATCCCCAAATTTTTACTTATTAATAAACGTTCAATTAACTCATTCTCGTCCGTACAAATATGAATGATGCTGACTTTAGTATTTCAGTTTGTCTAGTAATGCCAGGCAATTTAATCCTCCATGGGTCAGGGGATGCCCTCAAATGTGATCTGACGAGAACTAGAAAGGGTTAATTTCTATTATAATAATTGGACAATATTTGCATGGTTATAAAAAAGTAGAAAGCTCTTAATGATGGTTGTTAGAATAATACAGTATTAATTCAATTGTTATTAATTATTTATTATATTCGGTTATTAGAATAAGGTTCAATTCAATTGGCGCTACGAAGTAAAAGTTAAAGTATAAATAGAAAGCTTCGAAATTCGACCAGAAGTTGACAGATTGTCAAGAAGAACAGATACCGGAGAAGAAAAAAAGAGAAAATGTTTGGTTATTGTTAAGTAAAGAAAGTTGTCAACAACAACTATATTGTTAAAGGTGCTGTCCAGTGCATTCTGCGCATGTGTGATATTTCAAACTTGCGGGTCCCCATATGTCAACAAACTTCAACAGAATAGATTTGCGACAGTTCGAAAGCGAGTATTCAACAAAGGTGGCGAAGGCGTGAGTCGTAGTTTGATATATTATCCACATTTAGAAACTAAACAGCTTCTTATAACACGCTTTTTAGGCGGAAAAGTTGAAGCGTAGAAAACAATAATACTTATCCGCAATACTTATGTTCAATGTTTATATAATGCAATGTAAACCAACGATGTAAACAGAAACGTGGACATGCGCAGAACGGACTGGACGGCACCTTTAAGTTTATGAGAAAATAAATATTCTGCTTTTATTATTGAAGCTATATGTATTCCATTACCTTCGATTACTTTAGTTTTCAACTGGACATATTTTTTTAAGAGTTGCACAAATTGATTTAGAACTGTACATTTTGTGTAGAACTGCACACTAAAAAAACCCTGCAGACTGTCCAGCACTTGTCTCCACCATGATTGATCATAGTCATCATAAATGACCATAAATGGCAATGCTGACCAAAAGGATCGATTGCTCAGGAGATTGGTCTTGATTAGTCATATGCACGAGCGATAGCATAAAAAAATTAGGAAGATGGGTCTCACAAATCAGAACAAATTAAACTTATGTTATAAATTATAAATTACGTAAAGCTAAATCACGTTTCACGATAAATTCAGTGCTTAATCTCGTTTCACGGACAATTGTTATCGAAAACCACGGCTCACGGTGGCTCACGGTTTGCCGTTGAACATCTGATTGGTGAGAAAGCTGTACCAAATGTAAGTAACATTAAGTAGTTTGCTGTGTTTAGTATATGTTTTATTCAATGTTTACGAATAATTGATTTCTTGCAGGAGGGAAAAGAATATCTTGTATTTCAGGGAAGGTTGTTCCAGATATCAAGCATACTACGAACCCGATGAAGATATAACGTAGGCTTCCATCAGGTACGGAAATTTATATCAAATCGAATTTAGTAACAGTAACAACAAAGATACTTGTAGAATAAGATCGTTGTATCAACTTCTTATTTAATACGCTATCTAGGGGATAACTTTATATACATGCTTTGTACAAACAACCTGGCTGGTAATTTTTTTCTTACCAAGGAAATCAACAGTAAAATTTGTATTATATGTTCTTATTTAGGTACTACCATTATCCCAGGCCAACAATAGAAGAAATAACAGAGCAAACACACTCATTAAGGGAAAAAAGAGAACAGTGTCTTAAGGTAGCAAGATCCCTCTGAATACATTTTTAATACCATACAATATAACAATTAACCCTTACAACCATTTGATAGAACATATGACAAATAATATTTCCACACAAAAAGTTTGCATAAATTATGCTAATTAGCTGACGAAATGGCCGCCGATTGGTCAAAATCGGGATATACTTCAAACAAATTTGCCATTTTCGAAACAATATTTCTCCCTCATTTTCCCATATATTTCAATAGAATTTTCACCACAGCCTCCTAACAGGAATATCTAGGGAATGGTGGTAGGAATTTTGAATCTGATTCATACTTATTGAATTATCTGACATAATTAATATAATTTAGGTGGTGGAAATTGAAAAAAAAAGAAAAAAGCATGTCAGAAAATAGCTGAAAGTTTATATTGAAAATGCTACCACCAGAATATGCCTTAGTATATAAAGCTATAAACTCAGAAACTTTCAGGACCTTATCTCTAAAACTGCCTGAGAAATCTTGTTTGAAGTATATCCCGATTTTGACCAATCGGCGGCCATTTCGTCAGCTAATTAGCATAATTTATGCAAACTTTTTGTGTGGAAATATTATTTGTCATATGTTCTATCAAATGGTTGTAAGGGTTGATTGTTATATTGTATGGTATTAAAAATGTATTCAGAGGGATCTTGCTACCTTAAAGTGCCACTACGATCAAATTTTTACCTATCGATATTTTTACTTATTTATATAGCAGAGCTTCTAAATATTACTCGGTCGAAACCGTTTTGCGATTAGACAATGGCAAGTATTATTTTTCTTACTCAGAATCTGGAGTTGTTATATCCGCCATTAATCGTTCATGTTCTGACCAGCGTAACGAAGTGACGTCAGATTCTCAACGCAAAGACTCCACATGGCTAATTCTTCAAGTAAATCAAGGTCGTTTTTCAAATTCTTCGTCTGAAAGGCTGAACATTTCATCTACTTCTCGAAAAAGACAAGAAAACAAATAACCTCGAAAACAAATAACCGTCACAATCAATATTACCTTTTGAAATTGCATGCTCACTTGGAACACGTTTTTAGTAATGGTGGGCTAAATAATAGTGATTTCAGAGCTCAAAATACTTACTTCAAAATACCATTTTTTAATTTTTTTTGACATCGATGATCACTTTCGACCCTGAAATACTATTCTATGCTGAAGAAAATCTAAAAGACGGGGGTGAATTTTCATCATAGTGGCACTTTAGGCATAACCGGAGAAAAAACAGTTACTTTAAATGTTAAGAGGGATGTTTAAGGCACTGTTCTCGGCCGAAGGGTACATACTTGGACGCTGACAAGCACTTGAGAAACAAGACTTCCCCCTCTTGAATATTTTGGTGAAGGATGGGATCAGATACTTGACAGGCATGGTGAGGGCATGGAAATGCATCCTGTAAAGCTACGTTCCTTTTTACACTATTCCGATCCACTTAAATTAAAGAATGAAAAGTAGAAATAATACCATGTAGTAGATCTCCATTTGAAAAACTGTCCATAGAGCTCATTAAAGTTGGAGCAGAATAATGTACGGATTATAGAATACCTGTCCACTTTTAAAGTTTCATTTACATGCAAAAATAAGTCTGGAAACACTTTTAAAACAGTTAAAACCTAAAGTATAATTATCAAATCGCACAAATATGTTATTCTGCATGAAACTAGATGGCTGAGTAACTTTAAAGAACAAATTAATTCTATATTCATGGATGAAATTTGGGTTATTGTTCAAGTAAAGTTATGAAAGTGAACAGGTATTCTACAATCAAACTGCAATCCAGATTTGGACTGGCCAGCAGGGTTGGTAGGCTTCTGCGCATATGCTCGGAGCAAAATATGGTTTGAAAAGTAGTCAAAATCTACCAAAAGAGGGTATTATTCTATTTTTTTAAAAGAAGCCATATTGCAAGCTTGTACCCACTACGCAGGACTTTTCGATTCCTCGGTTGAGCAGTCAGGAAAAAGAGCACCGCACCGGAACTGAAGCAACAGGTACACCGAACCGGGGCATTATACTCGAAAAATAAGGGGAAAAGATAACGTAACAAACAACTGGATGTTTAAATATTTAATGATAAGACAAAACTTTAAACAGAGAAATATGAATATTTTGTCAGTCTTTATGTCCCGACTCTTTCCACCACTGCATTGCTTACAGGATTGGTCAGACAGTTCAGGGCATACATTGCTAATTCTTCTAACGGCTTGTCCCCGAGAGAAGTTTGAAACTGAACGATCCGAGACCAAAATGCAACCGTTGTATCAGGTATAGTGCCATCGAAAATTGGTTCCTCCTTCGAGTCACAGTGCACAATCTTTCTATACTGCTCCTCGATCACGTTGGCTTTCTCTTCTCGTAAATGAGGAAGTGGCAGCTGACTGAACAGGACTCTTGTCGTTGCATTAAGTACTTTAGTTGGGTGAAGGGCGCTTAGACCTTTGAAGATGTTGCGGGCAGCAGGTAGACATTTCTCCACTTGACTTACAGATTCCAGAAGAAAGTTTAGACACCGTTTTTTAGTTCATCAACGTTAGCCTCAGCAGCTGCTTTGTTTTGTTGGGAAGAGATATATTTCGTGGTTTCGAACTCGAATTTCCCACCAAAATCAAACTTCTCAATGGCAAATGGTTTTTCTTCCAGGTCAAAAACTCTCCCACGCATATTTTTGTTGTGTGAATTCAACTCCGTGTACATTTCTTCTGGATCAGCATCTGTAGCCTGGAAAAATGCATTCACCATATCGAACTCTGTGACTACAGGCGAAACGAAGTGGAAATATAGATACATGATCGGATCTTTGAGCATGTCTAGAAGAAGCTGTGCATTGTAACGTGCATTTTGCATACTTGCTGGTTGTGCTGTCATGAAGTAGGCTTTCAACTCATTCCAATTCATGAGAATACAGAAGATAACCTCTCACCAGCCACCTTGTGGAATACATCTCAAACGGTGCCTTTTGGTCCTCATCGGGACTATCACCTCGTAAAGCGTCTTGTATGCTTCTCTTCTTACAGTGCTTTTTGAGAACCACTTGGGAATTTCTGCCAGAAGGAATCCAAGACTCGAGGGAAGCTTCTCAAACGCATGCTGAACACACAAGGACAAGGAATGGCAGATGCACATCATCTTGATGCAATGTGGAGCAACAGCAGCTATTGTTGTCCAAACTGAATCATGTTCACCGACCATCACCGAGGCACCGTCACTAGCGTAGCCGACACAGTCTACCAATTCGAGGTTAATTTCGCCAAGGCAATCTCTGATGACATTAAAAAAGTCGTTTGCACAAGTGTGGATAACTGGAATTAGGTCAACAAACGCTGCAAACGGCTAGCTCAATCTCTGCGACCTTTACTTCGTCCGCAACCTTCGGGCATGTTATGACTTGGATGGGCTTCATTGTAGTAGAAAGTTTGACGCGCTGCATGTGTTTGTCACTTTTTTCGTGTTTCGTTAAATTGGATTGTTTACGTTTCATCGTGGCAAGACAAAGCTTACAAAAAGCATCTTCACCGGCGTCCAAAGCTTTTGTGACCCACGTAAATTTACTTTCCCATGCTCTATTGTACTTTCTCCCACTATCGTATGCTCCCTTCATTTTGACGCCATGAGTATGAATATGTTATAATGCAAAACTCTCATCAATATTTATGATCATACTGCCTGAATCGCTTATATAACTAGCCTGCTGAGGCGGACCTCTGAGAAAGCAGTGCTTATTCATTCGTGATTGGTTAGTTTATCGGCATTACAATTGGCTGAATTTTATGAACTGTGATTGGCTAAAAACACAACCAGATTATCCCATATGATTATCCTCAGAAATTTACATTACAAATCAACCTCCTACATCATTTACCATACAACTCAGTTATTTTTACAATTAAAGTCAATAAATTTCTTAACGACTCCTTTCAAGTGAAAAGAGGCCAAAAAGAAGCCAAAAGGCCAAACTTTTTCCCGAGGCCAAGCAGGAAAAAAGTGCTTATTCTCTTGCCGATTTGAGTTGGTGTTAATGTAGAAAGGACTGTTGTTAATTGGGTTTCTTGTAAGGCCTGTAGTAATCGGTTTCGAGGTTGAATGACACATCTAGGAAATTAACTTCTTTTAAGTTTACTTGGATCGTTATGCTAAGTCCTATATCGTTGAAACATTAAAGTGCATATAAACCCAAATTCGTTTTATTCTCATTAAATTTGTCACGTCACCAGGATTCGAATGATATATATTACATCTTGTTTGAAGAAAAACTCATTTTGTTGCGCTTGCCAAACATGCCAAAAAATACGAATTTTTATTCTTTCAAAAATCATGACCGGTAGTACGGGATCTGGGTACTAGTAGTGTTGTGACGTCTATGTAGTCACGCAGATTTCAGAACCATGTTGAAACATAGTAAACATAGTGTTTTCAATACGTTGTTGCTGGCTATTCCAATACATAATCTAGCGCTGAAAACTTGGGAATACTTCATAAATTTATTTTGCTAACGATAAAGCGAAGAAACGAAGAAAACAATGGATGATTTCGTGAAAACTAAGACAGCAAAGTGGGAACCCACAAAGGAGTCGCGTATTTGTTCCATACAATTTTTGCCTGGAAAGAAGATGAACTATAGGAATTGCTGTGGTTCCAACAATCCATAGAAACGATCGAGGAGAAGCCGAAAAGGAGACGCCGCCAGTTAGGAGATAAATATTATGCGCCAGCGCCGATACATTTTATGCCTTTTATATGCACTGTGTATCATGTTTCCTGCATGGGACTAGAAGCTTTTCGCGACGCTGTAATAACAAACATTTCATTATTTTAGAGAACAAAAATAATGTTAGAGTCACAGGCGATCGATGAGGTTCAGACATAGCTTTCGGATGTTGAAAGTAGTTTTATAGTAACCAAAGCCGGCGAAGCTCTCGAGGCCTGTCAGATATTTCGGCTGAAAGCCTGTAACAACATATCTTCGTCGTCATCTCGTCGACAACTTATCTTCTGTCGCTTCGCTCATTATTTCCACTTGATAATCGTATTCGGTGTTAAAATTTGAACTATTAGACAAAGAATAACTCTGTCTGGTTTAGAATGGTGTAACGCTATCCAACAGCGTCACAAGAGTGAATATTTATGGTAAGGACCATGCCTTTTGAAACAACCCGTGGAGATAGATTTCACTTGATAGAGTCTTGAGTAGATGCGCACATACCATCATTCACAGAGTCACAAGCAGTCGACGAGGTTCAGCCTTAGCTTTCGGATGTTGAAAGTGGTTTTTATATCGAAGACGACGCTTGTCAACATATGCCTCATAATCAATAATGGCTGCAACATACTGTCGACGCGGGCCACATCTTCGACGACATTATTCTCATCTTCTGTCGCTTCTCCCAATATTTCCACTTCATAATCGTATTCCGCGTTAAAATATGAACTATTAGACAAAGAATGACTTCCTGAATTTGAATTTTACATCGGCAATACGCTTCGACAAGAACAACGTTTATTCACGTTTTTACTATGAAAACCATAGTAATTCTCGGCCGGAAGTAAAACGAGTGACTACATAGACGTCACAAACAACTCTCGACCCAGACTCCGTACTACCGGTCATGAAATCAAAATATCCAACTTTGAACGACAATATGTTGACAGAATGTAAAGGCCGACCAGCTCACGAACTTCTGCTCCGTCATAGCTTCCCATGGTGACGTCAAATGTGGTCCCACTTCCTTCTTCGCCCATGCCATTCTCTTGTCAAACAACAGCGATTTTCTTGCATGCATTATTATTTCCAAATCTTCCGGGTTAATTACTGTGAATTATTTTGCGAAATTTCTAGCTCTGGTTATCAACTCTTGTGATAAATGGGTAGAAATCGACTATGTCCAATTGTGTGAACGTACAGGATTCTTTGTTTGCCAAGGTGTTAAACCAGTCAACCATGCTTCTGGAGTTCCTCCATTGGTGCACTTAGGTTTTTTTTCTATTGTTTCCATATTTATTCCTTCTAGTATTTGCTTGCTAGCACATCCGAGTATACTTTTAGATTGGTTGATCAATCTACATTTTGGTGCGTTTACGAAATTTTCTTTACGGTCTTTCAATGCTTGTTTCTTGTCATAGGGATGTAGCTCTATCTTGGATGCCTAGTTTGAATACAATCTGTTTAGCTTCTTGGTTTATTTCGTTGTAAGTTTCACTGCCAGTTTTCTTATAAGATGTGGAGTAGTTTGTCGTATGTTGTTTTTTTCCATTTCGTAACATTACAAAAGCAGCGGCTTATCGAGGAAGTAGAAGATATCATTAAAGTAATGAGAAAGAAAGTGACAACAGCTTAAACAAGCAGCAAAAGTTTGGACTCAAGTCAAAGAAATGTCCCACACAAGTGAACGAAATGGAAAGCTTTGATATATACACTGTAGCTTATACTTCAGTACACATACATATAAACAGTACTACATTTTTCTGCATGAAGGCATACCCAGAAGTGTGAAGTCCGTGGGCCATGACCACAGATTGTCGAGATGAGTACCATATAGGGGGTAAACTGTAGTCTTCAGTTTTTAATTGGTCTATATCTATAGGCACCTTAATTCCTTCGTGCAAATGAACGTCCTTCAAGTTTATTGGAAAGCTTTTGGGTATTCTGTAATCAAAAGGAAGAATGTAGCGTTGTGTAACAATGGATTAGCAGTTTGAATAACCTTCAAATCATAATAAAATTGCCGTGTCCTACACATGTAGTGATTTGTGAGTTGCTGTATTTGCGCAGGCTATACAAACACCGTGTTATGAAGTCTCGGTACATTTCTTAGTTTTATTTTATAAAAGCTTTGTATTTACACAACCTAATTCAACCTGACTCAAGGAAGTTTGGGAGAATTCGAAATTACTTAGATATAAATTTAAAACCAACGTTCAAATGACTTGACCTCTAACTATATATCAGGGGGTGACTTACCCAGGAGTAAAATAGCTGCTGTTACAGCCACAATTTTAGAACGCCTACACAATCCCAGTGATACCCATTTGTCACAAACGTCACATAAAATCCAGTCGACATTTACTGTTTTGTCAACCGCTGGCTCATGGCAAAGAAATGCACCTTTTTCATGTTATTTCATTTTTCCCTCTAGATTCTTTGATTTGCCCTTGGTACTCGCTCCAACTGTCCTCTTCCTCTTTTTTATGTGCTTAGCCCTTTTAACCCCACTTTCTGTCTCCACACCTTCGTTACCTTCTCTGCCGTGCCTCCACTACCTTCCCCAACTTCATTCACTGATCCAACTCCAGTACTTTCCCCACCTCCATGGCTCCATTACCTTCCTCAACTCCGATACCTTCCCATGTAGCTTCTCCCATGGTGGATGGATCTTTTAATCCCATGTTTTCAACGAGTTCTCCTTTTAAGAATGAGGCATATGGGAGTCTGACACAGGCATTTCCAACTACTTCACCTGGAAGAAAACGGACGTTGTGGCAAATTAATTTCACGATTTTAAACTCATTTAAAACTATTTTGATATTATATTTACCGTATTTTCGGTTCAAAATTTCACGGACATATTTCCGCTTTTTCTTTAAACGGGTCCCGTGATCTTCTGTTTCTGGAGCTTTGATTCCTTAGTTGGGTTCTACTATTAAAACGAAAATAAAAATATTAGGGAGGTAGCAGCTCTATCCAAAATAGTCAGTGATTGTGTCTACATACCATGTTCACATAAGTGAAAAAAATTTCCACAACATTTTCCTTTCTGTAGTATTGTAGTGCAGCCTTTGATGCATGCAGCTCTACCCCACTACCTGAATATGTAGTCAACGTTGAATTTTTTCAGGCCAGATAACTATTCAAAAACAAATTTTGGAAAAGACATCAGTGAATCGAAAATGTTGATAGGTTCGATAATAATAAAACTATTAACTTTCAGAACATTCACATTGTTTTCGATTTTCTTCATTTGTTGCTTTAAACACGTTTCTTTGTCAAGGACTTGCGGATAATTTTTTGCCCTGTTCATAAATAGCTGATGCTGGGTTTCATCTTGCGCTCACCACCTTTGAGCAAACTCGACATTTCTTTCATGAAAAGTCAAAGCTTCAAATTACTTTCAATGTAATTAAAAAAAGAGTGAATGTTACCATTTTGTTATAAAAATGTGGCTTTCATGCAATGGTGTCTTACCATCATTACTGGCCTCTTCTTTACAAAACAATTGATACCATTCAATCCACTTCTGTATAAAAATATACAATAAAACAAAATATTTGAAGAAATAGAGTGAGAAAAAGGGGTAAAAAGCATGCATTTATCTTAATTTCTAACTAATATCTTGAGTTTTTCGAAATTACTTAAATATTCAGTTTGTTTCATCCTACTGTAGTTATTCCTTAAAGTTGTTGACTGGTTCTGAATTACTGCACATAAGTAATCGTGACGGACTGTGTATTAATAGTAACTGTGGTATTAAGATTAAAATTGAGTAGTAACATTTCTTGAAATTGTGTAATTTTCTTTTTTAGGAATCTCAAAATGGTAAAGAAATTTATTAAAACATGTAAAATGCAGTCTATACATGGTCTGCAAGAATACACAATGCCATTAAACTGTCCATCCCCACACAAGGATCATAATAATGAAATACTTTAAAATACCTGCACAGTTAAAGATGCTATGCTTCCTATACATTTTCACTGATTTAATAAACCACCCTTCTCTAGGATCTTCTTCTCTGAATCTGTTTCCAAATAGACAGCATGGGTCATTATTCGAAGCCAGGATGGTTGGAAGAGTGAGAAAAACCAGTCCTTCCTGACTAGTGACTGTTGGAAGTAAAGTTTCTGGACCATTCAGAAAAGGACGACGCAAACACCCAGGAAGATCAAAGGGTATTTTCTTCTCAGATACTGGTGACACCAAACAATTTCTTGAGTTTACTCTAAAAAGTCAATAAGAAGCTCCGGAATATCAGATCATCTTGTGGCCATCTTTTTATAAACATAGTGTGTTTACAGAAACTTGATGCACAGATAATACACTTAGGGGATCCATCACTTTGCTTCAATGAAACACCAACAATGGATGCATCATTCATCGAAACGTCTATCAGATTATCTTGTATCTGGATAACAAACAGATTGGTGGTATTCTAAGTAATAAAATAGAAGGCAATATTCAAACTTGTGTACTGTTTTACTACTAGCTGTAGAAGAAAATGTTAATTGCACCCTTAATGAGAATTAACACAAGAGTTGGTTGAGCAGCATTATGAGGCATGGGTGCATCAGGGCTCGTATCACTTGGGTCAATAACATCATCTGGGATTAGCAAGAATAAAATGCTAAGTGGGTCCTTGCCTCTTAATGAGATACCAATGAATAACTACTAGCCCAGCTAAGCAAAGTGCCAGTAATTTTCAATCCATATGTTATCACGATGTTCAATTTTCAATAATTTTCAATAATTTTTTTAAATGTTTAAACATTACTGACTATAGCCTAAAATGCAGAGTAAATGTTATATCATTAAATAAATGTGTATTTCTAAGGCGTTATTCTCATAAAACCTCATATGTATGATAATGTCCAGGTGTAGAGTGTTCATTAGAGTGTTCATCTTGTGTGATTAGAGTCGTACTCTAATAGCAACAAACATATTGACTTAATACGTAGACATATTGAATTGTTGAGTTCTGGAAAAATAAAGAAGACAATATTTAATCAATATTTTGAATGGTCATGAAGCAACATTAAAACCTAATGATGGTTATATCGAACCAGATTCTGGGTACACACAACCATGGAGCTTTAAACCAATTTGGGGTCTACTTTCAAACTTGAGTTACTAAAAAGAGTTCCTACTTCCTGGTAATCATGTTTATACTGTGCTAATCTCAATAATTCACAATTGAAACTCCATTATTAGTCTCAATGGTTATATCGAGCCAGATTCTTGATACACACAACAATGCTGCTTTAAACCACTTTGGGGTCTACTTTCAAACTTGAGCTACTGAAAAAATGTTTAATAATAATAATCAAGTTTACAATAGCTATCATGTTTACATGTACATTGTACTGATTTTTGAAAATAATTGCAAGACACCTACGTAGGTAAGGGCAACCCCACAATAACATATCATTGACAGATATTACCCAGTGCAAAATGTTTATATACATACCAACTGGCTCTGTCTGTAAAGCCTTGATAATGCTGAAACCAGTTGACTTCTCCGAATTGAGCTGTACAGCTGTACATACAGTCATACTGGCCTGTGGGTAAGAGGTGGTAGACTGTGATGAACAACAAACTGTTTCCTATGATGAGAATCACACTATTACATCTCTAGACACCCCACACAAAATAAACATTTCTTTGAAAAACATTTCCAGCTTTCTGTTTGGCTAGAACTGTACGATTTACAAAAACAAACACAATCATTGGCTGTGGCTTAAAATCTGCTCCAAATACTAAAATTGATGATCAGTGGTGTAACTAGGAATTTTTAAAAGGAAGTGGAAGTATTACGATTTTCCAGCACGTGAGCATGGTCATGTGGGTGTGGTTATGTAGGTGTGGCCACATAGCAAAATGCCGTATTTACTCACTAATTGATAAAACATTAAAACATTTATACTCATGTCTTATAAACATAAATTCATCTTAATCGGTCTTAAATTTTGCAGTCTTTGCATTTCACATTAGCAAAAAAAAGGTCAAAATTGGTACTGATTATCATACACAATGTCGCAATTTAATTTATCTCGAAAGCTCACATGGAAATTTCCGACAGGGAATCAGAATTATCCGAATTGATATTATATTATCAAAACGTTGACAGTCTTTCATATTAAATTAAAATATACCTTTTCACACGTACCTTGAGTTGCTAATTACTTTCGAAGTTAAATACTGCACCATTCCAAGCTCAAGTAGCGTCTTCTCAGACACTAGAGGATGGTTGTGGGATTCCATTTTCTGTTACATACACGTCTCTAGCGAAATTATTTACCGTTTTGCTTGAAAGCGTTGCACCTTTCAAGACAGATTATGCCGATTTTGGCACCGCGCAGCGCTCGGATAGCTTCTTTTTGGTATGGTAATCAACTTTTCAACATGCAGGCACTCTGTATAGGATAATGGCCAAGCTCCGAGGCTTATTGGAAATAATAGGGACCTTTAGCAAGTCGCGTTTTCGGACGACGGCAACGTCGAGAACGAGTAAGCCTGGGCAAACAAACAACGCCGTTCCCGCTAAAATTTAAGTGCTTTAGCTGTATTTTCCAGCGACAGCTGCATCCCGAGAGATGTCATCGTTTAAGGATTTGCGTGAATTGCTTGTACTTTCCTACGACAGCAAATTTATTTCTGACGAAGAATTTTGCTTTCTTCACGACACTTTTCAATCCAAAAACCCAGATTTTTCGTACGACGGCTACCCTCCATTTGTTCTCGATGATATAGAAGAGGCAGAATGCAAAGCCGAATTTCGTGTGGAAAAACGAGATTTACCTCGTCTTCTGGAAGCTTTGCAGCTTCCACCAAGGTTTACATGTCAGCAGACAATTTCTAAGTACATAAACCATTTTTACGAAGGGTATTCACGTTCTCGTAATATAGTAGACACATATGTTATGTATTTTGACTCGCTAATTCCAAATCTGTTTTCAGAATTGAAAACGGTTATATATTGATCGAGATATTCAACATAATATTCGACGAAGTGACCGCTTTCTACGTACATAAACCATTTTTACGAAGTGTATTCACGTTCTCGTAATATAGTAGACACATATGTTATGTATTTTGACTCGCTAATTCCAAATCTGTTTTCAGAATTGAAAACGGTTGAATATTGATCGAGATAATGTTCAAAATAATATACGATGAAGTGACCAGTTTATAATCGACTAATTTCGAAGTACATAAACCGTTTTTACGAAGGGTACTCACGTTCTCGTAATATAGTAAACGCGTATGTTATGTATGTTGACTCGCTAATTCCAAATCTGTTTTCAGAGTTTAAATCGGTTAAATATTGGCCGAGATAACGTTCAAACATTTCTTCGACAAAACAGGCTTTTGGAAATTGTGAATTTTTGCAAAACAGAAATACACGGCCACGGCGTGCGAGGTCTGGGCACCATGTTTGGAGAAATTCCCGTAGGGGGGTAGAAAAGGCGGGCGAGGGGATTATTGCGAATTCGTATTTCTAGTTATATTGTGATTGCACATTAATTTCATCTGTTAGTAGTCTATGCAGTATATAATTTCCAGAAACAATTTTAAGAACACCATTAAGAACATCTTCAGGCTGATTTTGCAGAAAGCTCCCGATATATAAGAACAAAATCAGCCTGAATCGAAAATCGCGTGTTCTTTTATGCGGGTTTTTACTGTATTACACATGAAGAATTGTGTCAGATCAAGTGTATATACAATAAAACTGAAATAAACCATTTTTCAAAATCAAATGGTAAAATATTGCTAACTTAAAAGTCAGAACGGTGATAGCAACTAAAATTAACTTGATAAATATACCTGTTGAGAGTATTATTATGTACGTCTATTAGTTCTGATCTTACTGTGGAATTATCTTTTGCAGCAAGGCTATCAGCATTTGGTTTTGTTGCAACTGTTGTTGAGATTGTTGTTGGAAAGCTTGCATCTGTTCGTTCTGGGTCTGTACTAGCTGCATCATCTGTTGTTGCTGTAAAAGTTGTTGTTGCAACTGTTGATCTTGTCTTCTTACTGCTAACTCTTCTTGGGCCTTTCCCTTAAAAATTCTACTGCATTTCCAACACTTCTTGTTTTTATTTCCTTTTTTCCATCCACACCAGTGTCTCTCTTTCTCTTTTTTGTTTCTCCTAATCGCTCCAATGTTTTTTTCCTGGCATCTTCTGCTGCCTCTTTGTCTGCTTTGACATTCACACTCACACTTACACTCTATTGCTGCAGCTTCCTCTTTCTCGCTAAGCTCCTCTATTAGCTGTTCTTTTTCATCAGGTTCTTTCACTTCAATGCCAGTTGCCTCCTGCTCCTCGCGTCTTTTCTTTTTGAACTTACTCTGTAGTAAATTCCATCTATCTCTTGTGCCCCTCTTATCTTTGATTCGGAAAGTTACTGCTTGCGTGGAATTCAGTTTCTCGGTAATTTCATCCCAAATTTTGCCCCTCTGTGCTACCCTTTTTGGAGTGGAACACATCAGTAGCTAACAATTATCTTAAGAATATCAGATCATGTTCTTTGGTCCAATCCATAACGACTCTGGAAATAAAGAAAACAAAACATTGACGACCCATACTAAAATGCATACAAATAAAGATTGAAATACTTAATTAAACATTTAAAATATTTGCACTTTATACACACGGTAATAGAAGGTCCAGTAAACTTCTAACAGGAATGTGAATATTGCAAGTGACTCATATAATATATCGTACAAATGAATGTTTACAACGTTTGTATTTATCAATTTCTATTCTGAACTGGCTGAACATTATAAGCCATTCGAATCGAGGAAAATCCAACGAAAAATATTGGTAAGTGAAGAGGATTTTGCATCACATCACACTTGTATTGTATTTTCTTCACGAATTATTAATTTTATGAATAAATATACTTACGGAGCTTTCTTATTCGGAGTGCAACTGGAGGCTGTCTGAGATGCCATGGCTGTGCAAATCCTGCAAAGTATAAGAACCCAAAACATTGTTTTTATATCACATCAACACAAACTTATCATGCAATGTGAAGAATTTGATGATATTCACAATTGCTTTCTTCCAGGGAGATCACACCAATCTACAAATTCGAGGCAAAATAAAAGAAATAATACTCACGTTTTCGCTGCGACGTCAAAACGATAAATCTCACGTTGGAGCGGGGAGCACGACGGCATCATTCTGAATTTGCGCATGCTCAGTGCATTAAAGGAAGTAAATTTTTAGTTCCGGTTGCCGTTGCCAGTAAGCGACTTGCTAAAGGTCCCTAATATTGGGGGGCGCCTGGCCCCTCTGCCTCCTACGCCCCTGATTTAGATTACGAAATCGATGCAATGTTTCCCATTGCCACCAAATATAGGTTGAAGCCCTAACTCAATTTGTCACTTAATTAATGTCTCTATGTAGGACTCAAGATGCTGAAGATGAAGATGATCTCCGATTGAATCAGCACTTTTTTGTTGTCTCAGCAGAAAGAACATGTACATTATGCAATAATTAACAAAGGACATTACCAATTAGCGCCGGAGTTTAACCTTTGACATATAACAAACAAGTGGTTCAGATGAGTGTCAAACAGCGAGAAACGCATTTCAAAAAATTTCATTGCAAGATATCAAAAGTGGCAGATGACGAAAATACCTGCAATGCCGATGCAATTGTCTGTCCTGGCCAACAACCTTCCCAAAAGATCCAACTCTATCGACATCGAAAATGCCGTTGTGAGATCAGTAGCAACTGCTGTTTTGAAGTCCATATTTCAAAATCAGAGAAACTGTTGAATAGCAAAGGCTCGGTTGTCAGAAGGTCGTGTTGCATTTGTCATAGAAAACGAAACCTCCAAAAGGTCGTACAACGTCTTACTATCGAAAAGTGGAAAGCTAACTGTGAAGCTTGTCCAGGGTGGAAAGTATCCAAGATATGCGCACATGCAGGGGTTGCAGCAGAGAAAACTGGTACCATATCCGAGTACATGCATGGCGGTGAGAGAAAGGTCCTACCTGCATGAATGGCACAAGTCTCGTCATGTTTGATAACAATGGGGCTGGCAAAAAGGGCGGGAAAAGGGTGGTTAGAACAGCTAATCAACTACCAGCAACAATGAGGATTGATGGGCCATTCATATCAGCGATTCTGTCATCTTCGGGTCTTTGTGTACCCAGTGTATCAACACTTTCCCAAGCTTCGTCATCAGAGCTGTTCCTGTATCTGCACTGAATATAGCAATGGGGACTTTTGTCATGCAATTATTGCAGTTTTGTCCTCAATTGGTGCGATCTTGCTATGGTTGTACCCAAACCTTAAAGCCCACAGGCATTATTGCCAGTCCACCATATGATATTTTGGTCATTGTTTTGAGAATGAACAGGGACTATCAGCCATCTTCTAATAATGAAATTCTGTTCAAAGAAGGAAATGTTGAATACTGATCGCTTCTCCCTAGCTAATGTTTAGCCTTTATTTATATTTTGTTTGTTATGTTATGTGCATTACTGTTTGTGTCTTTTTAAGAAGATAATGTAAAATGTAATGCCCTCTAGATAAGCAAGTTTTCTTTTGGGGTAAACGTGGATCGAAATAAATTTAAAATTTAAAAAAAGGGGGGGGGAATAAATGTTTATTTTCACATCAATGCGAAAGCATCAAAATGAAGCAATAGTATTTTGATCCTTGTACAACAGGTATCAAGTTTACTAGCACAATATTTAAAACCAGAGCGCCAACAACTTTTAAGAGGAATTTGGTTTGCAACTTTAAGTTCAGTTGATATCATTAGCATTATTTTTAGAACAATAGTATTACTGTTTTGTTGTTTTATTTGAACGTGTATGTTTCATTCATTTTTTATGACCTTTACACGGTAGGGAAACGGTTCCAATAAAAAGCAACAGTTACAACAATTTCTTCCATGTATCGGTCCTTTTCTATCTGTTCCAATTTAGGAACATTTGAAACCATCATTCTTTTTATCGAAGCCATTCTATGTTTTTACCCTTGTGTAAATGGCCTTGTATATTTTACAAAAAAACTTTAAGTTGTGTATATTTAATCGGTATAGAGCATTAGGCCAAAAATAGTTTTCTGCTTCTGGTCAGCTCCAAAGTTGATGTGGTGACATGTTTCTTTTTCTAAATATTCCTATAATAATCAGGAATACCCACATTGCCAAAGTGTTTTTCAGTAAGGTCCTGTAATACATCACAAGATTACGTTACATTATGTTAAGTTACATTACATTAAGTCACATAACAAGTTACATTACATTACTATTATAAATTGTACAATATGCTTTCACATACACTTGAAACTAATTAAATTGGTGTTTTTTCAGTTCACTTTTAAATATTGTTAGCGAGTTTGTGCTTCTTGTTTTATTGTCCAAGTTATTAAAATCCACTGATGCGTGATAAATCAGTTTTTGTTTTCCCCAGTTTGTGTTAACTTTAGGTAAATGTAGGTTGTTGTTCTAAAATATTTATGAATGAATATAAAATATTTCTAATTAGTTCAAAGTCCAAATCTATTAAACCGTTAATACATTTAAATATATATGGTGTCCAGTTAATCGTTTTTAAGGCTTCGGTTGAGAGGAGGAGAGTGGTGTAGCATCAAGTACGAGTTTAGCAGCTTTATTTTCTATAATTTGTAGAGAGTTCATTAATATCGAAATAATTCTTATAAATAAAAACGAGTTATGCATCGTTGGTTGAAGAGAAAGAAAAGATTACAAAGGCATTACAAAACAGACAATGGGAGATTAAAGAAGAAGAAGGGCCACAAGTTATGGAAACAGAAGAGTGACAACAAAGCAGAACAAGAACGAAACGAAGACTGTGCCAGGCAAGAACAACAAGAAGAGTATGAAGACAATGAAGACAATGAAGATAGGAGCAATAATGGGGAATACAATGAAGATAGGAGCAAGAATGGATAATATGGCAAGAGGAATTGGAAGTAGAGATAAGAGTGACCGAAAAGAGGCTTGAGATGGAAAACCAGGCAGTCAACAACAGCGAAACAGCCTTACTTGAAATCATCTTTCAATGGCACGGCAGTCGACTGGATTCGATTTGAAAACATGTTCACATCCCATGTGGCCAAGAAACCGATAAGCGACGAGGAGAAATTTGGGTATCTACTAGTGATGGTGAACACAAAGGTGAGAGAAAATCAGCAACCTAAAACCAAGCACTTCAGGTTATAAAACTGCATGGGAATGGCTTTAGAAAGAGTATGACCATACAGCTTTGGTTGTGAATGCTCATATGGATGGGATAATTAACTTGCAAGTTGTCAAATCTTCAAACTACGAATGAGTAAAGGAGTTCTACGAGAAAGTCGAAATTTTGATGCTTTACAAACTCTTGGCGAAGCTGATATGCTGGAGGGTTCGTTATGTCGACACTCAATAAATTACCACACGTCAAAGTAGATTTGGTTAGAACTGATGACAATTTGGAAAAATGGAGCGTGAAAGACCTCCTTGAGAGCCTTCAAAAATGGTTGAGAAGAAATAAAGTAAATGACGAAATGAAAACCGGTCATGATGGTTACAAAAGAGACAAGCAATGGTTTTCCCAGAAAGGTAATTGTTGGCCACAGAAAAAGTAACTGTAAAAGTAGAGGTTGTTTCAAATGCCAAGGGAGACATCAGACCAGCCTTTGTGATACTGGATATAGCCCTTCGGATGGAGAAGGTTCACTGCCACCGATCATTCCAGTAAAAGTAAAGGGACAAACACGCTGGGCATATCTTGACACAGGCTCTGGTAGGAACTTTATATTCAGTGAAGCTATGAACAAGATGAAACTCACCCCAGTACGGCAACAAAGAAACAATCATTACCAATATTCCATGTTGATGTAGAGTCTATTGATGGAAAGCAAGTGGAGACAAGTGAAGTTACTGGTTCAATATTACACAACTTAAAACATTGAGGAGACCTGGTATCAATAAATTGAAGAAAAGATATGAACACACCAAGGAGTGTACATGGACCACAGTTTATTGGTTCCCAGTTTAGCCATGATACTTTGTGTGCTATCAGCAACACTTTGCCCACATAATGTTGCCATAATTTTAACCTAGTAAATAAAACAAATATCCCATTGATGCTCTGCCAATTTTCGGGCAAATTTGACAAAAAGTTACTGTCAGAATTACCATTTTTTTCTTGTAAGCTTCATCTTCCAGCTTCTCACAAAGGCTGTTTAGATCTTCTTCACTGTCAATGGGCTTTGCGAGAATATTAAATATCTCGTTGCCTGCAACATCTCTAGACGCACCCACTAAACCTCTCAAAAGGGATAGTGCCTTTTTTGACTATCCAACATGGTGTCGAGTTTAACAAGCACGTTTCTTTGAAATTCTATGTAACATTAAGTAATATGAGCATTAGAACCCAGTGTGCATGGTTCAATCCATGCTGTTAGGCGTGGGGGAATTCAGCAGGACCAGGGAGTTGATGTTGGTACCCCATGCAGTGGGAAATATTACTACATGCAGGAGACTATTCGAGGAAAATTAAATAACAGCAAGCACTTGGAGGAAAGGACATGTATTTATTAGTGAAACATTTAGAAAAATCGAAGTAAAGCTTCACTTAATATGGTAAACTTTAACATTAGAAATAATTAATTTCAATGCAGAAAATGTATCAGGAAAATTGGACGAGGTTTCATATAAATTCCGAAATGACGTCACACAGACTATCGCAGTTATTATTTCTAAAACAAAGGTTTGTATCGCAGTTATTATTTCTAAAACAAAGGTTTGGGGTTAGGACTATGTTTTATATTTGGGATACTTATATGAAACGTCAGCCGGAAAATTGGACTGTGTATAATAATAATAATTATTTATTTAATGTCGGTAACGCCGGGTGTGGTTGCACGGACACCAGAGCCATAAACGTATATATAACACTCATGATATAATACTTTCCTTGGACCATGCATAATACGACAGAAAAAGATAAGGTGATATGATAAGGTTCATTTACACAATACACTGTATACGATTATCATTCTCAGGGGCGGATCTAGACTGTAGCAACTGTAGCGTATGCTACTTCCAGCAAAATAATATTTTTTGAATTTAATTAAAATTTCAAAAATATAAAACAGTTGTCGATGAGCTCGATCATCGTTTTCTTAAATCTGCCGACGTTTTTAGCTCGTTTTTCGTGAGTTTCTGCGCACAAACCCGCAAGTTTTCCTGCACGAACCCGCAGGTTTTGCCGGCCAGCAAAGGTTTTCTGGTGTGAAATGTTGTAGCATCGCGCACAAGGCGCTCTTGGTCACGTTGCTAGGAGGCGATGTGTTCACGATAAATCTACGACGGCTACAGTTGTGCTAAATTTAGACTGTAGCCGCTACAGTTGACTGTAGCCAACCAATCAAAATGTTGGATTTTGATCACGTTTTGCTCCATTTCGCTACACTTCCGCTACAGTTGACTGTAGCCAAACATTTTCCGATCGTCAATCTACATTTGGACTATGATGTGATCTAATAATAAGATTGCGAGGGCTCGTTCTTTCGATCTCTATCACCATGGCGTTCAACAACGTTTTGGAAGAACTGTTGCGCGTCTTGGATGGAAATTACTCTCCAGAGGAGAAGGCCGATAAATTATCTTCTCTTACGCATCACTGTGAGAACCGTCTTACGAGACTATTTGAGAAAAATAAGGATGCAAGTGTTTATCTGTGTGGCTGCGCGGGAACTGTAACTTCGCTAAGTTAGGAGCGACGATCTTCGAGTCATGCGCCAGTGATGTAAGCGTTAGCTCATGAATAATAAACAGTTTGTCATATTGGACTAGTGATATACAGTACTTGATATGCTAATGAGTCCGTTATTGTGTTTGTTGTGATGAAATTGGATTAATTTAACTCCTCAGTGAGTCAGTGTCGCTGAGACATGCTGAGACCGAGTTACTATTTTTAAGTCATTTAATATATTTAACCAATGTGCCTGTGAGGTCTTATCGTACTACACATGAGCTAAAAACCATGGTTTTTAGCCGTGTTCTTTACAGTATTACACAACTCTGTTGCCTTCCCTTTGCTAGTGCTGTTTATTAAATTCATAATGTAGTACCTGTAGTTTATAGATTAGTGGGAAATGAAATTTCTGCAGTCAAATCACAATCGACTATTCATTGACAAATCAATCGACTCTCACTAGTTCAAATCTCTAGCTAAATTTTTGGTTCATGCTTGGTGTTGGATACGTTGGAAATATTGCTCAAAATGCAGGAAATGGTGTTTCCGGGGTTTAAAATTTTCTGGGGGGAATTCCTCCGTACCCCCTGCATTGGTGTCGTCACAGTTTCCGCTACAGTCAGATTTTAGGCTAGAGCCGCCCCTGATTCTGGCATATGTTATCATGTATGATTTGCATTAATTGTTTGTGTGGGACAATCCACGGGAAAATTTTGATGCGTGTGCAGTTTTATCACATACAGCAGAATGATAACCATATGCAAGTGTAAATAAAGATGAGCCTAATTTAGAGTTACTTACATAACATAACTAATATTATAAATAATTTAAAATGTTTCCATGAAAGACATCACAATTGATTTGATTGGCACACATAATTATTAAAAACATAAGAATAATGAAACTTCAACAATTGGTCCCCCACCCTAGGTATTAAGGCTTGCCAGTTAATAATGATAGAAACAGCACATCATTATATATATATCAGATATTACACGTGCCCCTCATTTAAAAAGAAATACAGAACTTACATGCAGTAGTATTGCATTATGTACGCATATCCACAAACCTGCTATGGGGATTTGTGTCAGAATTGGTAGGGTTAGGGTTAGGAATTGGCACTGGACTTGTTGTTGAATAACTTGGGATATTACATGCATCTGCCACTGTTTGTGGAAAACATCCCAAATCTAGCCAACCTGTCGTGTTCTCACCTCCATGTCATTCGCGAGATATTCATTTTAATCCATCAAATGTAACAGAACTGCCAGAACCTCGAGGCCCAGATCCCCCTAGTCCAACTTCCAGCCAATTGAATGATTGGCCTGATTTTCCCGAAAATAACACACCTTCAACGTCTGCATCGTCTAGTCCGACTCTCGGTTCCTTTCCGAGTCGCCCTCCAGATACATGGTGTCCTAGTGACAACACATTTGACAATCAACCTGGCAAAAACGTACTCTTTCCAACCAACCAACATGGTACACGATACTGTTGATTTCATTCAAAGTCGTGCAGTGCGCACCTTCAAACTGACGGTCAGTTGATGCCGCTCCAAGTCGTCCACCTGGTGCATCCTTCCAGTCTACAGCTCTTCCATCTCGTCCGCTTAGAACAAACCCAATATCACATGACACCTACTGGATTCCAGGCTTAATTTGCATATGACCGACAAGGAAATACTACAAAACGGACACTGGGTAAATGATCGCATAATTTTGGCGACCTTTAGGGTGCTAAAAAAAGATCCTCGAGTTCGCAACCTTGCGGGACTGCAGGGTGTTATTCCAGCTATGAAGCATGGCTACACGAACAAAGAGAATTTTGAACGTTTCGTTCAAATGGTTAATGTTCGAGGTAACCATTGGGTAACATTGTCTAATGTGAAGACGACCGCGGATCGAGTTTTAATTTACGACCGTTATGTGAACCTCGACTGCAAGAAGGATGCTATAAGCTACCCATTAAATGTAGAGCAATGTGCCTGCCAGCTAATTAAGCCCGTTGCATTTGTTAACATGTACGTGGCAAACGTACAACAGCAGAAAGGTGGAAACGACTGTGGCTTGTTTTCCATTGCCAACGCTGTTGCCCTCTTGCCATTGCACTATGCCAGACGACGGACAGCTAATGGTTAGCTGTAGGAAATGTAAAAGATGGTTTCACAGTCAGTGTGAAGAAGGAAACTTTCGTGATCCAAGCTGGATATGCCGTATCTGCAAGCACAAAGAAGACGAAGCACGTGAGAGAGAAGAGTGGAGGAAAGCAGCATTCGAAGCTAAGGCTAAGCTCTTCAAGGATCTCCGAAAAGCCTCCCTAAAACACCACAAACGTGAATCCTTGGTGCTCCTGTATGATCAGATAAACAACATCGTCCTGAACAACGAATTACCTTGTGGCGACGACTGCTGTGGTTGACTTAGCGACAACGAATACATGGCAATCACGAATGACAAATCTAACGAAATACTAGGTGTGACGTGGTCCCATGATGAACTTTTGTTAATTGTAATATTCAAAGAAAAAAATGACGATGAACTAGCCGTTTTTAGAACCTTGCTACACGAGATGATACACGCTGTAAAAAACCGACGAAAGATTGAGGGAACATCGCACGGCAAGGAGTACAAAAAGGTTGGCAATGAAGTTATAGCAAACTTGAAATTGAAGTTACACAGATTTTCCAAGCCCTATTACGATTTCGTTATCGACGACAAAGCAATACTAGCCGCAGGTCGTCCACATTAGATCGAAGGATGTGCACTCTTTTGCTTTGCTGAGTGACAATAGTCTATAATCAATAGCATTTCAATCAATTTCACTATATCCCTCCCTCACAGGAGTTAATTAATACGATCAAAATAAAAAAATTCTTTCACGGGGAAGAGGGTACCTATATTTAGGAAAAATAACACTTGTGGTACACATATGCATTGTGTATTATAAAAAATCAACCGCTTTCGTATATTATAACATTTCCAAAATATGAATTAGTGGAGCTTCCCAACTTTAATCAACTATACGAATATATTCTATATGCCACGAGGATAATTGGTCACAATTTGATTGAAATGAAATTGTTTTGAAATGATATTGTTTGCGATGAAATATAATTGCTCAATAATTCCTAAAATCAAGTAATGTGGACATTACTTTGTATATATTTATTTCATGCGACCATTGAAATGGACTATTTTGATGTTATATTAATAGTTCCTGTTCGTGTTGAACCTCAGGCTCTGTAGTACTTTTTCGTTTTGGGATGATAATTTTGTTGATGTTCTTCATGCAATATATAATATATAACCGTTAACTATAACTTTATATTATGAAAATAAGATGTCAAAAGGTTGAGTTTAAGTTTTGCAAACCACTCGTAAACCGTTTACATATATAAGTCTGACGGGATCTTATACGCAGACAAGAACGGTGACGGTGTTTGTTATACATATGTCAATTCCGTTTTATCTAGTTGAAAAGCAACCACAGATAGTTAGAGTTATAGTGAACTGTGGAAACTGATCAATGAGCCAACGCCAACTTAACCAACTGGTTTTGACGTTTTAACTGTTTATTGTCTAGTTGATATTACCATGTCTTATAACTTTCAAACAATTCATTGTAGTAGTATAGAAAGTGGGGCTACCGGCGCATTTTTCCATTTTTTCATGCTTCGCAATCAAAATTTAAAAATTCGCTGTTAACCCCACTTTCGAGACTACTAAAACGATACGAAATAAATTAGACTCTAAAACCATCACACGCGTTTCCCAAAATAGTTTTTCGAGTATTAGTACGTAGAAGCTGCAACTCTCTGTTGTGACTGGTCACCTTTTTCCCAAGTACAGTGTGTTTAAACCTCTCGTCTAGTTCCTCACGTTCTAAGCTAGTCTTAGCGAAGAGTTGTCGTTTGAGCTCTCTAATCTGGTAGATAAATAACAACTCTTTGTTGAGTCTCGATGTCTTTTCCTCCACTGACTCCTGACGTTCTACACTCATTAAGTTAGTATATACTCATGTCTTTAGGTCGTTTTGTAAATTATTATAATTAGATAGAACTGTCTCCTTCGTTCGGGGGTTCCTCCTCGGGGATTCCTCTAGCCATGTGACTGAATACGTGTTTACTAGTTGTTAGTCCACCCGATAACAACCCTAAACAAGGGAGGTAGGGGGATACGTATGATATAAACTTCTCTACGTCTCTTTTAAGTAGCTGGTCAGTAATCAACTCTTTTTCAAGCTTTTCAGGTGATTCAATAGCGTTGAACCCTCCTAACGCGTGGGCGAACTTGCTTATTAAAAGGTCACAGAGAAACACGTTCGCTTTCTCCATTCTTTTTACCTCCCATTCTTCGTAGATCTTGTTGATAACTTTATCTGAGGCCTTTTTGAGATAAGCAATAGATTTGTCTATCTCACCGTCCTCTGAGAGTCTTCTTAGTTCGTCTCGTTTCTTGTCTACATCAGTTTGAGGAGTGTCGTCAACTTGTGACGTGTCGATTTGTGGTTCATCAATCACTTCCTGTTCTGCTTCTCGTATGTCTTCAATTAGTTCATCAATTGTCTCAAGATTTTTTGTCTTACGTTTTGGCATGTCCTATACTATACGATATGTTTTGTTTTTGTGGAATAACTATTTCGTATGAGTATGGATGTCTTAGAAGTATCTCCAATCTTGCGTACTCGTTGTCTTTCAACTGTTTTATTGTTTTCTGAATTTTCACTTTATCGACTCCGTTAAGATAATCGTCTACGATGATTTTCATATCGTTTCTGTTAGGGTTGTAGAATGTTACTAACTTTGAGATGTTCTCACGATATGGTTTACTAATTGAGGTTAGTTGTTGTGTTATGACTATTGTGGATAGGTTGTAGTGTCTAGCACTAAAGGCTAGTTTAACTAGTTCGCTTGTTCTGTTTTTAACATCCTGCCCACTAGCACAATCGTCTAATATTATTAGTGAGTTGGTGCCTTTATAAATGTCAGTCACGTATTTAAGAATTACGTCGACCTTGTCCTGCTCACACTGAATAGCGATAAAGTCTGGGTCTCTCAAGTATTTCCACTCTGTGTACGTTTTGTTCCATTCAAACGTTGGGCATATGAGAACGATGAAATCGAAGTGATTCATGTAGTATTTCTCTATGATATCCAAGAGGTAGTACGTTTTACCGCAGGCTGTCATACCAACAATTAGCATGTTAAAAGGAGTTTTCATATAGAATACTATATGTTTAGTACTGGATTGATTGTAGATTGTTGTTGATGAAGTTTACTAGACCATCGGAGAGCACGAATATTCTACACATAATGTTTGCTGTTGTGACTTCTTTATTGATTTCCATCAATATTCCTGACTGGGTGTTCACAATCTTCTTTCCAGTCGCAACTTTCACGTTGTCTTCGACAGATCTAAGGTCAACAACCAAGGCGAAACCGTCTTTGTAAAACTTTTGGATAGTCATATACTGGTCGGAGTCTAGTCCTTGCCCGAATAGTCTTTTCGCTTCTCCCCAGAATCTTGATTTTGGTATTCCTTGACTGTAGACCATGTTCGGCACACCTTCTATGGTGAGTTTGACTGACTCTATGTTTGGATAGATGAACTCTTCACTATCAGTTCTTGTTTTGTTTGTGAAGAGTAAAACGACAGATTTCATCGATTTTCTTGGTAGGTTAATATTCTCGTTTACGAGTGTGATTCCTTTATCCCACTCCACAGTCTTCATTAGTGTGATGTGTTCGTATGATAGAGACCTACCTGATGCGTATAGAGATGATACTTCATCAGCAATCTCTTGATTCTCGATAGTTTCGTACTCCAACTCAAGGTTCTCTAACGTATAGCCAGCCACAGCTGATCCAGATTGAGCCACCATAATATCAGACGCTTTTGGGAGTGTGATTATATACCTGAAATTGTTGTTCATGTTGTATGGTGCGTATAGACCATGATCTTCTAGAATCTTGTCGATTTGAATCTTTTGTTTAGTGTTATGGATGGAGAACATCAGACCATCGCTAACTTTTTGTACGTTTCCACTGGCCGCGCCGCTGTCGTCCTTCGAGATTAACTTTCGAAGGTTCTCGTTTGCTAGGCCATATTCGATCATAGCTGTTCGTTCTGCTTTAGATCTCCATAAATCTCTGTACGTACCGATAACACTTTCACCACAGTTGTCGTACACAGTCTCACCTGCTAATTTTATAACCAGTTTTTCAGAGAGTAGTCTCGAGAGGTTATTAAGAAACCATGATTTTGCATTCGCACTTTTGAAGTCGAATAGGAGGTGGAAACTGGAGGGTACCAAACAAGTGTTACCCTTTGTTCTTGGGATATCGATGTATAACTCCTCCCCTGGATTGGCTCTGTTGGGGTTTAGCGTTACAACATGACGGGTTCTTGTGCCTTTGATAGCAGACATCTCACGACGTCTATATCCAGGAAGCAACTCTTTTTCATTAGTATTCATACTATATCATAACACATGTTTTATTTCCTCTGTTTGTACTGGTCGTAGACGAACCAAGCTAGTGCTATCGCTAGGATCCATAAATTAGACGCTAACCAAGATATGCCTGCAGCTCCCCACTTTAGCACAGTCGCCACCATGTTTAGCAGCCCAGCCAGTAGAGGGCCAGCCTTTGTGGCTAGATTAGCTATAGCTTTTCCTAGTTTTCCAAGTGCTTGACCACCTTTGACGATAACACTCCTAGCTGATATTACTATGGTAGTTATTATCCCGGCTATAGAGATTGATATAGCACTTATTCCAACTAAGTTTTCTCTTGCCCATTTTTTAAACCTATCAAGTCTATTTAGATCATTACCCTCAACCTCGTCTTTTAACACACCTATTGCCTCGTTGTGTTCTGGTCTCGTGTTGTTCTCGATACGGATGCTGTCTGCCTTCAAGTAAGCTGTATCACTAACACTCTTATAGAATTGTTCTTTTAGAGGGTCTAGCTCGACGATAGACATGAGTCTATATTGATCGCCTAGTACATCTAGCGACTCTATCTTAACATTAGTTGATCCTTTTGGGTCGAGAGAGCCAGCGAACTCCCTAATCTCTTGTTCACTAACGAAGATACCTTGCGACGTTTCTACGAGTTTCTCCACTCTTTGTTCGACTCTGTCTTGTAGCTGTTCGCTTGTGTTAGATACTATGTCTTCTGACACGTTACCTGGGATTGTGTTGTCGCCGTTAATTTCCTCAACCATTGCAGTTAAAGTTAGTTTGTGCTCCTCAACAGCTCTACTTAACAGACTCTTAAAGTTCTCGACATCTTTTTGTGAATCTTTAGCTTCGCTGTACACTATAGAATTTCCTTTTGACACCATAACTCTCTTGTTTTCAAACTCTAACCCTATAGGAAGACCTTTAACACCAAACATAATTTTAGATTTTTTTATTATATCACTCGAGGCCTCTCCGTCCCCAACGTTAATACTAACACCAAGATGTTCTAGTAGAAACTGCTTTCTATCTCTTGTTACTGACGCATTGTATGACCTTTTATCGTACTTTGGGTTTGGGATACCATCAGACGTGGCACTCCCTTTATCCTCTCCAGTTATTGTTACTGTGTTACCATCATCATTACCTGTGAATGATGTCTCCACGTATCTGTTTTTTACTCTGAGTGATATGTCTCTCCTCTCTAGCTCTTGTTTCACCCTAGTGAATCTGTCACGTAAACTACTATGTTCTTGTGTTGTCCAGTTTTCCTCTAGTATAGTATTGAGTTGGTTGACTTCAATTTCTAACTGTTTGTTTGTATATTCCTTAAACTTGTCACGCTCTTTTTCTTCCTCACGATTTTTCATTTCGATTTCATCGAACCCTCCTTCAGCCATTATATACTACTCGATATTTTGAATATCACTCTCTGGTATCCATGAGTTGTGTTTACTATCGTAGCCAAGCCACTTAACCAAAACCATCTTTTTATCCTTAACCTTCTTTCTCTTTAGTATCTTCTCAACTTTATATACATCGTCTTTTTTATCGACAGCTGACAACTCTTCCTCGTAGAACTTACCAACGATAGGTTCCCCTTCATGGTCCTCTATCTCGTATACGGTAGGGTCACCACGTATGACCTTTGTCACTTTGAATAGCTCCTCAGTGAAGTTAGCCTCATACCCTTTTGCGAATATGCTCTTGTACTTTGATATCCTGACAGTATCACCTACTTTAAACTTTGGTAGTGGGTAGTCACCGAAATGGTACCCAAACAACGTCGTCCATACTTCGTTTTCGTTTTTCTTACTAACGTCTTTAGGTTTCATTAGAATAGTACTATGTTTGGTATTGTTGTAATTCTCAAGGAGCTGATCTAAAACGTCAATCCACTTGTACGTTCCTTTACTGTAGAAGTACTTCCACATAGACGTCTTGAGTGTTCTGTTAAACCGTTCCACGACTGCTGCCTTTTTATCAGAGTTCGTGCTGAAGTACTTCACATTGTGTTTATCCAATAGATCCTTCACACCAACGTTATAGAATTCCTTACCGTCGTCAAACTGAGCCAGCTTTGGGTACTCGCCAAATCTAACCTTAGCCTTCTCTAGTAACTTTGTGACAGCCTTAGTCATGTTTTTCGTGTCTTTCCTGTAGACAGGTATTGCGAAAGCATACCTACTAAGGATCTCAGTGGCTGTTAGTATCCAGTAGTACCCGTTGTTCTTATGCTTGTACTTGCCCATATCAACCAAGTCCATCTGTATCTGCTCACCCAGATAGTCAACAAATGTTTGTCTAAACTTGTGTTTCTTAACAACTGGTTTGTACCTGGTGTACGTGTCTTGAGATTTTAACCAGTCCTTTATCTTTACCCTACTAACGCTTAGGCCGTCTTCTTGTGCCTTTTGGTACAGCCTCTCGGCGGACTGGTAACCAGTTGACGGATTATAGTAAATGTCTCTTAGTTCTTGCTCTACGTCCATATACACTACATGATGTGTAAATCTAACAGCACCTCACCAACGCTAACACTGTTGTCATCCTGATCTGTTATCTTGAACTCTAGTTGGTTGACGACTCCTTTGTTTATTGGGATTTTCGACCCAATACCAAAATGTTGTACAGAGCCGTTAAGTGTCTGTGTGCTAGTTATTGGCAGTACTGCGATACAACCACTTTTGCTACCATTAACTATGTTCTTAGACCTGTCCACAATATTAGATGTTACTTGTATGTATTTCAGTCCTCTGTTAACATTCACAACGTTAGGACTGGTTTTTGTGGTGGCTATTGTAGTGTTTTCGCCAAAACCTAAAAGTTGTCCAAACTCAAACAGTTCTATTTGTTGATCAGTTGTTATCGTACACGTCGAGTCGTATCTGTTAGCCACTAGCTTGACGTCTCCTAACTCTCTCAAGTCGTCGGCGATCATTTTAAAGGTGTGGTACTCAGGACTAAAAACGTGGTCACTACTGTTATAAGTTATCTTGTTGTTGACTGTGGTTACGTTAACGTAGTCCCAAAAGATGGTTGCCTTCTCCACTAGTAAGTGAGGGTCTGAGTTAGTTGCTATAGTTGACTCTGGTAGGTCTATAGTTTTCGTTGAACCACTAATCAATACTACCACTCTCATATAACGTACGGTATGTTATGATGGATGCGTTCAAAAGAAAGTATCCTTATGCTGACAAGAATAGGTTTTTTCTTGACGATGACGACAACATGCATATGCATATATTCTTCGTGACGAAAACCAATATTGGTGACGTTTCGATAGACTCAAGTAGGTTTAAGAGTAACCCGGAGTACACTAAGTATCTAACGATAAACAAACCAATGATACCTGACCAGGAAGAGATAGCTAATGCCATACGCGTGGCTAAGCTGAATCTAGTGAAAAAGTACCCTCGCATCACTTTGAGCAAGTTTGAGTTCGATCCAACTGTCTCACAAGACGGTGAGGTTAATGGCGTTGACATATATTTTAGAAACAACGACATCATAAGCACTAACATAACTAGTGACACCTTCAAAAACGACAAGAGTATGTGGATTTGGTTACACAACAACAAGTCTCCAAAAGGTCACGACGACAAGTTTCAAAAAATATGGCTATCTGGTGGAACTATCCAACCACTATCAAAAGGTCGCAAGAACCACTGGGGACTTTGGGATGGCTATCCAACGGAAAACGTGTTGAACTACCCAGTGAACAACTTTAGAGTCTTCGTTAATCAAAAGAACTACTTTCTCTCAAAGTTACCAATATTACAAATCACCACGTCAAAGACAAAGTCAAAGTGGGACGATAATGAGAGCTACTATAGGGTCGTGTTTGCAACGTATTGTGCGAGTTTCTGTTGTGGAGTGTCGTTACAACACTTGTCACCATCGCAAGAAGTTCACCCTGTTATCACGAGTGTAATGAGGTTTCATCTGTACTTTACTGTTAGAAGACTTCTCAGAAGGATGGAAGGTGCTGAGAGTATGAGATCGATAAGTAGAGAGTTTGACGCTGGAGAATTGTATGGTAAGACAGACAAGATTCCTATAAAACATTACTACCAGGGTAAAGTCCTTGCTGATGGTACAACAGGTGAGGAGAGAGTCTTCACGATTAACGACGTTAAGAACGACTACAAACGATACGTTCCTCTGGTGTCGAATGGTTTCACCAACATTGGGCGACAATACCTAAATCAGTCTATAGAAGCCTTTGTTTACTCCACACTTGGTGCACAAGCGAGAACACGTGTGTCAGTCGTTGGTGATTCTGCAGGCAGTCTAGAGACTCAACAAGAGTTCCGAAAGTTGGTGGAGGATAGTGTTATAAACTACGACGTGTCAACGTGGATTCTCAACATGAACAAGTCGATTAGGGACACTAACGTTGTCCAAAACCTTGCGCTGTCACCGTCTACGTGGTTAATGCCAAGTAACGTTGTAATCCTAAAGAACAAAATCGCTGGGTACAACAACCTATTGAAGACTGCTACACAGAGTATGAAGTTTGGGGTAAACAGTGGGTTAAACTACGCGAAAACGACTGAGGTTAAGAAAGTACACCAAGAAGGTGGAGAGCACCTGGAGACACTTGACAAACCAAAGGTGAAAACCGAGATGCCTGCGGAGCAGGATCAGTGACACCATACGTTGATTGGTCAAAGCTACCAATAATGAAACGCACGCGCCCTCGCAACACTGCACATACCTTCACAGTAATACGTACTGGCTTTAGTATGAGGATGGCTAGTCCAATAAAGTCTTTATCTGTTCGAACAGACAGCGACGGCAAAGCAGCTTGCACGCAAAGTCTGGAGATAATCGCTATAAAAGCATCACTAATTTTTCTTTTGATATTGTTTGTTTTGTTGAATTTCCCCAACGATATCAACATCTCAATGGTTATCTTCTGGATGTAACGAGGGTTGACGAAAGAGCAATGTAAGTATCGTGCAAATCTGCATTGTTATCACATTGAAATTACGTATCCTAAGATAGTACTAGCAGATGTGGAGAATTCAACGATATATTTCTGTTTTTCTATTTTTGGTCTTTTGCATAGAACCTCACAAAAAATTAATTGTTTTGCGGCATTTTCTTGAACCCATATTGCCGCAAATTTTATGGCAATCTGTTTTGTCCGCACGAGATATGTATTTGCAGCGATCGACATTTGTAAATTTCCAATTTCTAGCTGTTAGTGCGTCGGTATAATGTTGTTTCTCCAAGTAGACATGAATGCGTAAAAATTCCTAAATATTCATGTATTGACAAGAATTTGAGTTTGCTTTCAAACGGCGGTATTGTGATCGTAACAAATGCAATCCCCGCAATTGTTATGTTAAAATACGGAGGTGCAAGAAAATGGAAATATTCTGACGTCTTTTTGGCTTATACCTAAAGAATTATGCGGCAGCCGGCGCAGTGCATTTCCATCAAAACTTTCTCGCCGCAGCAGCATTGCAGGTTTCGTCACGTCGCAGGCAGTTGCAGCTATACAAAACTTGACTATAATAATTGTAAAAAAAGCATTCAAGAGTCCTGAAAGTGAAACAATGAATCGTGTTTTCCTCTAAATCAAAACGTGACAGTTACATAGGCTATAGCATAGTGATTACCATTGATATGGCTCGAAAGTACCTAGTCTGCACCCTAGACCAAATTATAAAATAATACGTTTATTTTTAAAACATATTTTTATAATTTAGTCTCGGGTGCAGACTGCCCACAACCTAACAGCAAAACGCGTGATGATCGCTAATTACATATGCTTTTATGCAAACAAACCAGTGCCGGAAACCCCTAAAATATTAGATAAGGGTGAGTAACTGATGACATCAAGATCCTTGGAGTATAAGGCCACACAATTTGTTTAAAACAAAACCGAAAAGACGTCAGAATATTTCCATTTTCTTGCATGCAATACCACCGTTTGAAAGCAAACTCAAATTCTTATTAACACATGTATATTACTTATAACGCATTCATGTCTAATTGTTTGTACTGCGGCTACGAGTGTTACTTGCCAAGGGGAAAGAGTCGGCATAAATGTGTGGGGAAACAACATACCAATGCACAAACATCTGTAAAGTTTTCAACTAGATCCAAAACATTGGTTAAATAGACAACGTTGAATAAAAAACTTGAGTACCTCGTGAAAATACTTTAGCGAAAAAACAACAACAAAAATAATTCTTGCCACATGTGTTTTGGGGAGTTTTGGCAGATTATCGCACAAAAAAATTATCAAACACTTTTGGCAGAAATGACGTGCCATAAAAGCCTACGAATAGTAATCATAATTATGTTCATCAAGTTGTAATATTATCTATTATATATTCCAGGAAATGTTTTGTTACTTGTGAAGAGATGTGCTGCACGAAGGCATTCCGGAATGCAATAATCCGCACCTTCTCAGCAAAAGGTGGAGTATTGTGGGAGTTGTAACTGACAAACAGCTATGCCAGTATTTGATGTCAGTCACAGAAATATTTTATAATACTAGTGGTTGCATCAAGAAGGCTGCCGTGATCATTGGTAGGCAACCAGGCAGTGAAATATATGTTGTGGGAGATAAATTGCAGGTACAGTATTACTGAATTTACTGCTGTTTATGTTTCATGACCTCAGTAATCAAAGCATTAAATATACATTCAAACTTACAACTTTCTGGTTAATTATCGATGTCTAAAGCTCGGGCATAATTTTCATCAAACTGTGAATCATTTCAACACAATATTTTTATAGTATTGCATAATTGAACTTGTTTTCACAATTATTTTTTTACAGTTGGATGGTGATGGGGAAGTTATCCCAGAAGATAGCCAAAGCTATATTTGGATGGTACCATTTCTTAATGGCATTACTAAGGTTGACCAGACCATGAAGGAGTATGCCAGAAATGTCCCTGTTGACCTTGATGTCCCATTGAGACCTTTTTTGTGGAGCATATTCATGGCGAAAATTTTTCCCAATTTGTTATACTCCTGGCAGGAGGAATGAGTGCCTTTCATTACCATAAGGTTATTGAAATTGTTGGTGAGTTTTAACTAACATGCAATAATTAATGCCATTACACTCCACTGTTAATAGTCATTATCTTAAAGATTGGCAGTCACTATTTTTTAAAACATAATAGTTATTACCCATGGTTAAAAGATACTGACTATCAGCATTAGCTGCCAGAGCATCTTGTTCATACCCAGAGTCCGATTACCAAACAGATAATGTAGAAACTTTTAAAGAAAAGCCACATTTAATCTAGAAAACTGACACCAGTAGATTTCAATTTGAAGTCTACACATGGTGGTATTATAACATCAACAGACTTGATTTATAGTCACAATAATATATGTAATATGGGTTCATTTACGATAATTGTCAACATGACCCCTTCTGGATTTTCCATTGTAAGGTAGGGAAGTTTGGGTCATGGACAGTAACTTTTAAAGTCACGTTCAAAAAAATTTTTAAGCCAGAGTAGCGTCAATTGTCTGATTTATCACCTGGCTGCGTTGGGGAATTACATGTATCTGTAAGGTAGGAATTCACTATAGCTTAATCCACCTGTGTGATTAACTTCTGTGGTATGATTATAGTCGTCTATATTAATTTTCTAGGATAATGTCCAGCTCCAATGGCAGTGGGTGAACCAGGTAGTGGCAAGTCAACTGCACTGTTGCTGACACACCGACTTTTTGGAGGTACATTTCTGTCACAATCATCAGGCGAATCAGTCTCCATCGAGCTAATAAGGAGCTCTCTTCCAGTATTCTGGGATGACCCAACTTACCAATTATCATTATTTTTATGGTATTTCGTTGTATTTTTGGTAGTCAATATCAAAAGCCAGCTAGATGATAACATATACAGAACATAATTCCACCTTTTGGCAATTGACTTTTTTACTCAGCGTCCAGAGGTGATTGTGACTTGTGCTACAGATGAAATGTATCAACCGACTTTGAAAGAACATGTCAAAAATATTGTTATTATCACTGTTAAATAGAAACTGTATTTTTGCAACCATGTAACAATAGAGTTTCAACATTTTAATGTCATCAACTCCAATATTTCTTCATAGCAAAGTTAATAGTTTAGACCAACAACTACTCCAACAGCAACAAACATGCCATTTCACCTGAAAAAGCTGGAACAGTCAATCTAATCCCAATATCTTGCCCAAAAACATGCATACTCAAATACAAAAACTAATAATTTTATATAAACTAACAGATAAAATATGTCTTTTTCAGATCTTTTGAGTGAACCACCCCAATCCCTTTTGAAAAAATATTAAACAATGAAGTTGATGATTTTTTTATGACGAAAAGAGAAATATTCTCATTGGCAAAAAAGACATGCATACCAACCATAATTCAAATGGGTCGAGGGTTAACAGATGGAAACCTGCAAACACTTTCTGTGAAAGACTTCAGGGTCTGCCAGGAAGGTTGGCTAGTATCTATAGCATATACCAGTACTTATATGCGCATATGAGGTATATCTCTTCTAATATTATGCTAACAGGTTGACTGCAAAATTATATATATAAATATATATATAATCTGGAAGACACCATCTTAGTTGTAGAGCAGGGAGGACCAGCTGTTATTGAGAAGGTACATATTATGTAAAATTAATTTATCAATAATATACTGTATGACTGTTTTTGCTGTTATCATGTGCCCAGCCTAGACTACTTCTGATATTTGCAATTTTTCATAATTTACCTACATAGATATTCCCCACCCTGTGGCTTTGAGAAGGTGATACCCACTCCTGCAACAACCATATTTTATTTTTAAGTTTGATAATAAAAATTTAAAATTAATTTTGTCACTGAAATTCTGTGATAAAAAATACATGCATGTAACAAATTGGGATAGTTGAAACTGAAGGTTCCTTGCAACTGCAAAAAGATCAGTTCACCTATATAAATTATTGCAGATTATATTTGGCAAAAATAAGGAGTAAAAGACTATCTTAATTGGAGTTTTGTTTAAAATGCAAAAGTTATGCCTATAGCAAAACAAACAAATCAACACCAAAAATTCCTATTAGCAAAATTCTCCTTAATTTATTCTTCCACACAAGCAACAATTTTTATTATAATTAATATGAACAGGTCAATAGAGAATTGTGGAACAACCATGCACATCTCAAAGGCAGTGCTACTTGAGAAATTGACCCAAAAGGTTACAGCAATGCACAGCTTTCTGCCATTCTGGGTAAAACTCCTGGCAGTCAGTGATTTCAGGAGCAGCTTTCTTGGAAAGAAGGTGCATTGCATTAAAATTCCAAGATGCCACATCGAACAAGATAGACAGTTATAAGTTGTTGTCTTATACAGTATAACAAAAAAGGCTATTTTTGTCAAAACTATGTTAGTTGCTAGCTATTGAACAATAGTAACATATAAAGCAACAGAAATTAATTTCATGTACCCGATGGAATAACAATGACATTGTCAAAGTTCTTTTATTTAATTATATAATTATAGATAATAGCAACCCTCTATTTATAGCAACCCAAAACCTTTAAGATTTAAAAACAAATTTTAGAATATTTGTTAAAAGTTAACAAGTTATACATAGTCAGTCAATGCAAAATGTTTATTGCATAGAAATACATAAATGACCATTGTTTATGTTGGTATGTTTTTGGTTTATGTTTCCTGACTACAGGTAATGCACATTAACAGGATGTACTCACACTGGATGTGTATGCCATGTAGTACACACTTTCACCAAGCATTACATTTTTTGATCCTAAATGTGGATTTTTTTGCTCGTGGCTAATACAGTTCAAAATTTTCAAGCACATTCCTGCATTATACAGATTCATGATTTTTTTTTTTAAATAGGGTTCAATGGAGGAGATATGCCATCAGCAGCATGCACAGAGTGTAGTGCTTAAGTATAGGTGGCTGCCCTCGAAGATAAATTGAAGCAGCAGAATACAGTTATTGAAGACCTTCAGTTTCAACTTGACATTGCTCTGAAGCAATTGGAATGTCATAGCATTCCCACATCTACACCCATAACCAAACCTAGATCGACCCATATAGTTGCAGCAACACCAACAACAAAAGCCACACCCATGCAAAAAGTGACACCTACACCCACAGTGACATCTACAGTGACACCTACACCCACAGTGACATCTAGAGTGACACCTACACCCACAGTGACATCTACAGTGACAGCCACACCTACAGCGGCATTGACAGAACATCTGCATCCACATCCACAGCTCCAAAACGAAGATGGTCAGCAGTAATTTTAACTTGTGATCTGCTCTCTTCGGACGCTTTCCTTTGTCTCATGAGCTCTTGTTGACTAAATCCGTTCCGGCAGGGGACTCATGTGACTGAGGGGAGCGATCGGGAGGGGTGGATCGTGGAGCGAAGGTGAAGAGTGGAAATCCTGTAAAAGTCTAAACAACTGATTGACCAAGGTCGGTTCAATAACTTTCTAATTTAATTCATGATTAAGGAGGTTTTGTCCATTCTTCCAAGTTTTGTCCACTTTTCCACCTTGGACAAAGATTTTCGTAGTTTTTTTGTTTATTTCTTACAAATTAGTATTCATAGGGCGGTACGCTATATACAACCCGCGGTATATCAAGAAAACCGACTCAATCGTGATATAATTAACGTTGTTGTAGTAATTTTGTTGTATTGTTGTAATACCATTTCAATCAATTTTACTCATTCCTTATTGGCAAGGAGATCAGTATTAAACTTTAATTTTTTTTACTAGGGGTACTTAAAACACCTAGTAAAAATTTACATCCTGGATGTTTGGATATTAATATTACAAACATCAGTTTTCCTGCTTCGTTGTAAATTTAGGGGTATTTAGGAACACGTGAAATTGATTGAAAAGGTATTAAAAGGAAATAACACTTGTTCTAGAGGAATTGGTGAGGAGTCGCACTCGGTGTTAGGAATGTTTCGCCGAGCACGCGTGCGATTTTTCATTGGTTCTTCACGGACCGTGTTATTTCCTACACTAATGGGACCGCAGTAATTGGCGATTGCTGTTGCGGTTTTACAAGCCTTGTAATATACCTGTAGGATCTTTATAAATTTCACTATATAAACTACATAATCAAGGCAAAGTAAATAAATAAATAAATAAAGTAACTGCAGCAATTAGTGTCATAGTTTCAGGCATTTGTTCAAGTGTCCAAGTATACAGCTGCTAGCTATAACAATAGCAAAGAATATAACATCTTGTCTCCGAAAATATCATCTTGTCAAACCCAAAGAACTCATTTCTTGTGTCTAATTGTTTTTTCACAACTCAAATTTTGGGTTTGACGATGATCTTTTTCAGAGTCTTGTTTTATTCTTTATAGCTGCAGGCTGCAGTATTTGTTTCATATGACATGTGATTGAGATATCCGTCAAGTATTTTATACAATTTGTTTTTTCATGGCTATTATACTTGCTGATTCATCTCAATTGTGAGAGAAAGCAAATTGCTTTTATAAATAGAATCACTCTTAATTTTACTTAGAGTCACCAATGAATGCTGAAACGCTGGACGATTCAGGTAAAACATCATGTCACTTTAGATAATCACTTGAGCATTGTGGTATGTATGGAATGAGGGAAATATACATGTTATTTTTGGTAATAGTAGTGTTTGATGGAATTATTTATTGACACTTTTAGGGATAACAGCAGATATTAAATGTGGAAGAGGAAACTGGACAAAGGAAAAAAATTAAAAAAAGAAAAGGTAAATAGTAATACAAAATTTATGTTTGTGATTATTTGATATTTGCACTTGATAAATCATAAAGGTTACAGTGAAGAAGTTTAAATGACAGGTCTATTAGATGAACCTATTTTGTTGTGTAGATAATTCATCTGTAGCAAAGTACCCCCTTAGCAATTTCCTAAAATGCATGTATGCATCATGATCATTTTTAAGGAAAAAATACCGCATTTCGTGTACCAACAAAAAAAACTCTGGAATGATGGAGTGCAACAAATGTGGCAACTGGCAGCACACTAAATGTGCAAAGATTAAACTTGACAATTACACCAGTGAATATTGTTGCATTGGCTAGCTATGATAAAAGTAGTAACCTTTGTCATTAAGTAATTTGTTTTGTTTCTTATTCTTGTTTTAACTGACAGCATAAGCCAATTATGATAGCACTAACAATAACCATGTACATTATAACTTCCTCTAAGTCACAAGATAATAATTTTGATGCCTCTTACATAGTCTCTGCTGTCAGTTCCTTTTTGTGAATAGCTTTATAGCAACTTGCATTATTCTGCTGTTGAAAATCTATTCACCTTACTTAGCTTTGGTAAAACAGGTGTCTTAAAGTTAAGATGACATACTTCTGTGTTACTATTCCGCCGCTTTACAGAACGATGAAGAAAGAAAAACTGATGCAGTCTGGGCATGGCACAAATCACCTTCAATCTGCTTGCCCATACAAATATTTGTTCACATGCCATGGTGTTGTAGGTGGAAGGTACCTTATCTTCAGCATTATACATCCGGTCTGCATTTAGGATCTACATGATTATGCAGATGAAGACGATCTGTCCGAATATAAACATACACAAATCATATACAGTACCATACTGTACAAGAGAAAATTGGTCAATGTTACTGTTTACTCTTTTTGTTCAAACATTATAAAGACAACATTTAGTACCTGTATTTTACTCTGACTAACTTTAACATTGCAAGATTGTTACTTAAATTACTAAATTTAATACACTAAAAATTGTTAATCAGGAAAAAGTTTTTTATTATAGTCTTTCACTTCCATAAATAGATCAATATCCTAAACTCCACATTTCTGTAAGAATGGTCTCAGTTCTGATGGATATCCTGCTGCCTTAGCCATAATGCCATGGCTCTTACAGAATGCATGTCCACGATCAGGGGATAATGGGCAAATGGTTGGATAATTAACATCTCCAATACTGTCACTGGGACCTTCCACATACAGTGGGCATAGCGCAATTTCCAGTTGCCATCAGCAACATATAGCTTTCCACAACCTGAAAGGATACAAATCCGAAATTTGATACATTTCTAAACACAATACATACTGTAGTTCATATTTCTAAGTACATCTTTTAATAACATAATATTCTATTTCAAATCCTAAACTTTACATAAAAATATGAAGCCTAATAGACTAAAATTGTGTACAACACTGAGTTCAAGTAATCAAAATTGAAGACATGAAAATTGGACATGAGAAGCAACTGCTCTTTCGCACGACTTTGAAACAAACGGTAAGTTAGAAATTGGACGAAAGTTACCGAATACCTCATGATCGAGTGACATCTTCTTGAGTAGTGGCTGCAAAAGTGCCTCTTTCATAGCATCTGTGACAAGGCCTTGTTCCAGAGACAGGTTTACAATACGGCAAATCACAGGAAGCAACAGGTCCAGACAGTCCTTGAGAAGAGGAGCAGGGAATGGATCAAGTTCACAGGATTTTATACAAGAGCGACGAATAATCAGTGTAAATTCTTCAATACTAATTTGTTGAAATTCCCTCAGTTTAACCGTACAACTTGAGCTATCTATTTGATGGGGGGACACGCTTGCCGTAGACCGTTTTAGTTCCAGTTCAATTTGTATTTTGGAGATCTTGTCAATAAAGAAATCACTGAAATCATTCTCCAGCTTCTCGTCGTTATCACAGTATGGGAACTTCTTCTCGACCTTTCGATGTAATAGTTTATCAACACTGGAAAAGAATAACTTTGGATTGTTAGTATTCTCACCAATCAGACGCGAGTAGTATTCCATTTTTGCTTGATACACACTTGTTGACAACATCACATTGTTCTTGATATAGCTGTCGATCAATAGTCAATCTAGACTTTCTCCAACGATGTTCAAGCTTTCTCCGCAGCTTTTTCTGATTATTAAGTGCATTGTCATACCATGGAGCAGATGGACGAATAGTGACTAACCGTTTCTGAAGGGGGGCATGATGTTCTAGCAAATCAGACAGCACAGTGCTATACTTATCAGTAAGGCTGCACAGGTTGTTGTTCAGGTTTTCTGTATCAAAAACTGGAGAGTTCTGAATGTCAAGACGAAGCTGAGACATATCTATTGCCTTCAGTTTCCTAAAAGTAATTTCTCTTTTTTCAAACGCAGTTTTAGGATCATTCTGCTATTTCTTGCTTGTTGTCTCTTCCGACAACATCGGATCAAACACAGTAGCTCTAGTAATTATCAAGCCCAGTGTATGTCCGTTCTTGTGAGTTGGTTTCGAGATGTATTGTTCGAGGTTAAACAACTCCAGTAAGTGCAAAAAACGCTGTGCCGTACAATCACAAATGTCCTCCACATGGAAGTTAAAGTCTCCAGCCATCAATAAATATCAGTAACCAGTTAGTCAAGAACCTAGGAAATTCTTGAAAAAATAGTGCAACCGACCTTTTGTTGCCTTTGCTAGGTGGGGGACGATAGATTGTTACCAGATGCAAACTGCTTGAAGAATGGTTCATCATCAAGTCTGTATATTCAAAAGATTTGAACTTCGTCTTGATTGATAACTTCCTATCAAATCGTAGTACTTTCTTGTAAACTATCGCTAGACCGCCTCCTCTCAAACCTCTAGGGACATTATAAAACATATATCCGTAAGGATAAATGTCACGGATGATCGCGTCGTTGCCTCCATCAGAACTTAACCAGGTTTCCGTTAATGCCAAAATATCTATATCATTATCGACAATGAGATCTTTCACAGGAAGCGATTTATTTTTAACCGATCTCACATTCAGCAGGGAGAAATCCATTGGTTTTGACGTACTAGGAACCGGTTGTAAAGGCTGGCGCTCGATAACCAAAACATTACCATTGTTCGCAGGTTTTGTTGCCGTATTTGCATTCCGTCGATCAGAAAGACGATGGTTATACGAATAGGAATTATGCCGGCAAGTTATCCTAACTGGAATACGCCGTTTTCCAGCTCTTTTACCACGGAATCTTAAAATCCCAGCACGTTTCAGAGAAGTCAGAAGTCCAGATGTTGCAGCGTTAGCACAAGATCGTCGAATACTAAGAAGTTGGCAGCGAGAATAGCATAAGTCAACATTACCATTATGCAAATTGGGCGAAGCCAAACCCTCACCAAACGGACAGATATGCTGCAGATATATGCAACAGCACTGCATAACATATGTAACATATCTGCAGAAAACATCTGTTACATATCTGTAACATATAGGAATTTGGCCCCCTAAACATATCTGTCACAGATATGTGACAGATATCTGTAACATCTCTGCAACAGATATATCTGTCACAGATATGTGACAGATACTGTTTAAAAGCTGGTAATACAAATCTGTCATGTTTAATACACATCATAAAAAATTGATAGCTAGTACCATTTATGTATACCAATGTATTTATTGACGAATCACAACTACATTCTCCATTTAAAGATGAAATAGTAAATATATAATAGACAACTGATAGCTGGCCAGTTCACACACTCCAATTTGTTTGATCAGATTCTTCTCCTGATGCATATGATCTACCGACAAGAATAACTGACTAACTTTTGTATGTTCATATACAAAGTAAATCAGATACATCAGCAGAATTAAACTTGACCAATTGGACCATGTGAACAGGCCTTTCAATATAAGCACTTACAAATATTTAATTAATTTACATTAAAATAAATAAACTGAAATTCTTAATGTTTTTAAAAATATCACATGTAACACATATTGACATTAGTGTTACTTGAGGCTTTCCCAATAAATTTACAACAAAATCAGAATAAAGAACTATCTTTTTTAATTGTAACAATGTCAAGCAAAGACACGGGTATTTAAGAAAAAGGCTTTATTTACATACATGACATTCAATTTTTACAGTTGATTCCATATTACCTTACTTACAGTATATTGTTAAGTTAATCAAGAACATGTAAAGAAACTATTTATTCAGAAACTAGCAATGATAGCCAATTAAATAAATTATAAACTCTACATCAAAGCACAACATATTGTATCAATAAAGTAAATAGAAGTAATTTCTGTGAAGTTGATCGTCCAGGTAAGTAGTCTTGAGAAAGACTATTGTTTACAACAGTAATAGTATACTTTTTAATTAGAACTGACAATCAACTTTGTTAGTTCCTAAGCTTCGAACAATGGATTACCAGACGACCTGTCAAAACCATGTCATCTTTTGTTATAAGCATGAGAACTGAGAACACTGATTGGTCAGTTTTAATTAAAATATATATAGACTTTTGTAATCATGCCCTCAGTTAGTCAATTTGTGCAGTGACTATACTGTAAATAATAATGGTAAACCTATTTTCTCTATAAATTAAATTTAAACACTACATGCACAGTTTGTTATTTAGAGTACATCTTACTTCTATGTTTTGCCATAAATGTTATTATTTCTGGATCATCCATTTGTCTTGTAGACAGCTTTTGATTACTATTTGAAGAATGGTTTCAACAATGTTTGCCATCTGTTCAATATTGGATCTATCTTAAAAAAAATTGAAATTCAAAAATTATTCTCCAGCAATATAGTTTATACCACACTTTTTCCAAGTCACCGACACAGATATTTAAGATTAATTTTAGACCAATGTTATTAATATCCAGTATTATAACAACTAAAATATTATATTACAGAACATGTATATAAATTCTGAAATATTTATATAATACATGCAACTACCTCTATACACAGCATTACATTCTCCCAATTTATATATTTAATACGACTGCACTTTTTTTCACATAAAACATTGTGATAATACATATACAACCATATATGTACAGTATATAAATTCTGAATCACGGTTAGTGATCAAACATGTATAATATACAATTGGTAATATTTGGCATTTCACTCGATCAAACTACATGTTGAAAGGATTTATGGTGAAGGAAAATTTCGAGTGTTGGAATACACACATTTTAAGACCAAACCGGGACCAGTTGCGAAAAATGCAACTTCAAGGCCTTCCGGCTGGAATTGAACCCTCGATGCTAATGCAGTGCTCTGACCACTGAGCTACGGAAGCCGTTGCCGTGAGCCTAGTATATTGGATTTGGTTTATGCATGATAACAAGAATTATCCAGACCTCTTTCAGCCTTCAACTTTGGCAGATAACATTGACCTTGGTCTGGTGAATTATTGATATCAAGGCAGTCATTTCCATAGAATACTGTGAATTATTGGATGGGGTGTACAAAATTAAAATTATTGGACGCTGATTTTTTAGTTGGGATGTAGGTAATTGGACCAACACTGGGGTTACTATTATGTAGATGAGTGTGTATTTAGCATAGCATGCGGCATTTGGCCTATAACTAAGACTGAAATGCGCACCTTGGCAAATAGGATATGTAGGCGTAGTTTCTATCGTTGTCTGGTTTTTGAGTTGGGATGTAGGTAATTGGACCAACACTGGGGTTACTATTATGTAGATGAGTGTGTATTTAGCATAGCATGCAGCATTTGGCCTATAACTAAGACTGAAATGCGCACCTTGGCAAATAGGATATGTAGGCGTAGTTTCTATCGTTGTCTGGTTATTGAATTGGGATGTGCTGTAGGTAATCCGACCAACACTGGGTTGCTATTATGTAGATGAGTATGTATTTAGCATAGTATGCGACATTTGGTCTATGGCTAAGACTTAAATGCGCACCTTGGCATATATGTAGGCGTAGTTTCTATCTTTGTCTGGTTACGGCGCTGGACAATGAAGTGTACTAAACTGTTATAGTATATATGCATAAAATCATCATAAAGACAAGAATAAAGATGCGTATTGTATTGTATATTGTGTAGATTCTTTGGGACACAACCTTCTACAATTGTTTCGACCTTCTTTCTGTGGTCTCCTCAGGAAGGATTTTGGGGTTGGGTGTTGATGTTATTTAGTTGTAGTTGGAAAATAAACAATAAATAGTATAGTGCCATAGAGAAATACTAATAAATAAACGTAAAAGTGTATGCTTACCAAAATTGTTGTTTGTTTTCGACGAAAGTCCGACACGTCGCACCATTGTAGTAAATCCGTAAGAACGCGTGAGGTGTCTCTGGTAAGTCGTTAGAGACGCAGTAAGGTCGTTTAATTGTCAGTTGTGGTTTAAGTAGTTTAAAAGTGTAATGTGATTCGTTCTAGAGTTCGTAAGGTCTAATTTTAGTGTCGGAAGTTGTCGGATGAATGTCGTGTCAGTGTTTCTGTATGGGGGTCTGGAGATCACTAAAATCTGATTGGTAAAATGGCCGCCAAACATTCACAGCGAAGTTGTAGGATGAAAAAGATTGGATAATTTTATTGTGTGCGAAATACTGTTCTATGGAATAACAACACCATAAAAGACCATCAATGGTAATTGTGTGTGAACTATAAATCAAATGGAACAACGCTGGATGTATATAGATTCTTACATGGAAAATTGTAGATTATATTAAAATAGTCTGGCTTTGGTCTTTGTAAAGGCCAGAGAACGAAGATGAGTCTTGTTATACACATTTTTGATATTATAGTATATTAGTGCAGATATAATGGCTAAGATAAAAATATACAGCTATAGTAGTGTAAATGTTTGGACGAAAATAATGGTATCAATTGAAAACCTGCACATTTTTTATGGACAGTTGATAAGTTGTAGTGAGAATATTATATGTATAAGGCTTTAGAGGATCTTGATATCATTGTACAATTGGTACGGTGTGTGTTATCGAGTGACAGAGTATTTTAGTTTTAGTAACAGTGTAGTTTTTAAATCAATAAATGGATATATTTACTGTAATGTATTGGTATAAAATAAATGTTTTGGAGGAATATCAAGTTTTGGAGTCTTTGTTAATGGTGATATCTTCTAGCTTGACCAGTAGTTGTTGATGATTTGCTGTGGTTGATACACTGTAGGTTGTTCATCTTCTTTGAACTTGGATGTAAACATCGACTGATATATAGGACCAACGTTGGAAACCTTGCAGTGGAGATCTTTGAGTCATTGAAATATGATGTATAGCTGAGTACTTGGAGTAAGTTGATTGTTGTTAAAGTTGTGTGTATGTTGTTGTGTATGTAGTTGGTTTTAGTCTGTTGTAATGTTATTTTGTAATTTGGCACGAACAAGGGAATCTTTAAGATTCTTATTTCTTTGATATGCCACAATTGGTGCTTCTGGCCATAGAATGCGCAATGTGGGATCTTGTTCTATTATGTGCCAGTGTTTACGTAGTATTTGTCCAATGTGTGTTGTGTTGTTATTATATGGGATAGAAAAGATTGGACTGTTGTTGTTGTTATTTTTTGGTTGTTGGTTGTTTAGTAGTTCAGGCTGTGAGTATTGTTTTGCTTGTTCAAAAGCCTTGTGTATTGTTTCTCGTTTGTATCCACGGTTAATTAGTATAATAGCTAAGTTGTCAAGTCTTTTATGCAATAGTGTATCATCTGTAATGATGCGGCGATATCGAAGTGCCTGACTAAAGATGATACCATTTTTGCAAGACGTTGGGTGAAAAGAGTTGCTGTGTAATAATAGTGTTCTGTCTGTTGGTTTAATGTAAAGGTCTGATTCCAGTTTGTTGTCGTTATTGATGTAAATTGTTGTGTCGAGGAAATTTACAGATTTAGAAGAGTATGTGTAATCAAACTTAATTGTTGGGTGAAAGTTGTTGAGATATTCTAAAAACTCATTAAGGGTGTCAATACCATGCGTCCACAAAGCAAATATGTCATCAATGAATCTTATCCACTCAAGTGGAATTAGTTCATTTGGTGCATTGAGAAGCATTTGTTTTTCTAGGACTGCCATGAATATATTAGCATATGTTGGGGCCATAGGAGAGCCCATTGCTGTCCCATGAATTTGTAGAAAGTATTCGTTGTTGAATGTAAAGAAGTTGTTGTTTAGTATGAGTGAGAGTATTTCAGTTATGGTTTGTGGGTCTGTATTGTACGAGTTGTCCATACTTAACATATCAATACAGGCTTGAATGCCTTCTTCATTGGGTATGTTAGTATATAAGCTCTTGACATCTATTGTAATAAGTATTATGTCTGTTGGTAGTTCGTTGTTGAGGGAGAATATCCGTTTGAGAAAGTCTGTGTCCTTAACATACGAATCGATGTTGTTCATTAGTGGTTTGAGAAGGTGATCAGCATATTGTGAAAGGCTGACTGTCGGACCTTCACAGCCAGATATGATCGGTCTCCCAGGTATGTCAGGTTTGTGTATCTTAGGAAGAAGATATAATGTTGGAGTCCTTGTTGTTGTTTGTGGGAGTAGAAATTTGTATGTTGTATTGTCAATTGTATTGTTATTGTACATTTGATTTACAAGTGTTAAGATATTGTGTTGTAGTTGTGGTGTTGGGTCGTTGGGAATGGCACGGTAGTGGTTAGTGTTATGTAACTGTTTGTAAGCTTCAGTCAGATAGTCTTTCTTGGGCCAGATGACAATGGCTCCACCCTTATCTGCTGGTTTGATTATGATGTCATTGTTGTTTTTAAGTTGGTTAATCGAGTTGAGTTCATCGGATGAAATGTTTTCGGCTGGGTTAGTTTGTGTGTGGTTAGTCTTTAAGTCATGATATACTCGTGCAATATATTCAGTTAGGTTAGAGTTGTCTGGTGGAGGTGGTGAAAATTTTTTGTTGGGTGTTTTAAAAGGATGTCTGGTAGCATTGTTATTTCCAAAGAAGTATTTGAGGTGCATATTGCGGCGGTATGTGAGAAATGAGTTGTAAACTGTGTTGTAATTGGTAGGTTTTGGGGATGGTATAAATTTGAGTCCTTTGGAGAGAAGGTTGACGGTGGGTTTTGGTAGTGGGGTATTGGAAAGATTGACGACGGAATTGTTTATAAGTTGGTTGTGAACTTTTTTGTGTAATTTAGTCTTGCTTTTGTACTTGTTGTTGTTGTGGTTACGTTTCATATTAGTATGTCTGATTAATTTGTTTTTGTTGTAGATCGTTGATTGTGTAATTGGTGTGTTGGTCACTGACGCTTGTTCTTGTGGTTCCTGTTGCGTAGAAAATCCTGAATGCCTTGTTCAATATGTTGTGTAAGAGAATGCTGAAATCTGTTGATCATTGTTGGTGTGTTATGTGCAAATTGGTTAGTCTGAAAGAGTTGTGGAGTTTGTTGTACAGCAACGGGGGTTGGTGGTGTGGTGTTATGGAAACGTTGTAGAGTTGGTGTTGTGTTAGTGGGGATTGATTGTATTGGTTGTCGGGTGTTGTTGGAGTTGCGGGTTGTGTTGTAACTCATGGTTTGTGGGTGTTATAGTGGTTGTTGAAGTCTGGTTTTGTTGGTTAGTGGTTAGCGTAGGTGTAATGTTGGTCATGGATTGTGGTTGTTGTCCTTGTTGTGTGTTGTTGGTGCATTCGGTGGTGGTTTGGTTGTTGTTTGTCTGCTTCTTGTTTGTCTGCTTCTTGTTTGTTTGTTTCTTGTAGAAAGTTGTTGATTTGTGTTGTTGTTTCTTCAGTCGTTTTGTGGCTTTAATCTTGTTGATTAATGTTCGTCTAGAGTAAGATTCTCCCACTATGTTTGACTGTTCAATAATTTTGTTGGTTAGTTGTTGGTTTGGAGAGTTAGTAATTACGTGTTGTGTTTTTTGTTGGATTTTCGTGTCAATGTTTTGTAAAGAGCAAGTGTGATGTTCTCGTACAATTTGTAGTAATTCATTGGATGCGTTCGTTAGTGTTCGTTCCCAACGTTCTCTAAGGGTAGGTGGAAGTTGTTGTCTGCATTTGTGTTTGACGGTGAGTCCGAGAGGGGTTGTGTTCGTATTGTGATATTCGTTTAGTTTGTCTAGAGTAGTTTGTTGTGTCGTTTGTTTCAGTTTAAGAGAATATAGTGAACGGAAAGAGGGAAGAAGGTTGGTAGGAATTTCGTTAAAATTAGTGTTGTCCGTTTGGTTCATTTCGTTGGCAGTAATTTCTGTAGGGTTCATTTTATTGTTGTCAGTTATATTTAGTTCGTTAGTGGTACTTGTAGAGGCGTCCTTGTTAATGTCGTTTTCGTCAAGTTGGTTAGTGGTGCTTGTAGAAGCGCCATCGTTGATGTTCATATTTGTTTCAGGTTGTGTTGCGTTTGGTAGGTTGTGTTGTATTTTTCGTTCGTCAATTTCTATCCCATTGTTGTTGGTTGTCGTTTGATTGTCGGCTGTTGTTAGTTCATGTGGTGCGTTATGGTCTGCTTCAATGATGCTGTCATTAAGATTAGTCATGTCATATAGAATGTTCTCGTTGTCTGTGTTATTATTTTCGTTTTGTTCGTTGTTGTCGTTGTAAACGTGGTCAGATGTTCGTTGAGCGTTATTGTACATTTCGGTTTCGTCAATCCTAAGTAGCTCAGCCTCATCGATTGACTCGTATTCTATTTCCATAGTTGTATCATTGGGTAGGATTTGCTCGATGAGCGATTCTTCTGAAGCATTGTATGGAATTTGGTAATCCGCATTGGTATGTGCCGCGTTGTCTCCGTCGGGGAAATTCGTGTCAACGGGATTTTCATTTGCCACATCGGCGGTGTTTTCATTGGCGATGTATGGAACAACTATTGAATAGGGTTATTATGAAAAGTTATTTCAAAATCCAAATGACAATAAAACTTGTCGAAAAAGATAAATTTTGTTCGTTTTGGTAGCCGAAAGAGTGTGATCTTTGAGTTGGGATGTAGGTAATTGGACCAACACTGGGGTTACTATTATGTAGATGAGTGTGTATTTAGCATAGCATGCGGCATTTGGCCTATAACTAAGACTGAAATGCGCACCTTGGCAAATAGGATATGTAGGCGTAGTTTCTATCGTTGTCTGGTTATTGAATTGGGATGTGCTGTAGGTAATCCGACCAACACTGGGTTGCTATTATGTAGATGAGTATGTATTTAGCATAGTATGCGACATTTGGTCTATGGCTAAGACTTAAATGCGCACCTTGGCATATATGTAGGCGTAGTTTCTATCTTTGTCTGGTTACGGCGCTGGACAATGAAGTGTACTAAACTGTTATAGTATATATGCATAAAATCATCATAAAGACAAGAATAAAGATGCGTATTGTATTGTATATTGTGTAGATTCTTTGGGACACAACCTTCTACAATTGTTTCGACCTTCTTTCTGTGGTCTCCTCAGGAAGGATTTTGGGGTTGGGTGTTGATGTTATTTAGTTGTAGTTGGAAAATAAACAATAAATAGTATAGTGCCATAGAGAAATACTAATAAATAAACGTAAAAGTGTATGCTTACCAAAATTGTTGTTTGTTTTCGACGAAAGTCCGACACGTCGCACCATTGTAGTAAATCTGTAAGAACGCGTGAGGTGTCTCTGGTAAGTCGTTAGAGACGCAGTAAGGTCGTTTAATTGTCAGTTGTGGTTTAAGTAGTTTAAAAGTGTAATGTGATTCGTTCTAGAGTTCGTAAGGTCTAATTTTAGTGTCGGAAGTTGTCGGATGAATGTCGTGTCAGTGTTTCTGTATGGGGGTCTGGAGATCACTAAAATCTGATTGGTAAAATGGCCGCCAAACATTCACAGCGAAGTTGTAGGATGAAAAAGATTGGATAATTTTATTGTGTGCGAAATACTGTTCTATGGAATAACAACACCATAAAAGACCATCAATGGTAATTGTGTGTGAACTATAAATCAAATGGAACAATGCTGGATGTATATAGATTCTTACATGGAAAATTGTAGATTATATTAAAATAGTCTGGCTTTGGTCTTTGTAAAGGCCAGAGAACGAAGATGAGTCTTGTCAATAAATAAACTGAAATTCTTAATGTTTTTAAAAATATCACATGTAACACATATTGACATTAGTGTTACTTGAGGCTTTCCCAATAAATTTACAACAAAATCAGAATAAAGAACTATCTTTTTTAATTGTAACAATGTCAAGCAAAGACACGGGTATTTAAGAAAAAGGCTTTATTTACATACATGACATTCAATTTTTACAGTTGATTCCATATTACCTTACTTACAGTATATTGTTAAGTTAATCAAGAACATGTAAAGAAACTATTTATTCAGAAACTAGCAATGATAGCCAATTAAATAAATTATAAACTCTACATCAAAGCACAACATATTGTATCAATAAAGTAAATAGAAGTAATTTCTGTGAAGTTGATCGTCCAGGTAAGTAGTCTTGAGAAAGACTATTGTTTACAACAGTAATAGTATACTTTTTAATTAGAACTGACAATCAACTTTGTTAGTTCCTAAGCTTCGAACAATGGATTACCAGACGACCTGTCAAAACCATGTCATCTTTTGTTATAAGCATGAGAACTGAGAACACTGATTGGTCAGTTTTAATTAAAATATATATAGACTTTTGTAATCATGCCCTCAGTTAGTCAATTTGTGCAGTGACTATACTGTAAATAATAATGGTAAACCTATTTTCTCTATAAATTAAATTTAAACACTACATGCACAGTTTGTTATTTAGAGTACATCTTACTTCTATGTTTTGCCATAAATGTTATTATTTCTGGATCATCCATTTGTCTTGTAGACAGCTTTTGATTACTATTTGAAGAATGGTTTCAACAATGTTTGCCATCTGTTCAATATTGGATCTATCTTAAAAAAAATTGAAATTCAAAAATTATTCTCCAGCAATATAGTTTATACCACACTTTTTCCAAGTCACCGACACAGATATTTAAGATTAATTTTAGACCAATGTTATTAATATCCAGTATTATAACAACTAAAATATTATATTACAGAACATGTATATAAATTCTGAAATATTTATATAATACATGCAACTACCTCTATACACAGCATTACATTCTCCCAATTTAATACGACTGCACTTTTTTTCACATAAAACATTGTGATAATACATATACAACCATATATGTACAGTATATAAATTCTGAATCACGGTTAGTGATCAAACATGTATAATATACAATTGGTAATATTTGGCATTTCACTCGATCAAACTACATGTTGAAAGGATTTATGGTGAAGGAAAATTTCGAGTGTTGGAATACACACATTTTAAGACCAAACCAGGACCAGTTGCGAAAAATGCAACTTCAAGGCCTTCCGGCTGGAATTGAACCCTCGATGCTAATGCAGTGCTCTGACCACTGAGCTACGGAAGCTGTTGCCGTGAGCCTAGTATATTGGATTTGGTTTATGCATGATAACAAGAATTATCCAGACCTCTTTCAGCCTTCAACTTTGGCAGATAACATTGACCTTGGTCTGGTGAATTATTGATATCAAGGCAGTCATTTCCATAGAATACTGTGAATTATTGGATGGGGTGTACAAAATTAAAATTATTGGACGCTGATGACATCACTAGGAAAAGCACGCGGAAATTACAATATAAAAAATGGCTTGTAGTAGATTACTACCAGACTGTCACTTTGTATATTTTTAGTAAGACTATTTTGAACAATTATTGGATTCGGCTTACGTATGACATCAAGAATTATCCAGACATTGGTCAATGTTATCTGCCTCAGCCTTCGGCGGATAACATTGACCTCAGTCTGGACTCTGGATAATTATTTATCATGGTCAGCTTCATCCAATAATTGTATAGTATTCGATGGACATTGAGAATTCACTGGAGTATGTTGACCAATAAGAAATGAGAATGAACTTTGAATGTACAGGTATTATAATAAACAATTATTGGACAAGGTTGAGCATGATATCAAGAATTCACGTTTGGAAGCCATGCAAAGATATTTACATCAGGCAAGACATCAAGCATTGTCTGTTGGTTTTTCAGCCAATCACAATCGAGATTGTATGAGTATTGTATAATAATTCTGATTGTTAGTGAGATGCTCTAACCATGCATTGAGCTACTGAGACTAGGATGGAGAGGGTTTCATCATTGATTTTGAACTGCCACTTCAAAAACACAGCTTTTGGGTGGATGTTTATTTTGTATTCAGTCAATTGGTGAAACAACATGAATACTAGCAGTATTATAATACTTGATCAATAATGCTTGTGAGTGTACACACTTTGACAAACTTAAACATTAACAGGTACCGGGTGTACCATGTACATCCACTGAACACTCAGTTTTTGTTGGTCAGGAGAAAAAAAATTTAAATTATTTAAAAATCAATATCATACAGATTATTGACGGTATGCATAGTAGATCAGATAAACTTAAACTTTGAGTCAAACTTACCAAAATCTCTTAGTTTTGTTTAAGCAGGAATGACAAAATTGCAACTGCATCTATAATATTTTGAAAAGCAAGAAACAACCTAATTAAAATACAGATAACAGTTACCATAATAATAAATTAAAGACTATAACCAAAGTAAGTAATTTATTAGCCTGCTCGCAGCCCGACATTTCTAAACCCGGCCTTAAATTTCGGGCTGCGAGCAGGCTAGTAATTTATTAAACTATCTTGTTATTCAAAATATATACCGTATAGTGATTATTACAATACATGATGATTGTCAAGTTCAAATCCTCAGAAAATGAATCCCACACAGTTTCCTAAGCATTACTGGTATATGGTGAATGTTGTATATACAGTGAATATAGTAACCAAACCAGTACATCATTGTGACCTTCACCCTTCATAAGAGTCTTGATATTAGAGCATGTCACAGGCAATCATCAGGTTACAGGTTTGAGCCCTGTGAGGATTTGAGCTTGACAATGTCTTGTCTGAGCTCATTCACTTGGCACTTTGTTTGTCATACATGTATGCATTTTAATTCCATGAAAAATAAAAAATATATAACTAATTGACAACCGGTATGCAATATCACATGAAGAAATCTTTTGAACAATGCCAAATGTTTGGAAGTTAAATTTATACATAAAAATGATAACAACACTTCTGAAACGAAACCAATATCACATATATGCCATTACTCTCTGAATTTGTGCTTTTCAGCAAGGATTTAAATCCTTAGAAGTTCCCTTTTGTTGATTGTTATCATACTTAATCATATCATAAACAAATGAAAGGTTATGTAAACGGCTATTCCTGATAAATGTTTCTATAACATACCACTTTGTTTCCTGAGATCAAATAGCAGTAAAGGATGGGCTTTCTCCATCACTCAAATTATTTTGATTAGACACATGATATTATATCCGCATTTCAATTGAAAAATAACTACAATGAAATGGAATCCTCTAATACAAAGTTTTTGATAGAGAAGCGAAGTTTAGGCAACTATTTGATTTGCTTCAAACTTTCAGATGCGTTTAGGATCAGGATTAATATATTAGTAGATCAGAGTCGGACTTACCTTCGTTCTTCGAACTTTGCTGAAATCGCATCACTGCCGTATTTACTCCCGCAGCCAGTATTTTATAAAACCAACGAATAATTGATGATCAGCCACTTCTTTAGAATTGGTAACACAAACTCACAAAGCAATTTGCCAAACAAATAATCCAAGACACAAAGCAGCATAAAATGTTTCAACTTTCAGCGACAACAAGAGAATTCAAATATGGCGCAGCATTAACGTTAACTCGCTAGGACCTCTGGGAATGCCCATATACGGAATCATTTTCCTTTTGCAACCTCGTACCCAGGCTCTTCTCTCCCGCTACACCTTGCGGGAGAAGAGCCTGGGTACGAGATCGATGATTTTGCAGGCCTCTACCTGATAATTCCTAAGCCTGTTACTGTTAATAATAGCCTGAAGCGAGTTAATGTATCTCCGCGCTTGATCCTGCAAAGTTTTATTCAATAATTCCATGAAGTTATGCATGCAGAAACCTACTATTCACTCAAAACGTTATAGCAATTAGTAAGACTTTGTTAACTCTACAGCAAATAAATCCTCGTTCGGGTATAACCTACCTATAGCATATTCTATTGGCTGTTGCAATAAAAACCTAAATATGACAAATGCTAAACTTGGAAAATCATTTGAAGCCCAATGGTATAACATACAGATGAATAAAAACTCGAATAGAATATTCTATAGAATATTTAGAATATTCTATTGCACCCATAAGTGTCGTATAGAAAATCTAAGATAATACTCTGTTGGAAGAAAAACCAATATGCTATAGAAAATTCAATAGAATATTCTATTGACACTTTAGTGTCATACTACCGAATATTCGAACAGAATATTCCATTGGATTTAGATTTCCAACAGAATATTCTATTGGATTCTATAGAACATTTTCGTAAGGGAGGAACCTGAAAAATGTACCATTATTTAAGAACTTTAATTTCAAATTGACCATGTGTCTTATTCAGAAGGTAACCTTTGTGTTTGTGAATTGTTTTGTATTGCAATTGACAACAAATCCATAACAACTATTTCTAATCTAAAATTATATGAAGAAAAAATAGTCTGGGCTCTAACATATCTGCCAAGTAACTGTAAACAATATACAGATAGGGTACAGATATGTTGACAGACAATCCACGTATCTGCAAAATGTCTGCATATTTCCTACAGATATTTTGCAGATATACCAAAACACCAGACAGATATCATGCAGTACTGTGACAGATATGTGACAGATACGTACAGATATTTGACATATATGTTAGTTTGGTGAGGGTAGTCTTAGGGGTCTCGGCTGTGTCTGGCTATTTAGTGAGCAAATATGTGTTATAGCATAATGAGTCTAAGTTATGGATTTGAGGACAGAGACTACGAGAGTGACAAAATATTAAGAAGAGCGAAGAGACATCTAGACAGTGACCCTAAGTTAAGCGTTAGCGGTGGGAGGATGTCTGGGAATATAGATATGGCGTTCAGGGCACTCAAAAACGTAGCAGATCCAGAAGACGATTGGGATGCTATCAATAAAAAAGTGTTGGAGTCTGTATACTTATCGCAATACTTTAGAACGCAGTCCTATAACGTTGTATTTGATTTTAACGTCACAAACCATGCTGTGAGTATGGTGGAGTACCACAGTGGAACAAATAAAGTGAAAACCATTAGAGATAAAACAAACATGTTAGTACAATACGACCCAACGTATGGTCCTATTATTGGTGTTAACAATGGTCATAGCTTCCTATCCCCCGAGCTAACTCCAATTCCGTTTGAAGCTGGAGTGCATTTTAACTGTCCACGTATGCAATACTGTGACATATCCGTTTTTATGGTAGTGAGGTTAGTCACGAGGGTTTCTACGATAGATTGGGAGGCAATTATCTCAAACGATGATGGATCGTGGGACAAATACATAGGATACAAAGGAGGCGAAAACGATAAATTATCATATGGTGGTGGCTCTCCAGCAAAGGAGTATACGTGTACAATCCCAAATAACGTCGACATCACCAAGAGACATATGATATCAATACATTGGCGGATGGGTAACTCCTACGTTAAGGTGAACAACATAAGATCAACAGACTCAGACTTCACAGCTAATCATGAAGAGATAGGGTCTCCTTACGTAACGATCTTTGGAGTGTATCGACCAAAAATACCACTCGCACCGTATAAGTACCTGTCTTTGATAGAGTTCTACGGTGTGAGGGTTGTCTCTGGCTATATGACGAGCCGAGACATAATATTAGTTGGTAGAGATATGATGAAGGAATATGATGTGAGCTAAGATATATGAGGAAGAAGTCAGTTGTTGTTTTCAATCACATATCAAAGGATATGTCAGAGGAAGAGGTGCTAGAGCTCAAACGCTTGTACGCGTACTACCACAAACTAGAAGCCTGTTACAAATGGAAATACAAGAGGTTGAAGAAAGTTAAACTATCGTTAAACATGACTAGCATAGGGTTAACGACAGTAGGGAGTGTAGCTGGATCGATAACCGCTAACCCTCTAATCATTGCTTGTATTAGTGGTCCTGGTGTGATCATCCAAGGTTACTTGGCTAAATCCAATCTGACGAGTAGAGTGGAGCATTGCAAGTTTGCGCACACTAGCTACAAAAAGATATTGACACAACTAAGATCGTATCTTAGAGGTCTTCCTTACAACGAGTCAATGTTTCTCTCAGACGTTAAAGTGTTGGACGATAATGTGACTGACTTATGCCCACCAATCAATGGAATGGTGAAAAGGTACAATAAAATATACGAGACACAAGCGGAGTCCGATTCCGACCTCCTTTAAACACAGGTCTACACGTAAGAACCAGTGATGTGTCAGTCGACAAGTTCCAAGAGTAGGTGCTCATAAGTATCACCAATTAGGAGTTTGTTCTGACCAACCCCTCGTTTTGGGGGTTGGTCAGATCGTGTGTTTGTGCTATTAAGTGGTTACTCTCTTAATATGACTGCTATTTAAACACAAAATAAAACGTGTGGTATATTATAGGTGATGAGTATCACTAAAATATTTAGAAATAATGACATGTCTGTCACGACTATCAAAGATGGAGACAATATTTGGTTCTATGGAAAAGAAGTCGCTAAGGCATTAGGGTATAAAAACACGAAGTGGGCTATCAGCGTACACGTTGACGATACATATAAGGTCAAACGAGAGGTGTTTGAAGGGGGGCGCGAATCACGCCCCCCTTTAAACTTACAACCAAACACGATACTCATATCGGAGCCAGGAGTTTACTCTCTAGTCTTCTCATCGAAACTCGAGTCAGCCAAGAAGTTTCAAAACTGGGTGTTCTCAGAAGTCCTACCATCTATTAGAAAGACAGGTGTTTACACGCAACATAACCAACTGTCAATCATGAATGAGACAGATTTACACTACGACATTGTGAAGTACATTAGAGAGTACCATCCAACAATAGTCATCCCAGGGTTGGGTGAGTACCAAGACACATCTACTAAAAGAATAGACGGATGGAAGAAAGGTTACAGTGGTGGGCAACCAGACTTGATAGTTCCACAACTACACAAGAGATACAATGGTTTTGCTATAGAGTTCAAAACACCGAAAGGTAATGGGGTTATTAGGAATAACCAGTTGAGGGTATTAAGGAGACTAAGATCACAAGGGTACAACACGTTACTATCCTCAGACCAACATGAGATAATACATTTCATAGAGACATATATGATAGACTCTAGAGTTCTGTGTGAGTACTGCAATAGGAGATTTAAGAGTGAAACCACACTGTCTAATCATCAAAGATATTTTCATCGAATACTCTATCTGTGAGACGACCTGTGAAATGACTGTGAGGTCATCTGTAACAAGACACCACGTATAATATAGATGACTGACAGCGAGTCTGTACCTATTATAACGTCGACAACAAGGGTTAAAGACCCTAAGAGAGTAGAGGCAGGCAAACGCTTGGCTGCTATATCAAAAGCAGCCAAGGAGAGGAAGATGAGAGATAGAGTCATAAGTGAGGACGATAGTTTTAACTACGGATACATCATAGGTACTATAGGAGTGGTAATAGCCGCTGGTTCACTATATTACACGATTAGTCAAGACAAACAAGTAGTAACCGAAGAGCCTAAGACCGTCGTTATAAAACCACCACGTAAACTCGACAGCTTCGATTAAAACATGTCGTATAATATATGGCATCAATAGACAGAAAAGAACTGATGAACGAGCTATACGACGCAGCCCTTGTGACTGCTGGAGCCGTAGCCGTGTCCATGGCATCAAAGAAAGTACTAAAAGAACCGTTAGGCACTCCTGAATCAGTGAAGGGCACCCTCAAGTTAGCGACTGCTGTAGGCGTTTCAACGCTACTCGTTAAGTGGGCGCAGAGCAAGAAATACTTACCTATTGACCCGTTCTCAAAATAATCTAACGTAATACATAATGGCTAGTGTGATAGCAGGTGGTTTATTCAACGCTATAGCATTCGCAGGAGCTGGATTTATATTCAGCAAGCTAAACCATACAGGCTACGAGACAGAGATAAAGAGACACAACAAAGCATTGGAAAGTCTTGCAAGAGCGAAAGAAAACTTCTACGAGAACGAGATTCGTCAGAGAGACAAAGTCCAGGAATTAAGACAACAGTTGTCAGATGCTAACGCAGACATAAACGACACGAACCACGCTCTGGACCAACTAAGACAAGTACTGACGATACAGTATGATGGGAAGACATTTAGTAAAGAGCCTGAGTTGTCAGACTATTACAAACCCTCGGACGAGATGAAAGAATACCAAACGGTATTCGTTTGAGTTGTTGGACTACCTTTAGGTTACTTAATATATAGAGTGTTATAGAAATGAGCACTAAAACTTTGAAGGAGATGGCTATGGAATTTGATAAAAACCGTAACTTGACAGAGACACTCTCTTACCAAACTCGTCAGATAGAAGAGTTGGAACAACTACTATCAGACGCTCTAAAACAGGTCACAACAATAAAGTATGAGTGGGAGATACTAACCGACAACCACGAAGTTACTACACTATAGTCTAAAGATATATATAGTATACTAACTTAGATGGTTGACGAACGTACAATGAGAATATTCTATGCTGGGTATACATTGGATGAGATTGATACATCAAAAAAGTGGAGTGGTACTACATTAGGGTACACATTGGACGAGATCAAGAACGGAAGGACGCAACACCAAAAAAGTGGTACGACACCACATACTGTTACGAGTGTAATAACCACAGAACCCAAATCGAAGATGGTGTATTTAGTTGTAACAAGTGTGGAGAGACTACCTACGGACGCGTGAGAAACTTTGTACCTAACATTTGGATGTACAAGAAATCGGCTCATAGTTATAGTAAGTGGCTAGATAGAATGTTGACTGGACTAGTTAACGAGAGTGACATACCAACAGTTGTCAGTGATTTTATAGAGATAATATGGTCTCTTAAAAGAAACAAACTGATTGTCAAGAACATATCGAAATATATTTTCTATGTCATAAGAATATGCTCTAGAAGAGGTATAGAGTTGAGAGGTAGTCTTAACGACCTCAAACCTGGTAAGGTTAAGGTACGATTCGAGTATAACCTGTATAGTGTAGTATACAAGGATCTAGGTTGGGATGGGAGAGGAGATCCATACTACAACGAGTGGATAAATAAAATATATGGTAATATATAATGGCAAGACCAAAAATTTACCAAACCAAAGAAGAAGCTTTGATAGCATCCAGAGCTCAAACCAAAGAGTGGATGAGAACTCATAAGTGGGTGTGTGAGACGTGTGATCGGTCATACCACGTGACCTCTAAATATAAACACATCAAGACTAAAAAACATTTTAGAAATTTAAACAGCTAGTTCTGGACTATTTTGTAATGTCCATACGCATAGCTAGATACACCGTCTGGTAGTATATGTCGCTTGTCGTCAAAGCAACTTAAGGATATCTTATTTATTTCATAGCTTCCTAGTTGGTGGCTCTTGCTGCGAATAGTTTTAATTATGTGAGACATTTGCTCACCATTTGTCAGGACACTTTTATAGTTGTCGTGTCTTATATTATTTCTAATGGTACTCTTCTTGATACCTTTAGCAGTCTTCCCACCTTTTCCATCCTCTTTTATGTAGCTATACATTTTCGACCTTAAACCAACGAACTCAACGATGGGAACTCCTAATGTCTCATCCTTCATTTTACCAATAACCTTCTTGTTAGTTGGGTCGAAGTAAGGAGATGACTTATCATATCCACTAAAGTCAAACACTTCTTTGTTAGCGTACATATCTTTGTACACATCCTCCGTCTTGATCTCGTACATTAGACTATCTGTGAATAGTAGTTTGGCTTTGTTGCCATACTCCTTTTTGATGTTATTGTAGTGGAAGTCGTACATCAATGTCTTTGATAGGTCTAGAATACACATACCTACGTATGCTGGTCTATTTAGAGTTAGTATCTCTTTGATCTTGTGAACTGCTACCAAGTTATTGTCAAATATCTTACTGCTCACAAAGGTTGGTTTTGACGTTAGTTTCTTCAGTTTTTCCTTGTCTGTTACTAACTCCACGTTCACACGCTTTCGTAGATTCTCCATAGTCTTTCCGAATACACTATTATTCATGAGCTTGAAGAAATCCTTCTCAAAGTCGTTCTTCGCTTGGGTCCTCTTGTCTGTATTAAAGTCGATATATTGCTTGAGCCATGGTGACTGATCGAACTGAAGTACTCTATGTATCTTCTTAACCTTCATTCCCAAACTCTTGTATAATTGTAGGTTTCTATAGTGAACGACGTACTTAGTCTTATCGTTTAGGTTAGGTATAAGTTTTGCAACCTCTCCTACAGATATCTTGAACTTGTTTTGGATTGTCTTACAATAGTTTGACAACATATCACTACTTACTTTCATCCTCTCAGGGGCTAAAGGATAGTCGTTGTGAAGATTGTGCAACTCCTCTGGATACTCTAAATCAACCTCAAGTATCAACCCCTTGTCTGATTCGTTGTTATATTTGTCTAGATTGTTGATGTCAAAACCCTCGACCCACTCAAATCCACCAGTTGGTAGATACTGACACATAGCCCAACCGTAAAGGTTATTCGCATCTAGGTATACGATGTGTTTCGATGGTTTACTACTATCATACCCCTTCATGTATTTGTTATTAGCTTCTCCGTGCCTATGTGTTATGCAGGATACACCACCCCGCATTCCTTTCTCGATAAACTGAAACATATCAATGTTAGTCATCAACTTTAGTTCCACTCCTGTCATCTTTAGAGTAGCGTCCCACGATAGTCCAGGTGATGTGAAGTAATGACAAGGATCTAACTGGTAGTACTGTTTACACGTTCTTCTAAAGTTCTCGAACACGTCAGCCAGTAGTAACACGTCAGACTTTAGGTATAGGTCGTTTCCACACCCATTGTCTTCCACACTTCTTGAGCGTGCTCGTAGTCTGTGTCTGACACATGCTCGTCGTTTAGGATGCTGTAGAAACTCTCCTTTGATGGCAACTCAAGTTCGTTAAACTTATCGAAACTATCCATATAGTCATATGGGTACACACCTTTTCGCGACACCAACTCTAGCTCCTCGCCTTGAAATAGTTCAGACGTATACGTGAGACATTCCTTTGGTAGGTTGCTCACCAGGTTGGCTAGACTAGAGCTCATGAATTGGAAACTATCTAGAAACACTAGATGTTTACCTAACATGAATGCCATATATTTCTCCATATTATTTGGTATGACGTTGATTTTCTGACCTATCTTGCCTATCTCTTGCATTATGAAGTGACTATCGTACCCTCTTAGATTATGGAATATGACAGGTATCTTATCAGTCAGTCTATAATTCCTATTACATAACTGATGTGCCGAACCTCTATACTTACCAGTGACATGACAATGATCTCTAACTCTCACTTGTCCCCTTTTGTATTCTATATCACAAATATGACATTTAGTCGCTTCCTTGAAGTTAACCTTGTCAGCTATGGTCATCACCATGTCCTTATTAAAATGCTCCTTTCTGACTTTCTTGCAGTATTTAACCTCCTCTAGCATCTTTTTCATGAACTTCCTAACTGCGTTCTTACCTCGAAACATCTCTACTGGTTTACTATATTTATCATCGTAACAGCATACTACTTTGTACCCATACCCACAGTCCGTGTGTCTTTGGTACTCACTAGTGTACGATCCTGTAAGTGGTGTCACGTTGTCGACCTTCTCTGTGATAGCCTCGAAGTCTGCGTATATCACGAATGGTACCTCTAATTGTTTGTGATAATTTACGTACTCAAGAGTACTGTCTTCTTCAGCTGGCATCTTGATCGCTTGCTTACCATTTACCACCATACAAACCTCCCTATGATTCTCTAGAATCTCATTGGTAGTAAAACAATGAAGACAGTACCTACAGAAATTCTTACGACACTTGTGATTAGACTGACCACACATAAACCTACCAAAGTCTTTGATGTACACGTAATGTCGTTTAACACCATTCGTTATTAGCAGCAGGTCCATATGATCCTCACACTTCTCCTCAGAAACGTAAATAGGGAATGGCTGCTTGTCCTCATACCCAAACACGCTGATGCTAATATCATTCTGCCTCTCAATCTTTTTGTACTGTTTCGTATCCACTGGAAATCTCACTCCTTCATAATTGACAGAACCTACGTTCTTCTTATGCTTCGACACTCTCTGCGGATCCTTTCCCACAGGACATTTGTGCAACACGTGACACCACATGAAACACTTATCATCTTCATTCTTTATATTAATCAAACCTTTCGACGCGTTCCTCAACTCTTCCGGTAGCTCAATATAACTCGATCCTTTAAGAGGTATATACACTACCACATTAATATAGTGGTCAACAACACTGTCTACAACCCACCCAGACCCTTCTGACAACCATACAGCTATACGATTTACTGACAACCATACAGCTATACGATTTACTATCTCCTCACTAGCTTGCTTCGTAGTCTCACTAATATCAATACTACTAACCACTGTTTTGATCACACTATTGAAGAAGGCTGTTTTAAACACAGACTCTCCGTCACCAATTTGTTTCTCTAGAGTCACTTTCAATGTCTCAGAAAACTTTAAACCTTTCAGTCTCTCTAACTCTTTCTGTAAAGCCGAGCCTACTACTCCTCTAGTCTTGACTAGTTGTTTTAGTGGATCCTTATTGTCGACCACCTCAACACTATACGACTTGGTGTACCCTTTGAGAGCAACTCTCCTTTGTACTACAGTAGGACGCGTCTTAGCAATAAGGTTAGTGATTCTCTCATACTCTTTGTCTGAGACCTCCTGACTTAATCGTGACCTCTTAACATATCGTCTAAGATCACGTCTAGCCTCTCGAATCTTTCTGACCTCCCTAACTCTGGTGACTCTATTAATAACGCCCTCTCTAGATACCTTTCTAATAAGGTCCATCCACTTATACCCCAATGCTTTAGCGTCAGCTAGATAGCCAGACATCCTCTCTAGAAAACTCATCTTAATATTAGGCATAACTAAGTCACCAGAACCTATAGCAGGATCACGTGCACCACCGCTCGATAGTGTACCACTACGAGCAACATTACCATCCATAATAGAGTTACGTTTACTCTCAGACATTTTCACACGAGTCGTTTTATTATTTAATATAGCTAAGTCCTTAGACCTTTTCGAACCACGAGCCCCACTCGACTCATGACCTGAAATAAAGTTCATATCAGGATCACGTGTAACACCACTTGACATAGTCTTATTACGAGTGACATCCTCACCAGCAGCAGCCCCACGTCTAGACACCTCACTCTGTAGCCTACTAGCTGACACATGTCTCATAGGCTTCAAACCATGCGACACATCGCCTATTAGTAGTCTCGCAAGTGGGGCTAACGGCGAACTTTTTCCATTTGAATGTCTCAACTTCTCTGGAGAACCAAGCACTTTTTCTGTTTTTGGATTCCACATATTTACTCGAAAGTTATATGTGGAATCCAAAAACGAAAAAAGTGCTACGTTCTCCAGAGAAAAAAGTTGAGACATGAAAAAATGGAAAAATGCGCCGGTAGCCCCACTTTCTATACTACTATTAATGCATTTACAGATGAAGCAAATGCCTTTGCTATGTGTTTGTCTGAAAATGCATGTAATGAATCATTTGACAAGAGAAGATCGATCAAAGGCTGTTGTTGCAGAAGTTTACAATAATGTCCATAACTCTCAATATCCCTCATTTGTATGTCTTCTTTCACTATTGAGTGTGATCAATTAAACTTCCCATTGAATCATACTTTCCAATTTCTAAGAGCCAACAAAGTCCAGATGATATTAACCCTCAAGAATAGGTTGATTCCCTTGCTTTCATGTTCAACTGCACCATTTTGCCAAGATAAGCAAATGGGATGATATTCAAATTGAGCAAATACACCTTTTTATGTGCTTCATTACATATAGACTATCTCAAGACAACAGTAATTCCTACGACTAAAGATCATTATGTTTCCCTTTGCCAGCCCAAATAAAGTGCCAATTAATCAAGAAGAATTTTTCATTAAGCCATTGTTTAACATATTTATTTAACATTATTTAAGCCATTATTAATTGATTTTGCCCAATCCTGACCACAGTTTGCTGCTCTACCAATATGATTTTCAACTGTCAATGTTTTCTGGTCACTATTGCGCTGCTCTACCAACATGATTTTGAACTGTTACAATTTGTGCTTCCTACAACCATTACTATACTGAGATGATTTTGGGCCCTTTCTCAATATATGTAGCATCAACTCAAGTCAGTTTTAGGATTAGGGTTGGTATTAGGGTAACCCTAATCCTAAAACTGACTTGAGTTGATGCTATAATAATTTTACAGTTAGGATTAGGGATTGGTTTGTATTTCGGTTGTTCATATATCGAGAAAGTGCCTGATTTTTAACTAATTTTGCTTCCTGACCAATATTAGACCGCTCTACAGTACAGTACCAACAAATTGTTGAACTGTTTGTGCTAACTGACCACTACTGGTCTGTACATTAACAGCCATGGTAGTGATTTTGCCTTCTTGTGAATGTGATGTATTGCAGGGGCTGCATAATAAATTAATTTTACTGTCTTGTGCAGGAAAATAAATTTATCAAGCATCTGCATTGTATAAAATCTTGCTTGAAGTAGTTGATTTTGCTTGTAGATTTTGCATGTGATAACACTGTTGTTATCATAATTGATTCTTTACTTCTGCTTAAAATTTCAACTTCACATGTTGCAAAATTACCTAAAAATATATGCTCAAAATGCAGGAAATTGTGTTTCAGAGGTTCTAAAATCTGAAATTTTCAGGGGGGGCATGCCCCCGTACCCCCCTAAATTGGTACACTTCCGTAATATGCTACAGTCAGATTATGACCTAGATCCGCCCCTGGCTGTGTTGACATTTATCTCGTGAAACTCCGTAATAATAATCATTATGAAACGTTGTTTTTGTGCAATTTAAATAAATTCTATATCGAAATGTTCACTTGAATCTGGCGAATCGAACGCTGTACGTTTCGTTTACTTAAAATGTGAAGATCAGATGTTATGCGAAATGCGTAAGCGATTAAAGCGAGATTCGTCTTTAAAATCAAAGGACATGGCTTCAAGATCTATTCGACGTTTACCCTGTGATTCAATGCTTTTATGTCCATTAAACCGATATAATTTCATAATTTCGATATAATATCATAAGATATGTTTCGTATACCTTGCCGTTGATTTTTATAAAGGTTTTGACACACGAAGACCTTCAATCGAACAGATATTAGAAAAAATAGCATTGCCGTGGCGGTGTTTACATTAAAATTTTGTCTGTGACTCTGCGTGTCTAGACTGCGTGCGACGCCTGATTTTTATTTGCATTAGTACCTAGCTGGGCGCTAAGCATGCTGATGCGCTCTGATATAAAGCGAAACGGTCCAAAATATGAAATTTTATAAACTTCTGAGCTGAAAAATCATCGCTCAGAATCAGGAAATGCCATTTACGGCGCTCGGATTATTTAGTTAGCATGACCTCCCATTTGGGACCAGCTTTGCCACTGCCTATAAGACCTATATGAAATCCAAAAAGGCATATTCTAAAAGGACAGAAAATGGAACAAACCAGCATTGTGTCACAAAATGCATGCATCACAATAGAGAAGTAAGTTTCCAAAAGTTGTACATGTACTGTGTACTGTAATAGCCAATATGTATAGCCAAGTATTAATAATAATCAGTTAAGGCAAGTTTTTGACGTTTAAATTACTTAGAACCACTCGATTACTGTAGTTTGGAATGTATATTTGTATATATATATATAATATATATATATGTGTGTATATTTATGTACATATGTATGTATGTTAATGCATGTGTATATGTATGTGTATATGTATACGATTGTAGGTAGAGCAATATATACAGTTAGTTGACTATTGACGTCTGATAGACCAGATAGAGTGAAAATCTGAGTAACAACAATATTTAAGTTTTATAACTGTCTCATATATATTTAACAGTACTCTAGTATTCTGTTTTTAGAAATTGTAGAAAGGTGTCTATCCAGCTTAACTGCAAAGGAGTGGCAAGATGCAAGGAAGTCAAAGGTGGCAGAAGTTCTGTGACTTGAATACATGTCAAGTGAGGAGAGTGAAAGGGAAAGAAAAAATATGGTAAGACCTATTCTGGGAGAGTGCATAACTAAACAGGGAAAATCCTTGGATATTCACCACAGATTCTCTTCCAGCCTTTGAAGCAATTTCCAGTTTTCTACTTGCCCAAAGCCGGCTGAATGCCCAACATTGGCATGTACGGCAAATTAATATCTGGACATTATTTTGCACCAAGTTATTAGAGAAGCTGTACATAATTCAGGAAAGATCCTGAACCTTGCAATTGCTAGCCCGATGCTCTAACCTCTGAGTTACCAAGACTAAGGTGGCATAGCAAGGTTACTTTCGATATTTATACTTATTCGAGTCTGACACATACAAGTTGTTGGCTCAAATCATTTTGTCTCAGTCAATTTTAGTAAATTGTCTGTACAAGGTTATTTGTTAATGCCAAAAAATTGCAGCTTGATGTTTTTTTGTAACCCAGTATAAATATCGAAAGTAACCTTGCTCTGCTAGCTGAGTCCTGGTAGCTCAGTGGTTAGAGCATCCGCCCAGCAATTAAGCCCTCTGAAAGTCATGTTATTCTCGTCCATGTATTTAAGTTATGTTATTTGTCATATATTTGAGAAAGACTAATGATTAAAGACCCAGTACAGGGCTTAAAATAATAAACGTTAACATTTAGTTAGCGTGAATTAATTTGATCACAGATAAAAGTAGTATGACCTTGACTGGCAATCAGCCATCTGTTGTTTTGAGGTCTGCACTGGTTTGTCTAATTTATAATAAGCTATACAGTAATTCAATCTGTTATATTTTCCTCTGGACATTTAAATCTTACTACAGTACTGTATATATGTACCTTAATTAATTAAGGATTTTACAATGATAATGTCATGAAATAAATTTCAACTGCACTATATCTGTGTATATTGAATGTCTGTTTAATTTCCCAAACCAATGGGATAGTATAAACAACCCTTTACAGCTTATGTGGAAAACAATCTGTATGACCAATTTTCACAAAATCTGTTTAAATTAATGTACAGGCAACCAAAGAAACAGCAACAGAACTTGGCGAATTAAAAATAGATGATGGGATAAAAGAAACTGTTACTCAAATAAATAACTGTAGGTAGAATGTACATTATCACAATAAGCCATTATATTTGCATGTGCAAACATAATGGCTTATTGTGATAATGTACATTCTACCTACAGTTATTTACAGTTATTTTATTCAGATCATTAAAATCAAACCAATATGTATTGGTTTGATTTTAATGATCTGAATTTTTAGAATCAGATACACACACTGTAATATACAGTATGTAACTGCACATGTAGGAAGGTGGGCTACAGTACATTCACATTTAAGGTCTGGCACATCCAAGAAGAAGCTGCATAAAGAAACTGGTGTTACAGAAAGGAGGAGGACAATTCGTGATGAACTATTTCCAAAAAACGGGGTAATCAATAGTTAGTTAATTATGCAACAAATGCTTTAGTAATTAGTAATGTTAGTATGTTTGGTCATTACAGAAATCTTACATACAATTTTACTGGGTTGTCATAAATACCTCATGGCAGCAACCATCAAAATAATGAAAGCAGAAGACAAGGGAAAACTTCATGCCAAAATATGTTCATTCGACTTCTCATTCCCAGAAGAATAAGAGGCAATATCACAAGGAATTATGGGTCTTATATTGGCAGAGACTACAAACTCTGGGCACAAGTGGCAGTATTTATTCTGGATGGAATTATTCCCAATGAACAGCTGAATATTTGGGAAATGCTAAGTGAGGTATTATAAAACATTTATATTACAGACCATGCTAATCACATACCAAACTACTGTCAGGAGATTATCATGAACCAATTACAAGTTATCTCATTTGTTGTAGTTGGCCATAATTAACATGCATTATTACTATATACATGTATATGTATTGTATACATCTTATTCTGAAAGATGACATAAATCGTTGAGCTTTAATGATGAAAGCTCAGTTTTTTAACAATATGGTATCTCCAAACAATAATTATACACTTACTTTATATAGATTTTTGAAATGGCTTATGCATCAACTGTTACCACTGAGGACATTGACCAACTGCAGCAAAAGGTCTCAGATTTCTAGGAAAATATCGAGATGTATCATCCAGCCATGCTGAGAAAGCCAAAACTCCACATGCTTTTACATTTGCCCAATGATATAAAGTTATTAGGACCAGCCTCAGGATTTTGCTCTAAAAGGTAAAGGAAAGAGTAGTCAGTGTCACTATTTGTACTATCATGCACCAGTTTCATTTTCAGTATTTGCTGCTATAGTGAACTCTAACGGACACCTCTCTGAAACAGACACTTACTTGCAGACACTTATTTACTTCTACCTTATTTACTATTATAAACTCTCTCTAAGATGGACATCCCTCTAAGGCAGACAGTTAGTTGGTCCAGAAGGTGTTCATCTTAGGTAGAGTTCACTACATGTATATTTAATTCTTAATTCTATATAATAGGTTTGAAGCATTCAACTCCATAATAAGGCAACAGAATATTTTTTCAAACCGCAATGTAGTAAGCAAAGACATTACCACGAAGTTTGCTTCAAATAGAAAACTGAAGTTTGTTATCCAAGGAGGAATTTGGGGAGAAAAGAGAAGTAATTCTTGCTACAGTATAACACACAGCATGTGTCAATTAAAAAGTTCTAAAAAAAATTAAAATAAGGCACAAAAGTTAGAAGTCATGGGACTGGCATAGTTGCTTAAACATAACAGATTTGACATTTCAAATTTCACTAGGTTTGTTAAAAATCTATGCACCTTGGAACGCGAATGGTAGTTATGTTTTTCTATTTAATATTTACAATAAATATGATAAATGACTACCATAATTTGACTTCATAACCAGCTGGTTGGAATGTTTGATGATTCCATTGCAACTTGCCTAACAAAATTTGAAATGTTCCTAAACACATTTCCTAAACTTCACATTAAGATTTCCTAACTTCCTGTTTTGAATAAAGAGTGAACTTTGTGTCATCCGTCCAATTAAATGGTCTAGCACTATGTTAGGTTAAATGAATAATATAAAATTGACATCAGGAATGAATCCTCTGAGATTGGACTAAGTAATTATAGTTGATTCACTGCATCCTTTTACTGGTACTGTACATGTATATTGCAAAGTTTACACAAAATATTGGAAAATATAAAAATTAAATTGCAACAAAATTCCAGAATTTGCCAGTTGGCATCTACTGTAATTAATCATGTACTGTGCCTGCATAGAAATATTCCTATTCAACTTTTAAAAATTTGAACGAGCTTTAAAAAATTAAATTAAACCAGCATTAAAATTGTACTATACTGTATGTTACACATTCATATTGACTTATGGCATTTTATGTGATTGCAGACTGTCATCCAAGTAGATTTCGAAAGTTTTTCTATGAAGAGGATCCTACAACCAACAGCCACAAACCTATCCATCAACCTGGTGCTATGAGACTGGTAAACATTGTAAAGAAGTATTAGTTTTATAAATAATAATAGTGCTTTTGGTTTATGTCAGCATCATCAGTTCAAGTTTTCCTTAAAGGCACACAGAAATGAGTATAATACAATGATTTTTCTATCTTTTGATTTGATTTCAGGCAAGATATAAAAATGGTCATCTGGAAATATTTGAGCTACAGCAAGTGATTCTGGATACTAACCAGTTACAACAAGTTATTGGCCCAGGTTCAGAGCTTGAGCAAAAAGACAAATGTTATTTATACATTGGTGTTGTATCATCCAAGGAGGAACTAATCAAGGCGGGAGAGACATTTGCTTATGAAATGGGAAATTAAAATCTAATTAAATTCAAATCAATGACAATCAGTTCTATTTATATTTTTATAGTATGCATTTGGAAAGTTAAAGGATGGTATTTCCATTATAAAGTACAAGCAGATGATGGAAACAGCAAATTGGATCCGAGCAACAGATGAAATCGGCAAGCGATATCTCCGGAAATGTAAAAAGAGGGAAGCTTTACTGTCCATTACTGGAAGCAATTGCTGGAGAAGTTATTATATCACCTGCCACAATCACGCAGAAAATCTCATTGGCCCATGATTGTTCAAACGCTGACTGTGAATTTCGCAATGAAATGAACACATCAGTTGAAGAACGTGAGGTTGTTACTGATAGGAAAATGATATATTGCCACGACATGTCCCATCAAACATTTCTAGTCAACAGGTTCAGGCTAAGGGGAGGCAGTAATAATTGTACATACCTGCATTATTTAAAGAATGTGTATAAACGTCTGTTTCTTTATCCTGAAAATCGATTGTTTCCATTCGAAAGCGAAACTCAAGGATGATTAAACGCAGATCACGGATCACGCGACTTTTTGCTGCTTCTATTATTTATTTATTTATTGAACTATTTAAACATGGTAGCCTATCAACTTAAGTGAATTACAAATACAATAAAATCCAAAAGTAAAAAGAAACTATAAAACGTTGATATTAATGGGGCCATGTAGAACTAACTATTATAAGACTTACAAACAGTTTGCTAAATTACGACTAAGATTATCTAAATAAAAGACCATTTACATTCCAAAATTGTTAAAATTATTAAAATGTTCTTAAGATGTAATGGCAAAGCATTCCAGATCTTGGCAGCTTCATAACTAAAACTGCGTTTCATTGCATTTGACCTGGGTTTTTTAGCATATTATTACTTCGAAGATTGTAAACCTGGTTTTCTGAAATTTGATACAGCTCCATAATAGCTTTAGGCGCATCATTGAGTATTTTGTGCATTAGTGTTAATACACAAAATACTCAATTTGCAATTACCCCAGACCAAAGAGCAGTAATCAAAGTAGGGTTTAACAAGAGCATTGTAGGTATCAATCAAATTTTCTTTAGGAATTAATATATGGTTTAATACGTTTTATGGCTCCAATACTTTGACACTTTCTTGCTAATGCTGTCAATATTATTACGAGACCCAATTATCATGTATTCTGTCTTAGAAACATTTAGTGTCAATTTATTCGCTACTAGCGAAGTGTGAATTTTTGTTAAATCAGAGTTTAATTTCCTGGGGTTTGAATATTCTAAACAATTTGGAAGATCATTGATGTATAATAAAAATAAGAGTGGACCTAGGTTTGATCCTTGAGGCACACCACACTTAATTTCTTTGTTAGAGGAAATTACATTATTAACTTTGCAAGACTGTTTACAGCAGTTAAGGTATGATTTAAACCATTCTATTGGTATTTCAGTTATACCATATAAACCAAGTTTACTGATGAGAATTTGATGATCAACTGTGTCAAAAGCCTTCTTGAGATCAAGAAACAAAACCCCATTTATTAAACCTTCATCAATATTTACAAGCAAGTTATTAGTGGCATTAAGAAGCGAAATTAGGGTTGAGTGAGATTTTCTAAAGCCGAATTGATGTTGAGTTACTATATCATTTTCGTCTAGATAGCTAATAAGTTGATTAAAGATTATTTTTTCAAATAGTTTAGCTATCACTGATAGAACTGATATTGGTCTAAAATTTCCACAGTCCTGTTTATCTCCTGTCTTATAAATCGGTGAAACCGTTGCATTTTTCCAATCATCTGGAAATATTCCAGTAGATAATGAAGAGTTAAAAATAAAACATAATGATGGAACTATGTTTCCACACGATTGCGCGTTTCGATTGTGGGGAAAACATGTGGAATTATTTTTTCGAGGGACACACAAAGTTCACACACGCAAAGTTCATGCACAGGCATGTCATATCATGGCTGCTGTAGTCTGATGGCATGAGCTCTGTATCAGCCCTGATATCAGTGCTGATACAGATTGTGGCCATCATAGGTGTTACAGAGGTCGCCACATTATCCTGTTGAGAACTGATGGCATCATAATGTAACAGACCTGATATCAGTCCTGTTGAACGCTGCAACAGTGTGCGTTTTTCCGTGTGTACATGACTATTTGTTATGCACCTATCTTCAGCTTCTCTCTGGATTTTCAAGCCCACATATATTTTGCAGTTTTTGTGAATTATTTGCAGTTATCTTGTTCCTTCCTACTGGGTGTAAGGGAGTCTGAACATTCTACGGTTGCAATACTGTATTACCTAAAATTAGAAGTATTTTTGTGAATGATAGTCTTGGTCTTTAACTGTAGAAATACCTATTCTCAATATATGGACCATACATCTGATCTGTTAAAAGGGCAACTCTGCTTAATCAATCGACAAATTTGTGAACAAAAATATGTTTGTTATTTGAATATTGAAATGATGATTATTTAGCTTTGCCAACTGGTGTTTTTCTTAATCTATAAAATTTTGTCGATGCAAAACCAGTAGATTCAGAATGTATAATATATCAACTCAAAGCTAATCTGGCAAGCTTTTTCAGTTTGTAGGAAGTTCCCAATTTTAGGTTTGAACATGGTTTCCCTCGAGTATATATACCAGACAAATTTTTAGTTTGTAAAAACATTGGAGTTTTGAATGTCTGCTATTCTCTTCCAAGAATGTCTACAAATACAACTGCATATCTAATAACTAAGCCACATAAAATATTACTTGTTTAGCATCCCTGCCTGACCTGGGAAATGTCCCAACCTCGATTTTCTTTTTCTTTTTTATCTTGCACAAATCATAGTTTAAACTATCATAACTATCGTTTTTCCACCATAGAAATACCCTACTCCTGTTTTACTGTCCATTTGAGCATTGACGATCTCTATTGTCAGGCAACTCGATGAAACCATGATCAGACAAACGTGTAAATACGGTTGATTGAAATTTTAAATCCGGTTTGCTTTGTCACTAGGGTTTGAAATATAAAAAATATATAATAAAAACCTCCCGACCTGGAAAAGTTGGAATGGATGGTAAACAAGTAATTTTTTATGTGGCCTTAACTGTGACTTTTTGGATGTCACTTTCGGCATGTGGGGACTTTTCTTGAGTTGGCACTGCTATTCACTGCAGGAGTACTTGCTTGAACAATGATTTCTTGTTGCATCATGTTCTGAACATCTACAAAAATATGTAAGAAACATACAAAAATGTTTTGCTTACAGTCAATTTACACAATAGTATATTCTAGAGAAAGTTTGCTATATCTCCTGGAGTTAGCAGTATTTCAATCACTATGTATTTGTAATTAATGTATAGTACAATTAAATCTTACCAGGCAGAAACAGCTGTACTGCATTGATGCTGTTTCTCTTCTCTGCTCTTTTTATGGCTTCCTGCTTCCAACCCCTATCAAGAAATTGAGTGTTGGGCAGCTTAGGTTGAATGGCTTGATATTTTTTGACAATAGCTTCCATCTCAGACAAAGCAGTTCCGAATCTCAGATATACTCTAAAATTAAAGAATTAAACAGCGTGAAAACACTTCCATGAAAAAGTGTTTAAGAGTTTTGAGATAATTGTGCTGCAGTATAAACTGTACAGGTAATGGGTGTGTTACCATATGTTGGTGGTGTGCTGACTTCCCACACAATTTCCTCTCAAGTTAAATTTAGGGAATGATATCTTCTTGTACACTTCTCCACATTTGTTAGTTGCTTTCTTCCTTCTAAAAGGCAGTAAAATAAATTACTGGAGAAAAGGAAACTCAGTTATTTTCCAAATCAGGGGCATGGTACGTTTGCCAGATTTGCAACAACATCCAACAGGATGATGAATTTGATGATACTTTAGAGTTGAATCTGAGTGAAACTGAAGAACCAGAACTGGCACATTATACCAAATGAGCAAGAAAAGGAACAATTTTCTTAACTTATATCAATGAAGGGCAGTAGCTATCATGATCATTTTCAAGATGCACTAAGGGAATGCAAACAATGATTAATAAACCAGAACCCTCCACAATAGCGAAGTGCGGTAATGACGTCAGTATGTATGTATCTTTGTCTGAGTCTAATTTATTCTTGCATTCCCAACAATAGAAAATGACTATTTAGGAATCCCTTGAGATGCAATTTTGGTTTGTCTGTTTGAGTTTTGATTCTATAAATAGCATTAACATGCTCCGCTATTATACTTACACCTGAACCAACAAACAAGCGAGATGGAAATGATATTATTGTACAAGTATTGCTTGGAATGCAGACACCAATTGGATACATTCCAGCTGTAAAAGTTCCAAAAGCAACTGATGCAATGAGAAAGTGAGGTCACAAATAATAATAGACGTATTAGGAGCATTATACAATAGTCTAATGTTGTTTTAAACAATATTTCTAGATGAACATGGCCTGTGAGCACATAGGTATTTGCAAGTTTTTTCGTAACTAAGAGGAATAGATGGTTACAATGATAACATTTAAATTATTTAATCCTAGGAATTATAAATTTGTTTATATTGACAATAGCTGTGATTTTACAAAATGGTCACTATGAACATAAAGTTAGAATAACCAATCAGGGGACAGCTACCGATCGGTACTGTATCTCCCACAGTTTCTACCATGTCACTATCAACATGGTTTGAGATGCATAATTAGTTAAATACATTATTCTCAAGTGGGAGGATTAGGAAAATAATCTTTTGATTTGTGAAAACTTTGTCTTATTGTCTGAGGTATTATGCGAGTCACAATCTGGGTATATAACTATGCAGAAGAACACACCTGTCTTAAAGGTTTATACCGCTGACTGCATAGGCGGCGAAACCATGGAAAACCGTCGTTGTAAACGAAAAAATACAGTACATTTTTGCTGAACTGCATTTAAAAGATCAGTCAAAAGTCAGAGCACCATCTGTGAGTTTAACTTCCTTAGGAAGACGTCGCAATATTTTGGATCCTTGATGTGCCAGTAATAACAGTGATACTGACACTGAGTTTGTTCCACCTTTGGCTTTGAGCCATGAACCAGTGGGCGATGGTAATAGTTTTTTATCTAGTGGACCCTGCTTCTCTGTCACCCAGCAGGGAACCAGCTGTAAGTGCAGAGGCTAGACATTGTTATACGAATATTAATTAGACAATGCTAATTACTTAAATTTATTATGGATATGTAAATTTAGATAGACATAAGACATGTATAAGTCATAGGAAATAATAAATGTAGACTAAAGAGTAAAAAGTATACAAGTAAACTCTAACATTGGCAATGAGGAAAAATAATCTTAGCCGGACTGAACAATGAAATAGTCCACGGTTAAATTCGACAAGTGCTTGTGTAGAACAAGGGCACGCAGGGCTGTCGAGAGCCAGATCAACAGCGTTATCTTGAAGTGAACAAACCAAACGTAAACCATCGGGACCGGAAGCGCAGACGAATTAATTACGTGTAAGTAAATAAATTACGTTGACTACTGACTACACAGCCGGTTTTCCCTAGTGGTTTTTTTAATTTTGTATAGTTGAATCTCAGAAACTTAAAACGTATCTTAAATTCAAAGAACAACCTAGTGATGGAATTGTTTATGGCTCCCTTGTTTCAGTTGTTTGTCTGTATCGACGCGTGAATGCGGCAATCTTGAAATTTGAACCTTTGAGAAGCTTAACGCTAATCCAGTGAGTTGTGTTAATATGATTCAACGTTAAGTCCAACTAAAAGTAAGCTTATCAGAAAGCTGAAAGCAGCATGGTCTGTATCGACTGTATGTTTTGGCCTGTAGAAATTAACAGCTACAAAATATTTCCGTTGACGTAAATTTTATGACCCCGAAGATTTTGCAATGCTGGGACCTGTAACTCCGTTAGTTTTGACAAAATACTATATTATTAATACTTACTTAAGTCTTAGCCAGGACCAGAAAGTTTCCCATCAATAATCAACTTACCAAGGTTTTGCTGGGCCCCAGCAGCAAGGTTTTGTTAATTAATAATATAATATATGATATCTTCATGGACCGAATTTTTTGCGGTCCCCTTCTTCCCCCCCCCCCCCTCTCGACGCTACTGGGCATGGTAGGGAGGAAACGGCAAGATTGATAGCATGTGAGCTCAAGCGTATTATTATTTATTGAGACAATCGAGTTGTCAAACGATGCCTCCCAAGAAAGCTCTCAAAATTGAAGAATTCTTACCAACAGATGATATACTGGAAACCTCATCTAAATGGAAATCGTGAAGAAAAATTTAACTACAAATGGATTATTTCGGCGTTAAAGAACCTAAGTACAAAATAATGTGCTTGCTGGTCCATGGCGGCGATCGTATAATGTCTATAGACGAGAATTCTGTTGAGACAGAAAGCGAAGATGCTGACGAATACACAAAGCTGATTGAGAAAGTCGAGGGGATATATATATATACCCAAGAAATCACGGCTTCATGCTCCATTTTGATTTAATAAAGCGAGAAGAGAAGCTGGTCAGACCATCTTGCAATACGAAATTGAATAATCCACAATCATGATTCTTACATGTGGTGACTAGAAGTTACAAAATTAAGCATTAGCAAAGGATTGGGACTTAAAATAATTCATGAAACATGCGACGATGAAGGAAGATATTAAAGCACAGACCACGATATGAAAACTAAAATTACACAAGAATCAGCCGAGTTTGTACAGGCTACATATCATGGAAGAAGGATCAACTAAGTTTAATTAAAGATGTATTCTTTCAGAAATATCAATAATCCAAAAGACATGAACAATTCAAGATCAGACCATGCAGAGTCAACAGAAATTCCTAAGATGTGGATAGGATGTATAACATGATATTTGTCCAGCCATTGGTAAAACATGCAACTGCTGTGGGAAAGTAAATCACTTCAGTTCAGTTCATGCTGCAAAACAAAGACTAAAGAATTCGAAAGAGTAAAGAAAGTCCAAAAGGTTGTTACCAAAGATAATGCGTCTGATTCTGATATCGATATCGAGGGCTCCCAATTGAAATTAAATGTCAAGAGAATAAAAGCCATTAGTATTTGTGGAGTTGAACTTGACATAGATCCAGATACTGGTGCAGATGTTGATGTGATATCCAAGGACGATTTTCAAAAGATCATTAAGAGTGCCCGGTTGTTGAAAAGTTGATTACCAAAAGAAGCTATCCGAGTGCTGGGCTGCGCCAAACTCGGCATAATCCGTCTTGAAAGGTGCAACGCTTTCAAACAAAACGGTAACGAATTTAGCTAGAGACGTGTATGTAACAGAAAATGGAATCCACAACCATCCTCTACTGTTCGAGAAGACGCTACTTGAGCTTGGAATGGTCCAGTTTTTAATTTCGAAAGTAATTAGCAACTCAAGGTACGTGTGAAAAGGTATATTTTAATTTAATATGAAAGATTGTCAACGTTTTGATATAATATCAATTCGGATAATTCTGATTCCCTGTCGGAAATTTCCATGTGAGCTTTCGAGATAAATTAAAATTGCGACATTGTGTATGATTAATCAGTACCAATTTCGACCTTTTTTTTGCTAATGTAATATGGAAAGAATGCAAAATTTAAGACCGATTAAGATGAATTTATGTATATAAGACATGAGTAGAAATGTTTTAATGGTTTATAAATTAGTGAATAAATACGGCATTTTGCTATGTGGCCATACCCACATGACCATGCTCACGTGCTGGAAAATCTTAATACTTCCCCTTGCTTTTAAAAATTCCTAGTCCCACCACTGATCATCAATTTTAGTATTTGGAGCAGATTTTAAGCCACAGCTAATGATTTTGTTTGTTTTTGTAAATCGTACAGTTCTAGCCAAACAGAAAGCTAGAAATGTTTTTCAAATAAATGTTTATTTTGTGTGGAGCTGTCTAGAGATGTAATAGTGTGATTTTCATTATAGGAAAGAGAGTTTGTTGTTCATCACAGTCTACCACCTCTTGCCCACAGACCAGTATGACTGGATGTACAGCTGTACAGCTCAATTCGGAGAAGTCAACTGGTTTCAGCATTATCAAGGTCTTTACAGACAAAGCCAGTTGGTATGTATATAAACATTTTGCACTTAGTCCTGCGTAATATTTGTCAATATGTTATTGTGGGGGCAACCCTTACCTACGTAGGTGTCTTGCAATTATTTTCAAAAATCAGTACAACGTACATGTAAACACGATAGCTACTGTGAACATGATTATTATTAAACATTTTTTAGTAACTCAAGTTTGAAAGTAGACCCCAAAGTGGTTTAAAGCTCCATGGTTGTGTGTACCCAGAATCTGGTTCGATATAACCATCATTAGGTTTTAATGTTGCTTCATGACCATTCAAAATATTGATTAAATCTTGTCTTCTTTATTTTTCCAGAACTCAACAATTCAATATGTCTACATATTAAGTCAATATGTTTGTTGCTATTAGAGTACGACTCTAATCACACAAGATGAACACTCTACACCTGGAAATTATCATACATATGAGGTTTTATGAGAATAACGCCTTAGAGGTCAACCAACTCTTGTGTTAATTCTCATTAAGGGTGCAATTAACATTTTGTTCTACAACTAGTAGTAAAACAGTATACAAGTTTGAATATTGCCTTCTATTTTATTACTTAGAATACCGCCAGATACAAGATAATCTGATAGACGTTTCGATGAATGATGCATCATTGTTGGTGTTTCATTGAAGCAAAGTGATGGATGCCCGAAGTGTATTATCTGTGCATCAAGTTTCTGTAAACACACTATGTTTATAAAAAGATGGCCACAAGATGATCTGATATTCCGGAGCTTCTTATTGACTTTTTGGAGTAAACTCAAGAAATTGTTTGGTGTCACCAGTATCTGAGAAGAAAATACCCTTTGATCTTCCTGGGTGTTTGCGACGTCCTTTTCTGAATGGTCCAGAAACTTTACTTCCAACAGTCACTAGCCAGTCAGGATGGACTGGTTTTTCTCACTCTTCCAACCATCCCAGCTTCGAATGATGACCCATGCTGTCTATTTGGAAACAGATTCAGAGAAGATCCTAGAGAAGGGTAGTTTATTAAATCAGTGAAAATGTATAGGAAGCATATCATCTTTAACTGTACAGGTATTTTAAAGTATTTCATTATTATGATCCTTGTGTGGGGGTGGACAGTTTAATGGCATTGTGTATTCTTGCAGACCATGTATAGACTGCATTTTACATGTTTCCATGTTACACAATTTCAAGAAATGTTACTACTCAATTTTAATCTTAATACCACAGTTACTATTAATACACAGTACGTCACAATTACTTATGTGCAGTAATTCAGAACCAGTCAACAACTTTAAGGAATAACTACAGTAGGATGAAACAAACTGAATATTTAAGTAATTTTGAAAAACTCAAGATATTAGTTAGAAATTAAGATAAATGCATGCTTTTTACCCCTTTTTCTCACTCTATTTCTTCAAATATTTTGTTTTATTGTATATTTTTATACAGAAGTGGATTGAATGGATATCAATTGTTTTGTAAAGAAGAGGCCAGTAATGATGGTAAGACACCATTGCATGAAAGCCACATTTTTATAACAAAATGGTAACATTCACTCTTTTTTAATTACATTGAAAGTAATTTGAAGCTTTGACTTTTCATGAAAGAAATGTCGAGTTTGCTCAAAGGTGGTGAGCGCAAGATGAAACCCAGCGTCAGCTATTTATGAACAGGGCAAAAAATTATGGGCAAGTCCTTGACAAAGAAACGTGTTTAAAGCAACAAATGAAGAAAATCGAAAACAATGTGAATTTTCTGAAAGTTAAGTTTTATTATTATCGAACCTATCAACATTTTCGATTCACTGATGTCTTTTCCAAAATTTGTTTTTGAACAGTTATCTGGCCTGAAAAAATTCAACGTTGACTACATATTTGGGTAGTGGGGTAGAGCTGCATGCATCAAAGGCTACACTACAATACTACAGAAAGGAAAATGTTGTGGAAATTGTTTTCACTTATGTGAACATGGTATGTAGACACAATCACTGACTATTTTGGATAGAGCTGTTACCTCGTAATATTTGTATTTTCGTTTTAATAGTAGAACCCAACTAAGAAATCAAAGCTCCAGAAACAGAATATCACGGCACCCGTTTAAAGAAAAAGCGGAAATATGTCCGTGAAATTTTGAACCGAAAATACGGTAAATATAATATCAAAATAGTTTAAAATGAGTTTAAAATCGTGAAATTAATTTGCCACAACGTCTGCTTTCTTCTAGGTGAAGTAGTTGGAAATGCCCGTGTCAGACTCCCATATGCCTCATTCTTAAAATTAGAACTCGGTATATATCCATGACCTTCCTGAAAACATGGGATTAAAAGATCCATCCACCATGGGAGAAGCTACATGGGAAGGTATCGGAGTTGAGGAAGGTAAGGGTGGGGAAAGTACTGGAGTTGGATCAGTGAATGAAGTTGGGGAAGGTAGTGGAGGCATGGCAGAGAAGGTAACGAAGGTGTGGAGACAGAAAGTTGGGTTAAAAGGGCTAAGCACATAAAAAAGAGGAAGAGGACAGTTGGAGCGAGTACCAAGGGCAAATCAAAGAATCTAGAGGGAAAATTGAAATAATATGAAAAAGGTGCATTTCTTTGCCATGAGCCAGGGCTTGACAAAACAGTAAATGTCGACTGGATTTTATGTGACGTTTGTGACAAATGGATATCACTGGGATTGTGTAGGGGTTCTAAAAGAACCGAATGGTTCCTTCAATTGTGGCTGTATCAGCAGCTATTTTACTCCTGGGTAAGTCACTCGCTAATATATAGTTAGAGGTCAAGTCATTTGAATGTTGGTTTTAAATTTATATCTAAGTAATTTCGAATTCTCCCAAACTTCCTTGAGTCAGGTTGAATTAGGTTGTGTAAATACAAAGCTTTTATAAAATAAAACTAAGAAATGTACCGAGACTTCATAACACGGTGTTTGTATAGCCTGCGCAAATACAGCAACTCACAAATCACAACATGTGTAGGACAAGGCAATTTTATTATGATTTGAAGGTTATTCAAACTGCTAATCCATTGTTACACAACGCTACATTCTTCCTTTTGATTACAGAATACCCAAAAGCTTTCCAATAAACTTGAAGGACGTTCGTTTGCACCAAGGAATTAAAGGTGTCTATAGATATAGACCAATTAAAAACTGAAAACTGAAGACTACAATTTCCCCCCTATATGGTACTCATCTTGACAATCTGTGGTGATGGCAGTGGCGGATTACCCAATAGGCTGAGTAGGCTGAAGCCTACAGGCCCGGGCTTTTGAGAGGCCCGTGATTTTGTAGAGAATGAATTTTTGATTACTTTCTACTATTTTTTACTAAATTAAGCAATGAGATAATGAGATCGTAGCTAATTCAGTAATGCTATTGCTACCTTCCTTGGTTTTCATGAATATTGACCCGTTGAACGTCACCGTACCGGCTACACGTAGTTTAACTGCGCAATTTTTAGAACTCATGAAGTACTGCCATCATTTTCTGGAAATTTCCGCTGACCGTTTCCATCAATTTCAAAATTTAGTCTGTTCACAGTTTTCCGCAGTTTTTACGCTATGAGTTATCAACACAAGCCAGGTAATGTAAAAGCAAAGGAACGGGAGGAGCGCAAACGTCGACAAGAGGCTGAACTTCAGCGGATTTCAAAAATCCAGAAATTTTTCACCCCTGCTTATGTGCAACCTAATACAGATTCGTTATCATTGTCGACCTCAACAGAACATGTAAACGTGGAGCCTTCTGAGTCGCTATCAAATACACCTGACGCTATTAAGCCAGCTGAAATTAATAATAGTGACGTTTGTCCTTCTGGTGTTGAGGAATCGCAAGACACGCTGGACACTGAAGCTGAACTTAATCAGTCTGACAGACAAACTTTGGTTGTTATGAATTACGACATCGGATTATGGCCTAATGATAAGCTTCCAGACAGCTTTGTCGAATACTGGGTGGAGCGTGGTGGTCAAGATTGCCAGCATATCGATGCAAATTTTTCCAAGTCTGTTCAAGATGATGGTAAACAGAAGAGGTGGTTTTACAGATCTCTATTTTCTCGTACACATTCTCTTAATGGTGAGAAAATTCCACGTTCATGGCTGTGCTATTCACCTGCGACCGGTCGTGCATTTTGTTTTACTTGCAAGTTGCTGGCATGTTCTGATGACAATGTTTTCGCTGGTATTGGTTATTGCGACTGCAAAAATGCTGTTTGCCGGATAGAAAGACATGAAAACAGTCAGAGCCATCGTGTAGCATCCCTTGCAATGTTCAACAGATCTGATGCAAAGAATCGCGTAGACAATAAACTTTTAGAGCAGCAGAAAGCGGAAGTTGCTTATTCCAGTGCGGTTCTGGAAAGAGTTGTTGCAGTAATCAAACACTTGGCAGAGCATGGGCTTTCCTTTCGAGGACATGATGAACTCTTGGGATCTGTCCACAACGGGAACTACCTGGGAACACTGGAGCTTTTGGCCCAGTTCGATCCTTTCATTGCAACCCATATATTGAGAAATATGGAGGGAAATGTAAGGGGTCAGTGTCATTTCTCTCCTCTACGATTTGCAATGAACTGATCGATATCATGGGGGGAAAAGTAAGAAAATTCATTATTGATCAAGTAAAGGAAACGAAGTATTTTTCTCTGACTGTTGACTCAACTCCAGATATTTCACATATAGACCGTCTAGCTTGCGTTTTGCGGTATGTACTTGAAGATGGTCCAGTAGAACGATTTATTCAGTTTTTAGACATGAAGGGGCATACTGCGGAACAGATGCTCAATCGCGTGTTGGACTTTTTTGAAAAAGAGGGCATCAATATTGAAAACTGTAGAGGACAATCATATGACAATGCGAGTAATATGAGCGGAAAGTACGGTGGTTTACAGGCGCTTATTCGCGAGAAGAATGAACTCGCAGACTGGGTTCCATGTTTCGCACATTCACTCAACTTGGTTGGACATCATGCTGTAGATTGTGTTCCAGGTGCAACTTCGTTTTTCAACTTCGTACAGAAATTGTACACTTTTTGCAGTGCCTCCTCTCATCGCTGGGATATTCTGTTGAATGAACTTCGTGAGAAGGTTGCCAGTTGTGAAACGCCTTTGTGATACTCGCTGGTCGGCTCACTCAACACTCCAGCTACTTCTGCCTTAAAAAAGAGCTACGAGAACATTCGAGCAGCCCTTGTCTCCATTTCGAACGACGCGGATGAAGAACCAGCAACAAAACAAGAAGCAAATGGTCTTCAAAAGAAGATGGACCAGTTGGAAAACTGCATCTTGTTGGAGCTCTGGGAAACCGTACTTGAACGATCCCACAAGACGTCCATGAAGTTGCAAAGTGCCGATCTGGATCTCAATGAAGCTGTTGCTCTCTTGGAATCTTTGATGAATTATACAACAACTCTCAGAGATTCGTTTGATGATTTTGAAGAAAAGCGAAGATTACGCTCAAGATCAAAATCTTACAAAACAGAGGTGGGTCGAAAACGCACGCGAAGTGTAAGATTGACTTTCAATGATGGTGCAGCTGAAGAAGCAGAATTCACTCCGAGCGTTCGTTTCAGAGTTGAAGTCTATTTGCCTATTCTGGACAAGTTACATGCTGAGCTCAACAAGCGTCTACAAGCCTATGCCAAACTGTCGCATAAGTTTGGATTTCTTCACAATGTTTTGCATCTCGATGCCAAACAGTTGAAAGATGGAGCGGACAATTTGGTACAGCAGTATCCAAAAGACTTGGAGCCATCTCTCGCAGAAGAGCTGGTCCATTTTCGAGAATATTTCAAGGGAAAGAATCTACCTCGCAAGGAAGATGTGTCAGATAAAGCCGTAAGCATTGAGCTTCAAATGTACCGTATTCTTGCAAAAAGAGGAATCCATGAAGTTTTTCCAAACGTCGAAATTGCTCTGCGAATTTATTTGACTTTAATGGTGAGCAATTGTTCAGGAGAGCGGTCATTTTCTGCATTGAAACGCATCAAGAATGTGCTTAGGTCTACCATGACAGACCAGAAACTGAACAATCTATCTATAATGAGTATAGAGGCGGAGGTTTTACGCAAAATTGACTTCCACGATGTTATTAAAGAGTTTGCGTCTCGTAAATGCCGCAAATCAATTTTGTAAAGTTATTGATGTAAATAAGAATGTTGTGTTTGTTATAATAACTATCAAGCCCCATATCATACGCGGGTTTCATATTAACTGCTTTCACTTATAACTAAATTTAGTACTATCATTATAATCTCTCTGATTGGTAGGAGTAGGCCATGGGCAAGCAAGAGGGAAATAGCATTTTCGAGACCTTAAATTTCCAACTAGTCGGGCGAATTATGCTCAGCCGTGAGAATACCATCTTCAAGGCCCGCGAATTTTACTTAGCCTACAGGCCCCGCAACTAGCAATCCGCCACTGGGTGATGGCCCACGGACTTCACACTTCTGGGTATGCCTTCATGCAGAAAAATGTAGTACTGTTTATATGTATGTGTACTGAAGTATAAGCTACAGTGTATATATCAAAGCTTTCCATTTCGTTCACTTGTGTGGGACATTTCTTTGACTTGAGTCCAAACTTTTGCTGCTTGTTTAAGCTGTTGTCACTTTCTTTCTCATTCCTTTAATGACATCTTCTACTTTCTCAAGCCGCTGCTTCTTGTAATGTTACGAAATGGAAAAAAACAACATACGACAAATTACTCAACAAGAACTTCACTAAATCTTATAAGAAAACCGGCAGTGAAACTTACAACGAAATAAACCAAGAAGCTAACCAGATTGTATTCAAACTAGGCATCCAAGATAGAGCTACATCCCTACGACAAGAAACAATTAAAAGCCTTCATCACTTTAAAAGACCATAAAGAAAATTTCGTAAACACACCAAAATGTAGATTGATCAACCAATCTAAAAGTATACTCGGATGTGCTAGCAAGCAAATACTAGAAGGAATAAATATTGAAACAAGAGAAAAAAACCCAAAGTGCACCAATGGAGGAACTCCAGAAGCGTGGTTGAGTGGTTTAACTCTTTCATTACGGGCGCAGTTAAAATGGGTCGTTGATGACCCGCAAAGTCGTCAATCGAAAAACACGGCACACGGTAACGCAAGATTAAAAATTGAAATTCGACAAGCGCCAGGAACATGAAATCCACGCACACGCCAAGTTTGATTTGATTTCATAAACAACTCTGCGATTGGTGGCCTTTTGAGTTTTCAAGATGCTACGCGGGCGTGCAAGATGGCCTTTTCTGGAAAAATGTAAATTTTTCAACCTGATTTATGATAATTAATGCTAATTTATATTAACATAATGTGTTTTGTTCGGGAAATTTAAAAGAACAAGTAAAAGCCGGTTTATTGGGCTTCCAGAAAATGTATAGCTTTCGCAACAGTTATGGTTATTTCAAGAGATATCAATAGAACAACGTGGTCGTTCAATTTTTGATGTTTTTCAGCCGTAGGGAAAGAGTTAACACCTTGGAAAACAAAGAATCATGTATGAACGCAATTTGACATAGTCGATTTCTACCCATTTATCACAAGAGTTGATAACCAGAGCTATAAATTTCGCAAAATAATTCACAGTAATTAACCTGGAAGATTTGGAAATAATAATGCATGAAAGAAAATCGCTGTTGTTTGACAAGAAAATGGCATGGGTGAAGAAGGAAGTGGGACCACATTTGATGTCACCATGGGAAGCAATGACGGAGCAGAAGTTTGTGAGCTGGTCGGCCTTTACATTCTGTCAATATATTGTCGTTCAAGTATCAAGAATCGGAGATCAGTCTATACCGTGATGATGGATTAGCCGTTTTTCGTAACACCAGCAGCCAAGCTTCCGATCGAATCAGGAAAGGAATCATCAATGTTTCAACGATATAGGACTTAGCATAACGATCCAACTAAACTTAAAATAAGTTAATTTCCTAGATGTGTCATTCAACCTCGAAACCGGTTACTACAGGCCTTACAAGAAACCCAACAACAGTCCTTTCTACATTAACACCAACTCAAATCGGCAAGAGAATAAGCTTTTTTTTTCTTGCTTGGCCTCGGAAAAAAAGTTTGGGCTTTTGGCTTCTTTTTGGCCTCGTTTCACTTGACATTTTTAGCCAATTACAGTTTATATAATTCAGCCAATTGTAATGCCGATAAACTAACCAATCACGAATGAATAAGCACTGCTTTCGCAGAGGTCCGCCTCAGCAGGCTAGTTATATAAGCGATTCAGGAGGTAAGATCATAAATATTGATGAATTTGCGTTATAACATTCATAATCATGGCGTCAAAATGGAAGGGAGCATACGATAGTGGGAGAAAGTACAATAGAGTGTGGGAAAGTAAATTTACGCGGGTCACAAAAGCTTTGCACGCCAGTGAAGATGCTTTTTGTAAGCTGTGTCATGCCACGATGAAACCTAAACAATCCAGTTTAACGAAACACGAAAAAAGTGACAAACACATGCAGCGCGTCAAACTTTCTACTCTAATGAAGCCCATCCAAGTCATACGTGCCCCGAAGGTTGCAGACGAAGTAAAGGTCGCAGAGATTGAGCTAGCCGTCACAATGGCATGTCATTCGGCACTTTTGACTGCGGATCATCTCAGAGAGGTAATCGCGTGCAATGCGCAAGGAAGCAAACTTGAGAACATTAGATTGCACAGAAGGAACTGCACAAAAATTTTGACAAATGTTGTCAGTCCAGCACGGAAGGAAGAGTTGATCGCTGATGTCCAGCGAAAGAAGTTCTCCTTAATTTTCGATGAAACAACCGATGTTTCTACTGCAAAACAGCTCTGCGTTATCGTACGGTATTACAGCGAAGCCGAGAAGAAGATCCTCACAGCGTTTGTTGACCTAATTCCAGTTATTCACACTTGTGCAGACGACCTTTTTAATGCCATCAGAGATTGCCTTGCCGAAATTAACCTCGAATTGGTAGACTGTGTTGGGTACGCTAGTGACTGTGCCTCGGTGATGGTCGGTGAACACGATTCAGTTTGGACAAGAATAGCTGCTGTTGCTCTGCATTGCATCAAGATGGCGTGCATCTGCCATTCCTTGTCCTTGTGCGTTCAGCAGACATATATTTCTGACATTGATATAACGTCGATAAAGCGACGTCGATTCGATGTGCTGTTTGGTCGAAAAATATATGATAACGGTAAATACGACCAAAATTCAACGCCGAATTGAAGTCTATATCTGACGTTAGTACAACGTCAATAGACACCTTAAGATTGACGTTTTTTTTACGAATCCGCAAACCGCAAACCGCTAGTGATCACGTGACCAGACTCCAGCGGTCGCGTTTGCCGTAAATTTTCAGGTTTTCAACGTGTGGAGAGGTGTTTTCAGGTAAGATGATTCCCTCAGTATTTTTATCCAATATCTCGAATTATATTCCACGTATTACTAGGATAATTGCTTGACAAATCATCTTAACTTCATTTTGGATTTTTGGAAGTATGCTTAATAACATCAACTAGATCTAAATGTTCCAAGCCCCACCTCTTCTATCAAACCTCCCAATCTAACAATTTCTATGTAAATTCACTATTTTATCCTTTATTTTTAATTTTTTAGAAAGAACTCGCGATTCCTCCTCCTCTGGAGAAAATGAAAGTGATGATGATGATGATGATGTCAATAACCCAAAGAAAGTCAAAGGTATGTACAATTTAGACATCAATAATTATTGGGGACTGGTTATGCAAATGTTCTAAACAAGGGCTGAAAAGTCTTCTTTTTCCAGATTTAAAATTATTTATTGAATTACTGATTTAGCTTGTTATATAGGATTTATATTCAAATTTCAGAACCAAAGAGTGTTTATTAAAAATACAACAACCACATTTGCACTGAATCATGTTTATTTTGAAGATTAGAACAAGAGAGCACTTATTCGGGAGGGAGAGGGGGGCATATTTAAAATTCAATCACAAAGGAGGTGCTTGATTTTGGTAAACTTACAATATTTAATTTAATTGTATTTCTGCCATTTCATGTAGCTAAACATAAAGCAAAAAAAAGGGTTTCAAATATATCTGCCATCGAGTTACTTGCCAAAAAGCAGAATTAAAAGAAAAATAATTGGAGATGAGGAAATTAGAGTTAGAGCTAAAAGCCAAACAGCAAGAGATAGAGGCTCAAGAGAGAAGACAGAGATTAGAATTGGAAGTTGAAGAAAGGGAAGGCAATGATTAAACTAATACAAAAACAACTTTAAGTCTCTAATTAGGCCCAGTTTAAATTGCAAAATGTTCATGTGACAAATGCAATTATTTTAAACAGTCAATAGCAAGGCTGCTTTCTGTGGCGTAAAATTTTCATTTTGCACATGTGAAGTATGTTATTTGAACTGGACCTAAAATTGTTATTTTTGCAGAGAGAACATTGTTATTTTATGACAAAACTGTTGTTTATATTTATAAAAAGTTTTCAAGCTGTTTACTGTTACAAGTGTTGTCTATTGACGTTTGAAAATAATACACTTTATTTTACATTTATATATAACTGTTTAAAAGATATGACTCCAATCCAAAGTATTTGCCAGTGATGGAACCATACAAGCATGTATGGCAGTTTATCAACACACTTGCAACCATAATATTTTTATATTAACCTTTTGATTTTTAACCATAACCTTTTGATTTTTTCTAAAATTTAAGTAGGCAAAATATTGGGTTATTTTACCAAAACCCCACTCGACTGATATTCGAACCCTGCTCATCTCCTTGTTGAACGCTCGCTCATCTGCAGTCAGATGAGCCCCCCGGAATGGAGCCAGTATGTTTTGAGTAAGACCATAGGCTGGATCTCCATATAAAACATAGGGTTCTCCACTGGGTTTGACAAACTGTTGTAGTTTGGTGACAATCCACTGAAATTAAGCATGGAAGCATCATGTCGTCTCCCCTCGACAGGTCCATACATGTGTGCTATGACTCCATTTGGGGTAATTACAGACTAAAACCAAACAAAGCAGTAAATGAAATATTTTATTTTCAAACTATATTTCTTGATACTTTTTATTTTACAACTCACATGCTGGGTTCTAAAACATTTTACTTTTGTCCTAACCTGAAACTTTAAGCAATGTACTCTTTTGTGGCCACTAAACACGATTCTTTGGTTGTGGATGGGTTTAGCAATTGGCCTCACAGTTCCATCTATGAACCCCCAACATTGAGTAAGAGGAGCTCCTTTGTTGTGTATTACATTTGCAAAATGCTGAGGTTCAACCCAGACGAGGTTTAAAGAACTTAGCAAATGATTGAAGCGGTCATATATGTCGTCTACAATCTGAAAAAGTGTTTTTGGATTAATGTTTTTAAGGATCAATATTTAAAAATCATGTACAGAGTATGCTTCTGCTCACTGTATTAAACATCTGGCTTAGCTCAGGTTCAGCTCTTCCAAATAACGAGACAAGGTCACACCAGCGATTTGGATACGCAAATCGTCATAGTAAAACCATCAAAGCTTCCATTCCTGTTGACACAGTTCCTTGTGAACAGGTGTAAGCTTCGGGTATTTCAATTGCAGCAAACAGTCTTTTCATGTCATCTTTCTGAAACCTGGAGAAAGTGCAAATATTTGGGATGGTGCTTATTTTATTTAAAATTAAAGAGAAATATTTTACCTGAACATTGGTTCGCAATCTTCCACGCTGATATCTTCTAAATGTAGGTGGTTTCCTAGTTTCCTCTTAGGAGCAAATGCCATTTCCAAAATCAAAAAATCAATATCATCGTCACTTGATGAATCCGAGCTGCTGCTGTCTAAGTCATACTGAAGTAGGTCCAATAGTTCTTTTAGATTTCTCCTGACATAAATTAACAATACCAAAGTAAAAACGTTAATAAATGCATAAATAAACCATTAATTAAAATTGTATTCTTATATGAGGTGTAATAAAATACTCACTTTCTAGCTCCCGCCATCTTGGATCCCACACTGTTTGCGATTTTGTACTTCAATCTTAATCGCCACGAACTGTTTTACCTCTGACGTCTAACCTCTGACGTCTAACCTCAAACTGCAGTTTGAGGTCTGAGGTAGAAAGTCTAAACTTCAATCTTAAGGTGTCTAATAAAGCGACGACGACTTACTTTGATTCTACGTACAGTTTGGTCGTAATATATGTTATGTAAAGCAATGTTGTGACAAGGTTAATTATGTGTTCAGTTAGCTGCCTTGTATATACGCAGATAACTGGTACGACATTCTTATATAAACGTTCTTAGAACGTGTTGTCAGCACCTGAATATACAACGTTGTCACACAACGTTGTCACACAACGTTGTCACACAACGTTGTCACACAACGTTGTCACACAACGTTGTCACACAACGTTGTCACACAACGTTGTCACACAACGTTGTCACACAACGTTGTCACACAACGTTGTCACACAACGTTGTCACACAACGTTGTCACACAACGTTGTCACACAACGTTGTCACACAACGTTGTCACACAACGTTGTCACACAACGTTGTCACACAACGTTGTCACACAACGTTGTCACACAACGTTGTCACACAACGTTGTCACACAACGTTGTCACACAACGTTGTCACACAACGTTGTCACACAACGTTGTCACACAACGTTGTCACACAACGTTGTCACACAACGTTGTCACACAACGTTGTCACACAACGTTGTCACACAACGTTGTCACACAACGTTGTCACACAACGTTGTCACACAACGTTGTCACACAACGTTGTCACACAACGTTGTCACACAACGTTGTCACACAACGTTGTCACACAACGTTGTCACACAACGTTGTCACACAACGTTGTCACACAACGTTGTCACACAACGTTGTCACACAACGTTGTCACACAACGTTGTCACATGATGTCGCTACAACGTTCTGACAACGTTATACCAACACGGTCACACAACGTTGGATTGTGAACGTCGCTACAACGTCCACACAACGTTATGATACGATTTGCAGTATTAATGTTGTTTGTCTAATGTTAATTTTCCATTCTTTATCACGTGGTGCTGAATGGCTTTTATGCTAGTTTTCATGCCTTCCAAATTCCCTTTGTTCCCCCGAATTGCTTTGCCATAATAGTTTTGCATCTTGTCGATTACTTTGTCTGTCAACCATCCCTTTCCTCCAACTGTCTGTCAACCATCCCTTTCCTCCAACTGATTTACCATCCGAAAGTTGCTTTCCTTTCTGATCATTCTTGTATTTTCTCAAAGCACTTCCAAGTCTCTTTTGGACATCCCCACACATTCCTCTTTCTTAATTTCTTATTTTTTTCCAGTGCCATCTTCACCCGACCAAAACTGCTGCTGTCTCTGTCACCAACAAAGGTTGTATACTTCAACTGTCGATAGTAATACTTCTGCTGAATATCTCAGCAGCAGCCACAGCTTCCATCTCTTCGGATGATCCTTCATGATTAATTTCACAGTTTGGTTCATGAGTCCTCTTCCATTCCTTACACTCCTTGCTTTTGTGATCCTGATTATTATGAACTTTACATTCATGGCAGAAGAGGGACATTACTTCGTAGTCGAGAATTTCCCCAGTCTCCACAGAAACAACAAAGATCACTCCTATTTTTGACGAGTGACCAGGTACCATCAACTGTCACTGAAACTTGAGCAATCTCATCTTCACCGTCTTCTTCAATTTCATCCGGCCGTTCTAATGAAACTTGTTCTCGTAATCTTTTGGCAGCATCTTTAATTATTTCTTCTGCATTGATTTTGGCAGCTTTTTCAATTTGAATTAGATGCTTATTGTATACCTCTTTAGCCACTGGGGGAGGAAAGTTCATTCCAGCACAAAACTGTGTCAATCCAGCATGCTCGACGGTGGACTTCATGTGACCCACCACCCTTGCCACGCAGTCGATTGCTCATTGACAATGGAGTCACAACCTCACAAGATGAGCACTGCAAGAATAAAGACTCTTATAAACCTTCTCTTTCGCTATTTCTTTGGTAAAGTCTAAGTTTTGATGACGCTTTACGACAGGAGCTACATATTCCTGCGCTTGATATCCCTTACGAAAAATTCCTATAGGAATAATATTCCTATATAAGCTACTATTGGATTATTATAGTTATTGGAGTTCTATAATGGCTCCAATCATAGGCGTGGGTGTCAGGGAATTCGGGCACATATAGCATTTAATAAAATTATATAGGTCATCAATAAGTATGCTGGAATGAATACGAGGAAATACCCCTATCATAATAATACCTTGACACAGATATATAAAATATAAATTTATTTATTTATTTTTACATAAATATATTAACAGCTGGACAATAACATTATTATGATATATAACAACAATAAGTTAAAATATTATGACATATGCAATATGGGCTTACTTACATGAAAGGTTTTTCTTACCAGCAAGCCTTGCTTTGGCAATACATGCATGTTTAATATGAAAACAAGGCTTGTAATGTATCCCACATAAGCCCCATAACATTACCACACAAGACAATGTGGAACAAAGGAAAGTTTTACCAAGAAAATATTCACACAACTTTTATGGACTAACTATGACTAATAACTTTTAAACAACTTTAAAGTGCATATGACACAAAAATTAAATTTGTCATATTTGAACATATTTGAAAGAACACTTTAAAATAAATAAATAAAGAAATTAAGTTTAGTGTTCTTCAATTTAGCATCCTTAGACTACTGGTATCATTTTTGTTGAATACGACAGCACTTAACAATGTTGTTTATTTTCCCTGCCATATGGTGTCTAATGTAAAGGACAACCAAATTTTTGAGATGCATAAGCTGAAAAATAAAAACATTGCAGACTGAGCTATTATTACTACTTGGTTAATTCAAAATATTACTCAGTGATGGAGAGAAAGAGTATGGTATGATGATAATAATCTTATTCAAAGCAACATTATCAAGGTTTGTTACCAATGTCCAAGACTGCAGTTAACCACGCTATATTAATCAGATGTAACTCACAACTTCTGGGACAACTGGCCAAATGCTTTCCACTAGACCACCCAAAGTTACGTCGCTGGCAACAACTTAGTGGCTTGGTTATCATTGCGTGTTACCCTCCACCACATTGTCAAGTAGTATGAGTTCAGGAAAGCAGAGGAGAGTTGTTCTTCACATTATAGTCAGTAGCATAGTAGTTATTTTACTTACTGCATATACTTTCAACTTTTTCATTATCCAGTTGTGGCTTTGCATCTCTGTTTTTGTGTGCGTATGATTTGCGACCAGAGACTGTGAATAAAGAACTTCTCTTGACCACAGCATTGGCATCAAGCTATATATGAACTCTTTTGGAGAGTTTGCCACTCAAAATTTTCTTTTGACCCTTTGATATGTTAATACCAGGGCAAAGGGTTAGCTAAATCAAATATTAAGAGGTGATAAAAAATTAGTAAAAACTAACTAAGAAACATGTGATTTATTTTTGTGCATACCACAGTCAGCGGTACCCATATAGTCATCATGACCGTAACGTGTCTTTATACAGTGATGAAGATTCATCATGATTTACATAATATTTTCCTTCGATTTTCTCGGCGAAAATGGCTTGAATCACTGAAATAGTTGGTAAACATGGATGCAGTCATTTTTGAAGCCGTTCAAAACACTCGCAGGAGTAGTCTAAAACGGTTATACACCCGATAAAACACTGCTTCTCGTATTTTAAACTATATATAAAATAATGTGCTTGTTTATGGTGAAAGAAAATGGGAAAATGGTGAAAGAAAATGGGAAAATGGTGGGTTCTTCGCAAAGATTCGCCAACGTAACAGAAAAATAATTGTTTTAGCACTTCGGCAGATAACACAAACCTTACCCTTAATAATTCTCAATATCATGCTTCACCTCATCCAATAATTATTAGCTAGACGAGAAAACTAAACACTTTAACCTATAGCGAGTCATTAACCGGTAAATTATCCAAACTGCTATTATGATCAGAAACAATTTTAACAATGGTCTTTGAAACTAGTCAGTTAATTTTCAAACAAGAAATCTTGCAAGCAACTGTAAGTAACTACAAAATACAAATATATTAATACCTTGTAACGGTGTAACCTTGCGAAAGCGGCACATGTGCATCACACTCATCCAAGCTTTCAAAAATATCTTCTTTCATTACTTTGACAATAAAAAATGCTGATTTGGGTGAAAAAGTGAAAATAATGCCTGCCATAATATTATGTCCACTTCGAAATCGATAGAAAGTACTATGCGCGTAATGGACTGGGACAGGCTATAGATGTCATCGACCTAAACCAGGTGCCAGCAGTACATTAAATTTCCGGTTGTTTTCAACATGTGAATTTGGTTTGCCAATATATACAAAATTAAATTGGTTTTCTTTTACAACTTAATACTATCTAATACTATCTAATAGGGCTAGAGGTCTATTGAAACCTTTACAGGTTGATCTGTTCATTTCTTAGAGGACATGTTTAAGACATTGTTTCTTTATTTTTCCTAACCAAAATGTGGTTAATACGTCAAAATACAGCCGGGGGTTAGGAAGACCCATTAGACGAGATTAGGATCTATCTAGGAATTTCCTTCAACTGTGGAAATTTTGACATTTTTAATGGTTTTTTTAAGGAAATAAAGTTGATAAGGAAATTCTAAGAAATTTCTGGATTTTTCCAGAAATATTTATTTCTCAGGATATTGTACTAAAAAAAAGGCAACAAAAAAAAAAAGACAACAAAAAAATTATTTGGAATAATATAATAAAACTGAAAACACAACAAAGATGTAGTAGTTTCATTCCGGCTGATCATCAGAGACGATCAGACACTTAAAACACTTGAAAAGTTACCGGTAATCATTACAATTACATATTACTGATTGAACATTCTTTTGTAATGAGTTCATCAGCCTCACTGTCAGTGACATTATTTTTTAGAGAAAATAAGCGACACATGAAAATCAAAAAAGTAAATTAAACATTTTGGCACCTTTTCAGTTTTCATGCTTGGCCCAAGGGAACGAAGATGGTGGGATATATCTATTTAATAGTCCACAACTTGTCTGTGTTGTCTGGCCGAGAGGTCAGCCTGGCCTGAGCAGCAACACAAATTGTTCGTTAATATAATAATAATTTAGTTTACTGAATGATGCATGTCCCAGAAAAACTAATTACTGAAAGACCCCCTATGCATTATTTACCCACAAAGAGGCTCCAGCACAATTTTAATCAATCTAAGGAATTTGTAGCAACAGGAAGTGAGAGCCCTGTAATGAAACAAATATGAATACCAACATCATCTGTGCAATTCGCTATTGCAAACTGATCAGAATGCAGTAAACAATGTTATAGTACTTCAATTGAACTATATATCTATAATGTAAACAATTATCTCTTGATTTGGAGAGTAATGCATTCAGTTGATTTTTTACAACATATTTTTATTTAATGTAAATAAGTAATGTAAAATGTTGTACATAATTTTCCCCAATGCTATGTTATTTGTAATATATTTACAATATTTATAGGTTATTTGTAAAACTATTCTGGATATAGTTATTAATAGAAACCTTAAAGGATCTTTTTTATTTCTGTTGTGGAAACACCACTGGACCACAGCGAAATAACGCGTTCCCTAGCATATTTTGACAACTTTCCCATTTCTTCAAACCGCAACAGAACTTTTTTATCACAGAATGCGCAATGCGAACGACTTAAACCATGTGTCAAACGACATATTCCGAAATACGCATTGCGGTTAATATTGCGGTTAGGTTACGCGAGGTTGAGTTAATATAGGTTATTTCTAGACAGTACTGTACTGTATATTTAAGTACAGTTATGTTAAATGGTTGACAATCGAGTTGGTCAAATCCCTGTTATGTGGACACCTTTGGGAACATTCCAAAGTTATCTGCAGGTGCATCTGTTTAAAAGATGTTGACAACCTAGCACACAGTAGAGAGTGATACTATGGCTAACAAAGTTTTCAAAGCATCCAACTTGAACTGCCAAGATATTTAGAGGTATGAAGGGCTCTGCTCGAAGCGTCAGTATTTTGTTTCTAAAAATCTCAGCAGTTCACCACATTTACGCTTTGCTATATAACCAAAACACTGCCTATGCAACACTCTACTTTTTAATAAGGTTGCATTCATTATGTATACCACAGGGGGGCAGGTGACTTTTTAATATTATGTTTGTTTTATATACCCCAACACCTGCAACAACAGCAGCAAATATGCATGATAAAGAAATGTAAACAAATCATCTTTTGTATACAGTATGTACAATTACAAAAGCATAATTCAACTGGTGTTTCGTGTCATAAAATTAACATTTTCCTATATCAATCAATCTGATGGTTGGTACTGAGTATTGGAAACTGATTGCCTGCTGACTCGTGAAACAGTAGGTGTCGTGACATTTGTTGCATCGCAAAACTCATCACTTCATACAAATGCAACTACCTCATCATCTTCTGTCTCACTTAATATCATCCTCTTCCTCACTGTTAATGATATCTGATTCAACAGCAATATTTGTATTGTTTTCCTCTGTCATATGAATGTGAGCCATAATCCATGTCACTATCTTTCTTCAGTCCAACAAGGGACAATTGGTGCTTCATGAGGTATTTTTCCAGCTCGTTTAGTTTAAGTTTATTCAGCTTTTCTTTTGATGATGCTAGTTCTTTCCAGTTGTAATCATCGTAATTTTTAGCTTGTTGTGCCTTTTTATCCTTGCTACGCTACTTTTTGCGAATTTCTTCAGCTCGTGACAAACACAGAATGTGGTTGAGATATTCCTTTACATACTCCTTCAACAACAAACTACCTACTATTAAACGTCTGTATACTTTCTGGGTCATCTGCACGAAGGATTCCAGATGAAAATTGCTTCTTTATCTGTGCTCGTGGGAGGAAGTCGTCAAAATCACAAGGCTTGTGATCTGCCTGAAGTAGAGTTGTATCAAAGACATCTTTGTAGTGAAATTTGGGGAGTTTATCATAGTCTGGAAGAGGAGCAGTAATGCCAGGAAAAGATGGGCTCTTCCAAGGAAACTTCTGCAAAATTTGAACTGAGACCAGTTGTATTCTTGCATCTATCTTTCACAAATTCCATAAATAATTCCCCTCTGATGTGATCAAAATTTTTAAAATACGTGGCTCCAGGAGTACTGCTACTTTTATCTGACTTGTTGAGTGCATAAATGTAGTCTTTATTGAAAAAGAATTGTTTATCCTCAATTTTAAAATAGGAAATAAAAAAGCAGTCTGAGGACAGGTTAAAAAAAGATGTGAAGAGATTCTACAGAAGCTTATTGGAGTAGAGAGTGCATCTAAATTGCTGCCTCATGTTTTCAAAGGCAACCAAATGCCAACAAAAATTCAAGCTGCTACGTCATGCATAAATTATGCAAAGCAGAAAACATTTGAGATAATACAAAGAAATCAAATCATTCGATTAGTTCACAAAGTTCCTGGGTGTTCATGGGCAAATATTTGGCGTTCAAATGGTAGATCAGCTTTCTTCTGCGTGGGATCTTGCTGGCCCATATATACTTGAACATTTCCGATGGTACAGGCGTTGGAAAAGCGTTACTTGTCAGGGAAGCACCCGTTATGGCAACCATGTTTTGTGTGCTGGCAATTGAAAGCTGCTGGTTGTTCTGTGGAAGTACTGTTGACAACGGTTCAGAGCTTTGGAATCTATATGGCTGAATCTCATTACCATAAAGTGCAGCAGAAATTGTGTCTGAAAACCTCTGAAGCTGTGGAGCAGATGGCGTTCTGCTGTAGTGTGCTGTGTGCCAGACTCTGCTCGGTGCTGTGGCCGGAGACGAAGGTGATGTGTCTATCGGGAATGTCTGCATCTGACCATAAGTTGATGGCCGTAGCTCTCACTGAGTGGTTTGAGTAGTCTTGAGACAAACCGCAGCCTGTTGAGATACATTTCATCATTTTTGCAAGATAGTTAACCCCCAAGGGTTTGTTTTCAAACCAGACTTCATCTGCGATATTGTAATTTGATCTGGGCCGCTGGAAGAACGCATCACACATTGCGTTTAGCTTCTCAGTGTACAGTTGGAGAAACGCAAATGCATCATCAGACCTGTTGCCAACGCTATACAACCTGGTCTCCTTTTCACTGGATGGCTTGCTGTTTTCTCTGCCCTGGTGGTTTTTGGTATCACAGCGTAACTACGACCGTCGGCATCTTGCTTGAAGTTGAAACTCCATCTTGTTAGCTCTCTTTGTCCTTCACGCCCGCGACGACACCAATACAAAGAGACGTAAAACCACACTTTTCTGAGTAGACCAGCAGGTGTGTTGATATTCATGAAGTTGGAAGACTCGATTTTCAGCAGGTCAGTTGATTCTATTGCTGGTTTATGTTTCACGTTTTCTTTGCCTTCGCGGCGATTTATTCTCAGCTTTGCATCAAGCATTTTGTTGCTTTTTGTTAAAACAGGGTTTTTGCTTATTTTCACGACTTTGCCGTTGTTGTTGAGGTGTCATTCAATTGAGTTTCGGAAACCCAGGAGGGCTGAACGGCTGTATTGCTGTATTGCTCTCCCTTGCTAGTTCTGGCTTAGAGATAAAACTTAACCAATGCCGAGTCCAAAGCCTCGTCCGACATTTCCGTAAGCGATGCTGCCAGTCTGAAAGTGAAATGTTTACTTTATTAAAGTAATTTATCACCAACAAGGATTACGCATACATTGAAATATTGCTCAAAAATAATTTCGTACCTTCAAATAGCTTCTTAATAACCCACTTTGTGTGTCGCTTCGTAGATTTTGAATGCAAATCAGTCAAAATTTGGTCGACATCGTTGTCATTGACGCTCACAAATCTACCTTTTTTTTCGTATTCGTCCACATTTTGTGCTAGTTGCAAATCAAAGTCGTCATTGTACAAGTCTGGCATAAATTCCTCTAACATTTCATCCATTTTACAAAGAAAAATTGCAATAACAACAACGAAAAACGTTAAAAATTGTATTATTAAAAACAAAACAAAATTTTGTTTTGACTCTGTGACGTCAACTGTGTATCTATACTGCAATAACGCATAGGTTTTGGCCAATCAAATTGCTAGAAATACTAAAGTTGTTGTATAAATGAACATACAGTATATCTAACTCATAACAGCTGTCAATTAACCCTTCAAGGGGCATAAACCATTGCAAAACTGGTGCATGAATTCATCTGTTACTAGCAGGATTAACCCTTTCTCTCCACCTTTAGCATTTTATTCTGCTAATACTATAGCCAATGACAATCTTGTTCTGCCTAATACAAGGGAAACCTCTGGCAAGGAAAGGGTTACTGATTACTGTTTTTAACCCTTTAAATAGTTATAGTATGTAGCCACTTCTCTGATTGTTGGAATCTATTTACACTTTAGTCTTGTGAATACCAGGTCTATCAAAGTATTTTATTGAGGAGATTCCCTCCTTTGTGCAACGTTTAATAACAAAATAAAGCAAGATAGGCATTGTTCTGGTAATTTATAAATGTGCATTACATAGCTGTAAAATAGAGCTTAAAATACAACTTTAAGCCAAATTTACAATACAATTTTGGTATGGGTACCATTTTTATCCAAGCAGTACCAAAAGTCGAATGTAGTCGGTATAATGGCGGTTTGGAATGCACATTTTAAGGAATCATCATTTGCTGAGCAACTAACTCTACCATTCAAAATTCATATTTTACCTTTCAATTTGAAATATTCTGCAGTTCTGAAATGATTGCCATGATAGTTGGTCTTTTCTGTGGTGTACGACGAATACAGCGCTTGGCTATTTTCTGCAGTTCTGTTGAGCGATGGTAGAAACAAACGAATGAAATTACTTGACCTAAGGCATATACGTCACTGGATGTTGAATGGGGATGTATTCCGTCTATAGTCTCTGGTGCAACATGCTTGTAGTGTTTGTAGTATTTCTCTTGCTCGTTTAAAGTCATTATATATTTTTAGGCCTGGTCAATTTTTTTCATTTTGCCAAAGTCTATGATGACAGGCTATATACACCCTGACTCCACTCTCACAACAATATTGTCACCTTTTATATCACAGTGGACAAATCCTTTGCTGTGAATATGTGAAAGCGCATTTTCATAGCGAAACCAAGTTTCGAAAGAAAGTTTCATAGCGAAACCAACTGTCATGGCGTCATTGCATATTTCAGCTCTGCTCACTTTGTTCATTGTGACATTTAGTTTGTACCTCACATACTCTGAAAGATTGTTTTACTTTAATGATCGAATTGCTTATGATCATGGATGTATTGGGGTCCTTGGCGATGCCAGGTTATGGCTAAAGTGTTCAAACTTTGTAAAGTCTTGTCAACACAGACGGGGGTTCTTCAGACGAAATATTGGTTATTACAGCAATCATACAGCTGGTTTTCACTTGGAGAAAATTGTTTTGGTCGGCATACATCCTAACCCTGGTCCTTTACAATCTACTGAATCTAGTGGTAACCGTCACAATATTAGATGTTTATATTTAAATGCTCGAAGTGTGATAAACAAGACAAACGAACTTCAAACACTTGCCATAGATTCCGATTTAATATGCATTACGGAATCTTGGCTAAAACCCAAAAATTTGGATTGTGAAATCTTATCGGTGAATGATTTTGCGATATATCGACAGGATAGACTTGGTAGAGTCGGTGGTGGTGTTCTGTGTGCAGTGCGAGACTCCCTACCAAGTTGTCGAAGAAAAGATCTTGAAACTGGAGTTGAAATGCTTGCTTGTGAGCTTAGACCTATGAACAGGAAAAAAATTTTAGCTGCCGTTTATTACAGACCACCAAATTCTGATCTCACTTATTTGAAAGAAATTAAAAAGTCGCTGCAGCTCATTTCGAAAGCCAAGTTTGATCAAATACTTATATGTGGTGATTTCAATCTACCCGATATGGACTGGTCTACGGGTTTACCAACAACTAGCGAAGCAATCCATAATTATTTCTCGAAGGCGGTTCGTGACTATTTTTTGTGGCAATTGGTCGATTTCCCAACAAGGAATGATAACATTCTTGACCTAGTGCTTACCAACACTCCAGAAAAAGTACTGAATCTCGAAGGTTTTGATGATATACTTGAAACCGACCACAAAATCTTAAAATTTGATTTCAATTTAAAAATTCAACCAAAGATAAAGTCAAAGCGTACTGTGTTCAACTTTAAGAATGCAAATTGGTTAGCCCTTAAAGAACTGCTGATGCATACCCCCTGGGACATGGCCTTTGTTAAGAATGACATAAATAATTCTCTTAGCATTTGGTGCGATCTATTTTTTGCTGCTGTCAATGAACACATACCTAAATGTACCAAACGGTGCGTGACTAATCAGCCATGGATTGACACTGAGTTGTTAAAGCTTATTCGCAAGAAAACACATCAAAGAAGGATAGCCAGCCGTACTAAATTACCAATTGAAATTGAAAAATTCAAAACTCTAAGGCGTAAAACGAAACAAATGATCGCCAAAAAACGCAAGGATCACGCTTATAAAATTCGGGATTCTCTTGTGGAGAACCCAAAAAGGTTTTGGGCGTTCATTAAATCATCTACAATAACAAAACCTATACCAAAATTTCTTAGAGATGGTCAACTGTTTGTAACAGACAATAAAGCTAAAGCAGAATTATTAAACAAATACTTCCACTTCCACTCCGTATTCGCTACACCTGACCAACATCAGCCACTGCAATCTCAACTACCAGATGTTGTTACACAAAGGGCTGTTGGTGGATACGCTGATTGCTTGTCGAACATTGAATTGACGGAAAGTGAAGTCGCTAATGTGCTTAAGAACTTGGATCCTAATAAGGCTTGTGGCCCGGGTGGAATACCGAACAGACTTCTTCAGACTGTGGCGACCGAAATTGCACCATCCCTATGCAAGCTATTTAACTTGTCGTTATTCCAGGGGGTTGTTCCTTCAGAATGGAAGTTTGCAAACCTTTCGCCGATTTTAAAAGCTGATGACCCAACACTCTCCTCCAATTATAGACCCATATCGCTCCTAAATACAATCTCCAAGGTACTCGAACGCTGCGTATTTAATCATTGTAGTAAGCATCTGGAGCCTCAGATTTACCATTTACAGCATGGTTTTATGAAGGGTCGATCTACAGTATCGCAACTTGTCGAGGTCTACGATGATATTGTAAACTCTGTCGCAAGTGGAAAGGGGGTAGATGTGTTGTATCTTGATCTAGCCAAAGCATTTGATAAAGTGCCTCATAATTTGTTACTCTTGAAACTTCAGTTGCATGGTATCTCAGGTCCACTATTGTTATGGATGCAGAGTTATCTTTCTGAACGAAAACAGAGGGTTGTCCTGGATGGTGCTTCTTCTGATTGGCTACCAGTATCATCAGGCGTCCCACAGGGCTCCATCCTGGGACCTTTGTTGTTCTTGGTTTATGTGAATGATGTACCAAGTTGCATTAGTAACAACTCGAATATTGCACTTTTCGCTGATGACTCGAAATTGTATCGGGCGATGGACATAAATTATGACCATAACTTACTTCAAGCCGATTTGGACTGTCTACATACATGGAGCCTTAGATCGGGATTAGATTTCAATTCGCGGAAATGCAAAGTAATGCATATTTCAAAGAAAAGGTCAACTCGGGAAATGAATAGAAATTACAGTCTTGGTGATCAACTGATTGAGTGTGTGCCTTCATTTGTCGACCTCGGGATTACTATATCTCACAATTTATCCTGGGCAGACCATATTGAGAAAATTGTTGTTAAAGCTAACAGGACTCTTGGGTTAATGAAAAGGATTTTCCGTGATTTGCAGGATATACAAACTAGAAAAATAATATACTGTGCTCTTGTACGACCCAAGCTGGAATATGGTAGTAGTCTTTGGTCGCCTTACACTAAGAAATACGTGAAATTAATCGAAAATGTCCAGAGAAGAGCTACCAAGTTTATTCTAAACCATCCTGAAGATATGAAGTATATTGATAGATTGACCAAACTAAACTTACTGCCTTTAGAATACCGTAGACAAATTTCAGACTTAACATTTTTCTTCAAATCGAGAAATGGCTTGGTAATCACTGACATTAATAAACATTTGACAGTGTTCGAGCCTGGGTATCGAACACGTAATTATGACATAAATAACTATAATCTAATTATAAAGCATAAGCAAGATTATTACAGGAAAACGTACTTCATAAGAACAGCCGAACTTTGGAACACCTTGCCATCTCAGGTGAAACAGTGCGATTCCATTCGAACATTCAAGACTGCCATTTATAACCTTTATTCATCTAAGTGCTTGGACTATTGTCCTCCTTAGTATAGTATTACCTACTCGCTTATTTATTTATTTATTTATTCGATTCTACAATTTATTGTTATTTCTCTAGTTTATTGTAATTATATATATTTCTCGAGTTTTATGTAAAGGGGTTCTGTTGCAATTGGGACGCAAGTCCTGTTCAAACTCCTGTCATATATTTATAAAGATACTTTGTAATTTATGGCAAATTCATTAAACTAAACTAAACTAAAAACAGTCTTGCTGAGTAACTTTGCACAGTCAGGAGTATCCAAGGTCAGGTGTCCACTGGCAGCATTTGCAATTGTAACACAATGGCCATCAATACCATAAAATTATGTTACCATAATGTATGGCTTTGACATGGTGTTTATTCCAAAAACAAAAGGTAAACCTCAAAGAGTAAAAGAAAATTGTTTTAGATAATTATCCATGATACAAAATTTTTTTTTAATTTTATTTTATTTAGAAACTTTCATCAACTCACATGTTACAATAACTACAGATAACTAAAATCATAAGACAGATTACAATGCGAGTAGGTGAGGGATTCGTGAACGGACACAAGGTCCCGACAAGACGAATCCCCATAACACAGAACTTATTACAAGACAATACATAGTTTAAAAAAATTTAAAAAGATAGAAAATCTCTTTTTTCAACAACAGTTGGGGCGATCAATACCCCTACAGTGGGGGCACACTGTTTTCCAAGTTGCAATCCTCTCCACATCAAACATAGTATTAAGTTTATGAAAATAGTGTTCGTACAGTTTGGTTTTGAATAGAGAAAAAGTAGACTGCTGACGGATTGCTAGAGGTACGTTATTCCACAATGTGACAATACGATTAAAATAAGAATCTCTAAAAAGAGATGAACTAAAACGATGGATATAGCGAAGATTTAAATTATTTACAGAACTTCTAGTACGACCACTTGAGAAGGAGATAAGTTCATTAATCGGCAAATTATAAGAATCGACAATAGTACATTTAAACAAGAATAATATGTCACGACATTCTAACCAATACGAAATAGGAAGAAGGTTTAGAGACAATAGGCGGGACTTATAGTCAGGCCTCAGCCTAGAATCGGAATTGCACTGTAAAATAAAACGTGTAGCGCGTCGTTGAACTCCCTCCAGTAACTTAATATCAGAGATACAGGTCTGGGGAGCCCAAACCTCACTAGCATATCCTAGATGAGACCGAACAAGGGTCAGATAAAGCAACCTCTTACGATCAACCCCTATATTGACAACACAATGCCGCCGCATAAAGCCAAGCATCTTATTGGCTTTAGCCACTGTTACTTTGATGTGAAGGCTCCATGTAAGTTTATCCGTAACATTGACCCCAAGGTCTTTTTGTGAGGAGACCTCTACAAGAGCCTGACCACCTAAAGTATATGGTCTGGTCGCTAGAGATGGTATGGGACTTTTTCGTTTCCTAGATATTCTCATAGCTACACATTTTTTAATGTTAAATGATAGGCCCCAATTTAGGGACCAGTCGTAAAGACTGTTAATGTCTCTCTGTAGAATATCACATTCGTTAGTGCTATTAACGGGACGCATGGACTTGACGTCATCAGCAAATAGAGCTATGGAAGTACCCCGGCTCACCACATCAGGTATATCGTTAACATATAAAAGAAAAAGAAACGGCGCAAGTAGACTTCCCTGAGGTACTCCAGACGTCACTGGAACCCAAGATGAAAATGCACCGTCGACTAATACTCGTTGAGATCTTAAAGTGAGATAGTCCGCGAACCAGGCATGTAGCGGGCCTTGGATTCCAAACCAGGATAGCTTATGAAGTAATCTCGCATGGGGAACCGAGTCGAAGGCTTTACTGAAATCAAGATAGATGACGTCCGATTCCATACCAGTGTCAAGAGATGTTCCCAGATCATGTAAAACAGTCAGCAATTGAGTTACACAAGATCGGCCACCGATAAAACCATGCTGCAAGGTGGACAAAAGGCCAGAGAGCTCAGGTATTAACTTGTTAAGGACGCAGCGTTCACATAGTTTACTTACAATGGATAACAGAGAAATTTGTCGGTAATTAGTGACCGATGATTTCCCTCCTTTTTTATAGACAGGTGTGATGTTGGCACTTTTCCAATCCAAGGGTAGTTTCCCCGTACTTAAGGATCGATTAAAAAGAACACACAGGGAAGGAGCAAGCTCGTTAGCACATTCCTTAAGGATTCTAGGATGAATTTGGTCAGGACCAGGCGTTTTACTTGGATCTAATTTATTCAACGCGGCGAGAACATCCTCGTTGCTCAGTTCAATGGACGAGATGAACTTATCAGTAAAAAGACATGGCGATATGTCATCATCAAGAGGAGCGTCGTTTTCGTCGTTGAATACAGACATAAAATATTTATTGAATGCCTCAGCTTTGGCGTCAGCGCTTGAGAACGAAGAGTCACCTAATGTTACAATGTTTGGAATTGAAGACTGTTTAGATAGCTTATTGAAATAATTCCAGAAACGTTTGGGTTGAGAATAGCAGTTATCGGCGATGTCTTTCAGATATGAGAGATGTTTGGATCTGATTAGGTATTTAACTTCTTTACGGAGTTGCCTAAATTTTTCCCAAAGAGTTGAACTATCTTTGTTCAGGGCTTTTTTCCTGAGAGTGTTTTTTTTGCGAATAGCATGAAGCGCCTCGCCATCAATCCATGGGGGAACAATAAAATTTCGAGGTTTTCGTTTTGGAATAAATTCCTCGAGTTTATGTAAAAGGGCAGATTTCCAAGTTTCCCAATCCCCTTTGATGTCATCGCTAGACGCAGATAGAAGATTCTCAAGGGGGTCATTAGCAAATGCAAAGCGAAGACCCACAAAATCGGCTTTGTTTAGATTGAATGACAACCGATTAATGATGTTGTGATATCGACAAGCAAAATGCAAATCGAATGTTACCGCCTTGTGGTCTGATGACACAGCGACACCTTCACAATTGGACACGTTAATATTACTAACACCCTCAACAATAGACGTGATTAGGAGGTCCAAATAATTTTCCTCACGCGTAGGGGAATCAATCAACTGAAATAAATTATCATCGACCAGAGCTTGACATAATGTAAACACTGAGGATTCAGACGAATTACAGAAACCAGAACCGTCAATCCACGTTATCGATGGCAAATTAAAATCCCCCAAAATTACGATTTTGTTGTAATGGCAATTTTCCAGAGTTTTGATAAAGTACCTTATCCAATCTACATTGGAACTCGGGGGCCTATAGAACACCGCAACTAGTACTTTGCCGCAGTTGTTTGTGTTCAACTCAATAGCAACATACTCCATATTAGATTCCTCGGTGACATGTAAAAATACCGGGCGGCATCGTAGATTTGTGCGAGACGCGATCAGCACACCACCGCCACGAACAGAATCACCAGAGCTGCTTCTATCACAACGATGTATGTCGTAATCCCACGGCAAGAGTTCAGAGTCCGAGATCGTCTGGGACAACCAAGTCTCCGATACAGCCACAATGTCGAACTGATTACTATAAACAGAATCCTGAAACTCCCTTAGTTTAGTACCTGACTGGATACTCCGGACGTTTTGATAGAAACAGTGCAATCTGTTCGATGGTTCAGACGCATTCTGATTTCCCGTCACACATGAGAGAGAACGGCGGGAGTCTGACACGCTTGTATTCGGACCAGGCTGGGATTCCACATCCCCACATTGTAGAATGTCACTCTGCAAATAAATATAGCCCCTAGGAAGCCATTTGTGGAAGGTGTTGTGAGAAATCCGTCTTCGGCGAACACAGTGTACCCGAACAACAGCGTTAGACGGAACCACATAACGAACGAAGATGATGGCGGCTCTCGTCTGACTTACTGGGAAGTCAAAGCCCTTCTTTCCCTCTGAGTTCGTGGCTACTTGAGTTCCAATGGAGTAAGATTCGAAGGTTAATTGAACTTCAGTGTTATATGACAAAAATAGTTGCCCAGGTTGAGTGTTTCTGATGCACAAAACCCATAAAACGAAGAGCACGCCAAAACACGTCATCTCACTATTGTAAATAGCGGTAATAGTACTATTTAAAACATAGCGGTAATAGTAATAGCGGTAATAGTACTATTTAGTATATTTATAGTATATATGTATAGTAAATATATGTATATTTATAGTATATATGTATAGTAAATTTACTATTTAAAAATAGCGGTAATAGTACTATTTAAAACACACTCACACGCCCAGGATATCATTACTATCTATATAATTATATCTATATACAGGTATCTGTATATACATATATTATATGTGAGCTAAATGATGCTGTGGCATCCATTACATAAACCCAGGTGCGATTTTGTCACTATAATACTTGGATGATCAAATTAGGTTATCATCAAACATGCCTCTTTCTCAACATTTGCAGATGACGAGTGATTTTTAAAATACTTCACAACATGACCTCTGTGTAATTTTTCAAGCAAAACCCAAATGTTCCTTCACCAATTTTGTCTCTTCATCAACCAAATCTTGAATATAGGCCTTTTAAATCTGGTGTACATTTCTTAAAAAAGGAAAGTTATTTATATAGTGGTTATAATTTTGTAAATTATATGAAGAGGATTTACATAATAACAAACAGAACAGTATGCCTTTTTCTTCTCTTGACAGTCTCTTTTTTGCCTTGCGCTCTTTCTCATTATGCCGATGCTTTTTGCGACAGATCCACTCTATGTATTAGGTCGGGACAGACGTTGTTGATTTGCAGGCAGTTTGTACTGTTTCCTTTGTGGCATGGAGATTTCTCCCAGACTGTGACGTATTCCATTGTTAGCAAGTGCGCCACTGGCTGTGTAGGGTGCCAGGTTTAAATGAGCCATTTCAACCAACTTTCCCTAAGCTATCCACAAGAAGAAACAGAAACGAAGTTACCTTACATGCTCAATGTACATGAAAGAATTAGGAAGGACAATTTTAAATTCCCGTGTCCGTGCTTTAACTTTTGTACCAAATTTGGCTTATTCCACCAACCTCCCCCCAATTAGGGAGAAAACTATGTTCTGTTCATTGGTTCTGTGCTACAAAAAAAATTCGCCCACAAATTAAATAACAAACGTTAATGCATAAACGCATACGTTAATGAAGCAAACCATTCCAAAGATGCGACTGTATTCGTATTTTAAGATCAAAGGCTGTCTTATTTTCTGTTTTTGAGCTGTAGGTCCCCACCCACACAACAATTTCACCTGTGTCTCTGCACCTGCTCCCCCAGTATCCCACTGCATTAAATTGGCAAACCAATAGATTTGTGCTGGCTTTTCCCGCTCGATTTTTTTTGTCAAACGACGCTTATCAAACGACACCACTACAACGTTCGTCGTCCAAGGTTCACGGCGTTTATGCTAGCGAAAGGACTTCAATCATACAGCTGTTCTTCTTAATTAAACAGTTTACCGATATGAATCCGATCACCACATGCTTTTGCTGCAAAATGTTGTTGAAGAAAATAAGCTCTTATGAGATCAAATGAGCCAAATGATAGAGGTTGTGAAATCGACGCTGCAAGAGATCACCAACAAGGTCGACAATTTTGCTTCTGCCTGCAGTTCAAGATGGCAAACAGGGAGACCTATTCAGGTGTCAAAGATGTGTAGTGTAAGTTCCTTTGTTCTTAATAGCTATTTTATAGAATATTGTGCATTGAAGTGAATCCAACCATAAATCCCACCAAATTTTAAAAAATATGTCCTGATTGTCTAGCTATAGCATACACAACTCACAACTTTTCCGGCCAAACTTTGCGTTTGCAATGGTATGATTCATATAATAACATAACAAGCCGCAGCCACTTCGCAAGTGCAAATCGTAAATTAGGTTGTCTAGTTTTATTGCAACATAGTGTAAAACCATCCAAACTAATCCATGGTTTGCTGGTTGTTTTGTGATCAGTTCTCTGTTGTATATGTAGACTATACTATATGGCGAACAGTTCTACTTGGCAAAGGCTGTGAGTCTGAAAGACCTTCACCAGAGAGTAGCAGATAGGGTTCCTCCTGGAACGAAGATTCCCAGTGTAAAATGGATGCGTTACCAGTTCCAACCAGTAAACCCTCGTGCTAATACAGCAAAATACTACAAGGGGTCCATGGAGATCAAGATGGTGCAGAAAAGACAGGTAAGATGACAAAAGCATGAAAATTGCAATATTTTTTATAGTGATGGATAAATAAATTTGATGTTGGAATAATATGGTTGCCAAAGTTTGGATCATCTGGTACTAACAAGAGGACAGTGACCAAATACCAATGGGAAGTTGCATAAAATGCCCTAGAGCCAATGTGATGTTAAACTATTCCAAACTAAACAATGTGATGTTAAACTATTCCATTACTTTAACGTGAGATGTTAGCTCATAAAACCTGCATTAATAATATCTGGTCCTGTACGCAGGACCCTTAGCATTCGAGTATCTGTCATGTACAGTACTTTTCACCCACTATCTTAATTCTATAGTGATTTCACTGCAAATGTTATCTGGACCATCTTTGTTAACGAAATGGTTTTATGATGAACACTGTTTTTAGGTCCGGGCAAATCATGTGGACAGTCACTATTGTACTGCAGCATAGAGGTACTTGCATGAGCTTGCAATTCTGAACAGGGAACTAGTGACAATGGATGATAAGATCAAGGTTGGAGAACCATCTTACCCACTGGCAGCTGCTGAGAGAGGGAAGGCCCAAACCAAGTGATGGCCGTTGGTGATCATGACTTCATTGATAAGAATATTATTCATAAATAAAGAAATGTTTCTATTGATAAGAATATTCACAAATTAACAATTTACATGTTTATCTTTCAGATCAATATTCCAACCAGCATCGATGCCAGCTTCTACAGAGGGGATGTCTACATCAGCTTCAAAGACTCCATTCTACAACCTTCCTCTCCCTTGAGACATGCCACTGAACTAAAGGGAGTCCTTCAATCACGTGGAGGTAAGAATTATACACAATAAGTACACAATTCATGTCATGATGCAAAATGCATTTAATACCGGTAATTAAACATGTTATATTATTGTAAATTCTGCCTATTTTAGCTGTCTCACGAATTCTGCTAATTTATACTGATGGTGGACCTGATCATCGTTGCACATACATGTCGGTCAAGTTGTCGATTGTTGCCTTGTTCCTCGAAATGGATCTGGATTGACCGATAGCCTTACGCACTGCTGCCAGTAATTCATGGGCAAACCCTGTTGAAAGAATCATGAGCATTGTGAACATGGGATTGCAAGGAGTCGATGTGATGCGCAGAAAAGGAAATGAGAATTTTGAGAAAACCGTTGGTAAGTCAACGGTTTTTAATGTAAAATACTAAAATAATTGTTATAAACATATAGTTACTGTAAGTATATGCTTGTGTAATCATCTCAGACACTAATTCTTCACATTCGTTATTACCACTTTAACTTGACAACAATTTGACCTGCTTTCTTTCTCCTTCTGTAGCCAAAGCCAATAACATGAAGGAAATGAGGCAGAAGTTGACAACAGACGATCTTAAGCAGGGGTTAAGCAGGGGTTATGTGATTCATTGGAGACTCCCATTGATCTACTGAGTATACCCAGATGAATAGACTGAGCTTGAAAGACAGGCCTTTCCAAATCTTTCAACCTGCAGAAGAGAGACATGACTATGGGAGAAATGTCTCCAGATAGAACAATTACTTCAGGTATAAGCATATGCATTTGTATTAGTCAATAGATGCTTTTCAGAATAAATACTGTACTGTACTTGTCAGCGTAACAAACATTTTCCTTTGTTCTTATTTCAGCGAGACCATCTGACAGCAAAACATGTGAAGAACCTCCATAAACTCTCTGCATTCCTGGACCATTGTTGTATCCAGGGTCACTATTGCTTCCAGGTACATAAGTGTGGAAAGGCTGACTGTAATATCTGTAGGTGGGTGCTATACTTGTGTAAAAACTCCAAATTTTATCTCTTAATTTAATTTAGCAGCCATTAAAATTATAATTGTATTCTTCTTTTCAATTCTTCTCAATGTTGTGGTTCACTGCACTTTCATGTCTGCTTAATTCACTACATGCATGCAACTGTTCAGATTATATCATGTGCTTAGCCTTTGCAACATGTTACATATTATAGCACACTTCATCCTTTCTCTTTTTTAACATACAGACCACTCAGAAACGAAAGAAGTAAAGAGGTGCACTCTTTACCCTTTCCCGTACCAGCAGGTGATGGCCACTACAAGGCATTTAGTGACGTCTATAAAACAGACACGTGATGTAAGTATTATGTATTTTGAAGTTTAAAGCCAGCTTAAATGATAAACAATCACCTATTGTGATACCAGAATCGCCGAAGCATACAAATAATAATTTAATACCTAATAAAATTGCTGAACCACCAAAGCATGCAAATGCAATTCTTTGTAGAAAACAATTAAACCAAGCTACACGTCTATGCCTAACATCCCTGGCTCTTACATTCTCCCAACAACAGGTCACATAGAAGAACACAATAAAAGTAAGCAAAATTGTTCTAAACCACCAAGGCCAAGCATGCATGGAAATAAAAGTAAACCAACTGGAACTGGCTCAGATGAAAGAGTTCCACCTGCCCAAAGGCAAAGCAATCACAATACAATCAATCCTGTCGTAAAAGAGATTCCGAGTAAAAATCATGTCGCAATCCCAGTCACAATCACTCAGCGTGATAGTAATAGGAAATCGTTTGTTGGTAAACGAAGAATGACAACTAATGTAAATAAAAATTATGGTTCTTTAGTTAGCCATTTCAATGAAAATAAACCTAATGAATCACACAAATACGAACTAAAATGTCGAGAAAATTTTCTTCATCGCATTCGAAAGCATCGTCCCCCAGACTGGCAACAGCACTTGACCCTTGTCAAGCAGGTGGCAACTACCGTTTAGCATCAAACACCACTGTCAAAAGACATAATATTGCGAGTTGTATAACGAATATTGTATGCTCAAATAGTGCTATCTTTAATTATGTCGAACAATCCCCTGTACCTCCGAAGACATATCTCCAATCTAAAAAACCTATCGCGACTATAATTGGTCGCCGTAAATACAAACAATATCAAACTTATGACCATCAGTACAATAGTCCAACATGTATAACAGAAAACAACTCGAGGAGAGCTATAAACCACAGAGTTCTGAGAAGTCTGAGAATGTAAGATCACTGGCTAAAAAAGTTGACGAAATCCAACAAATCGCGAGTTTAATTCTGCGGGAATTATTTGTATAATAACATAGTCACCTCGGTTTCTTTTGTTTTAACAGGGACGTTTACTGTCGTATTTCCCTCATCAATACTGGATGAGGGACATTTAGAGTAAACATCCCTCATTACTATTTATGAATATAAAATCACCGAACTCTGCCCATTGTTCGTATACATTGTTCGTATACTCTGCCCATTTGCATCTGCCCATTGTTCGTATACATGTATGTCATTTTGTGGCTAAAGGCAGTCGATCTTCTCTTACTTTCGAAACTTCCTTGTCGTTCACAAAGGAAAAGCGAAGAGCCATCATTCATTCCGAATAAAAAATACTCTATTTGCAAACCAAATTTATACCCAGATTCACTGAACCAATTCGATAAAGAGATTTTACAAAACAAAAGCATCCATTGTCTTGTTTATTTCCTCGGTGACAATGTGATTACAAACTAAACACATGGTTTTGAGGGCCATTAGTGATTAAATGACCCCTCAATCCTCGGGAGGGTTTTGTGGAAGTCCCTCGGGCCTACGGCCCTCGGGACTTCCACAAAACCCTCCCTCGCCTTTCGGGGACATTTAATCACTAATAGCCCTCAAAACCATGTGTTTACTTATAATAACAGAATCCTGGCGCCTGTGTTTCTATACCTGGCTATAATCTGTTCCGCAAGGATCGTACTGGTACTTCTGGTGGCGGAGTATGTGTTTATTTGGATCAAAAAGTGCCATGTAAACTCTTAAAATCCTGCGACCAGGTTGAAGTCGAATCAATCTGGATCTCAATGAGACCGCACAGCCTACCAAGAGGAATTACATCAATTGTATTAGGTGTGATATATCATTCGATGAGTAATAAAGAACCTGAGAATATCATTCTACGAGAACATATACATAAAAATCTTGATACCTTGTTGTCCAACCAGCCAAACGCACTTGTCATAGTAACTGGAGATTTTAACCCCAGCTCAACAGGACTGAAGGTAAAAGACATCACCCAAGTGAACCATCTTAAACAGCTCGTAACCTTCAAAACTTGAGATTCTGGTACCTTAGACTGGTTCCTTACGAACAGGCCTAAGATTTTCACTGTATCCCAGCTGCCAAAGATAGGATCGTCAGATCATTATGCGATTTTAGCGAAGCCAATTATTGAACATGTGACTAAATCAGTGAATAACAAAATTAAAATCCGTGATATGCGAGATAGTGCGTGGAGAGCGCTAGGGCGGTGGATTACTCAAAATTATTGGACCTTAATTCTCAGTGCCAACACGTGCGAAGATAAATTCAAGCTTTTTATGGCAGATGTTAATCAAGCTATTGACACAGTTCTTCCACAGAGAGTCGTCAAAAAACACACAACAGACCGACCGTGGATCAATAGTAAGATCAAATTGTGGATCCGCAAACGCCAAATTGCATTTACTCAGCAAGGAAAGCGCTCAATAACATACCGATTTTGGAGGAATAAGGTGCAACGTGGCATCCGGGCAGCAAAATACAACCACTATCAAAATAAGGTGGTTGAAGTGGTTGAACAAATCCTGCAAAGTGGTGGAGAGAAATAAAGAAGCTAACAGGCCAAGATGTTAAACAGGAGTGGCATCATCAGTTTCTCGATAACGGTATGAATATCAAGTCACTAGCTAATGAGATCAATAACTTCTTCGTAGGTCTTACGGATCACTTTCCACCATTGCTTCCACAAACCCCACCTATTGACGTCCCACATGATCTCCTCGTCACTGAGAACGAGGTCATTAGAGCATTATCATCGCTCCAAGTTAGTAAGGCTGTCGGACCTGACAACATTCCAAATAGACTTCTCAAAGAGTTTGCACCTGAGCTAGCACCTATCATCCAGGACATTTACAATCAATCAATGAGGGAAGGGTATATTCCATCACTGCTCAAGTCTTCTATTGTCACCCCAATTCCAAAGTTGACCCCTCCTAAGTCCATAGAAAATGACCTCCGACCAATTTCTCTTACCTGTTCAGTAGCAAAGATTATGGAAGGCTTTACGTGCACTAGACTTTTACCGCAATTAAACGAGAAGCTTGATCCCCGCCAATACGCTCGGAAGGGACATTCTACAACAGATGCCCTCCTATATATGTTACAGGCAGTTTATGAGGCGATGGATAGTGGCGAGTCAGGTGCCCGGATTTTCTTCGCAGATTTTAGTAAAGGGTTCGATCTCATTGATCATACCATTTTGATTCAAGAACTGGATAAATTAAACGTCCACCCTGCGCTTATGAGCTGGATAGCAGCCTTCTTAACAAACCGAAAGCAAGCTGTTAGAATTGGAGGAGTTCTATCAGACTGGCAGACCCTGAAAGGTGGAGTACCCCAAGGGACCAAACTGGGAGTTGTCCTCTTTATAGTCATGACCAACAATCTGCTCTCCGAATGGAACCTTCGTACCAAATTTGTTGACGATACGTCTGCTTTGGAGATTATCCCAAGAAATGCCATTAGTCTTCTCAACTATGCTGCATCTGATATATATAATTTTGCCATGGACCATAACATGAAGTTAAATCCCCTTAAATGCAAAGAGATGCTTGTAAACTTTCTACACAATCCTAACTTCTTAATTCATCTGATTGAAATTGGTAACAATGTTATTGAGCGAGTCAAGAATTATAAGATCTTAGGTGTTATTATGAGCAGCGACCTAAAGTGGAATAACCATGTTGAGTACATTGTTAAAAAAGCCAGTAAGAAGTTGTATTCTCTAAGGATTTTGCGAAGAGCTGGAGTCAACCAAAGTAATATGCTAAAAGTATATCTAAGTACAGTACGACCGGTGCTAGAATATGCTGTTCCTGTGTGGCAGGGTATACCGGATTATTTGTCTGATGCAATTGAGGTAGTGCAAAAAAGGGCACTCAAAATAATTTATTATTTTTTTACCATTGCCCATTAGGAGATTGTCACGGCCTTCTCTCCATCCACCTCTATTCTTGCCGTCCTGTTTATTTCGGTCTTCACCGTCCTCACTTCGTAGTGGAATTCTGTCTACATATTTCTGCAAATGTTCGCCCAGTTGTTCCAAATCCCAGGTTTCCCAGTCGTCGTCCTTTTGAACTAACATCTCACGGACAGGCCCGATCTTGTCCATAAGGGTGTAAACAGCACTAGAGACAACAGAGGGTTGGAAAGCAGGACGTAGTATAGCTAACTGATTACAGTGCAATCAACGTCTCCTTACAAACAGAAAACATGACGAAATACACCCTCGCAAGAACCTATTCAGTTCAATCCATGGTGAAGGACACAAAGACAAATCATCTCTTTAGTGTATCTGTAATTGATTAAGGTAATTAATGTAACTTATTACACGATTGAGTCTGTTTTCTTTGATGTACCGCAGGCTTTATCTAGCATAAAGACCATGAATACTAATTAGATAAGAAATGAAGGTTTTTCTAAGGGAGATATTTGTCTAAGGTGGATAAAATGGACAACATTTTGTTGGAAAACCTCCTCACTCGTGAAATAACGTCGGGCTTTATGCTATATAAAGCCCTCGGATGCTGCGCGTCCTCGGGTCTTTATATAGCATAAAGCCCTCCTTCTCGGGCTTTATCTCTTACATAACACTTGGCTGAATATGAAATAAGGAAATTGTATATAGGGTCACATGATTTAGGGATATACGAATAATATAGGAATGAAAAATAAAGGAGTTGAAATATAAATGCAGGGTGATCTGTTTGCATTCAGTAGAACACTAAATTTGGCGACGAGGATGCTTCGGATCTCGTGATGGCGGCCACGGCTATACAGTTACTGGCGATTCAATCTTTTTCTGTTTCAAATGACCCCACAACGCTCCAAATGGGTGAAAGGTTTGGAATATTTTCTGGTATGCTTGTCCTGCCGCATTTGGCCCTAAAAAGAACGTCTCGTTCGAGCGACATGTGTTTCACCAAGCCACTCAAGGGTCAAGCGAAAGCATGGATGCTTAAATAGCTCGTCTCCGGAGTCTTGCGAGTATGACAAAGCAGAAGAGATGATCCGTGACGAAGTGGTCGATAAATGAGCATCAACCAATCTTCGCCGTCGTCTTTTATAAGAGACCACACTGACATATTGGTGGTACATTACGAATTGCTCGGTCGATTGAACTGTCCGATCACCAACCTGCTAAAATGGAAGAAGAATCTGGACGATCAGCAGAGAAAATTAACCAGATTTCTCATGGTTCGACATTGAAAACACCGAAGTTTAATAATGGAAATAATTCTATACGACCCTTCAGCAATTTGATGTTTTTGTTGTGGTCATGCGGGACATCATGCAAAGGATCCTACATGTCCTGCTAATGGAAAAACCTGTAATAACTGTGGCAAGCAAGGCCATTTTAGCGTTGTATGTAAGACCAATCCACAATAAACTGCCAAGGATCATGTGCCTCGAATGACAACACCACAATGGAAAGAACTAATAAGGTATGTGACAACCAAAACTGAGGAGTCGGAGGATGAATATCTGTGGGCTGTTAGTGGGAAAATACGAGACAACACCGTTTCAGTAACTGTTGAAGGCACTGATATTTCAGTCACTATTGAGTCGGCCGCTAGTGTAAATGTACTGGATGGAGGCACTTTCAGCGGACTGGCAGAGAAAGGATTTGTGCTCCAACAGTCTGATGTCAGGATTTATACTTTATCCAGGCCACTTCCCCTCAAGGGAACATTTAACAAACATGTCAATTTCAGACAAGGGCCGATTTCGTTGTTGTCAACAGTATGTGCCGCAAGAAGACAGCAACAGAGCTCGGGTTGCTAAGGGTAGGACTGGACCACCCACACACGGTGAATCAGATTATGGGCGAGACGGTTCAAGCGATTGTTAACAGCCACAAGGCAGTGTTTACTGGTGTTGGGAAACTGAAAGACTATCAATTGAAAGTCCATCAATTGAAAGTCCATGTTGATCCTGAGGTCAATCCAGTTGTGCAACCATAGCGCCGCGTCCCGATTCATATGCGCAAAGTTGTGGAGAAAAAGCTTGCGGGGCTTCAGGATCTCGATATCATCGAAGATGTCGAAGGCCCAATGCCTTGGGTATCTTCCCTGGTGACAAATGGCGATGTGCGCGTGTGTAGATATGCGTCGCGCGAATCAGGCGGTAGTAAGAGAGCGGTACCGAATACCAACAGTGGACGAAACGCTGGAAGTGCTTAAATGGCACAGCTGTGTTTTCGAAATTTGACTTGCAGTGGGGGTACCAGTAAGTGGAATCTAGAGCCCTCACAACGTTCTCGATGCACACAGGACTGAAGCGCTATATGCGCTTGATATTTGGTTTGTCATCTGCCCCAGAGATGTATCAGCATGTGATCCATGTGAGTGCTGCAAGCAATCCCTGGAGTTCGTAATATTTCTGATGACATTATTGTGTTTGGTGCTGACAAGGAGTATGACGTATTTAGGTGTCAAAATTAGATTGTACATTATGAACAACCGTTTATCATTTTGGTCGGGACAGCTTATCATTCGGATAAGGTGTGTACCATTATAGACATGACAAGGTCATTTCATTATGTTATGTCATCATTTTGATGTGCTCATTTTGATGCTTTGCGAACTTGTAAAACTATGTGGCCTTTGAGGAAATGATGGATCTGTCATCGTTTAGCGCCAAATAATTTGTGGGTTTCTCATTCCAAAATGGCGAATGCCAGTGAAAGCGAATCTGCATTAAGAAATTGTGTTACTGACCTCCAGAAAGCTGTAAGCATTATAGACAATCTCACCAACGTTAACAAACCATCTACTACTAGCCAGACAAGAATAGTTTCCTCAGTGAACCGCCTGATTGTTATTCTGAATAAAAGGCAAAAACGCAGAAAATTGGGCAATGTACAGAATGCAGATTAACCCAGCTCAAATCAAACTGCAAGCACAATACAATGGCCAGCCTCCTGTTTGCGACAAACGACCAAGAACAACCTCCATCATATTGTTTCAAGACAAACTTGAGCAGTTGTTTGATACAAACTTGAGCAGTTGTTCGATATTTACCAGACACATCTACAACACTTGACAGTCTCTGACACGGATTAAGATGACCAAATGGTCCTGCTCTTAACCGTTCAAGCCCAAATCACATAAACCCAAGGCAATTGATTTTACATAATCACAGGAACCCAAGGCAATTGATTTTATCAACAACAATTTGAGACACTAAACTGGCATAGTTTTCTCTTTGGGTGACATGTTCTGCACTGTCTGGCACTTGCCATTATCCATGTCCAAAATGGTCTTCTTAGATCTTTCCTCTATGCTCGGATGATTTCCAGACACCCTGTTCTCAGTGCACATGTGTACTACCCAATGTTTGTCAATGTTCTGGTGGGATTCTGACATATGATGCACTTTCTGGTTGAAATCGAAATTGTCGAAAACAATCTTTCTTCCTTGATCTGCCTGATGGCTCACAGTTGCAGCAACTTCATCAGCATGATCATTACTTGTATCATTATTATTCCAAATAGATAGCAATCTTGCACTTTCATTCTTCACCTTCTCCATAATCTTTGCGTTGTGGTCATGAGCAAACTCATCTAATTTCTTATAAAGAAATGTATGTGACACAACAAATCGTAGAACCCTCAATCGACACAAAATTGCCTAAAATTAAATGAAAAATATAAAACATTGAGTACCCGGCATTTGGTTAGGAAGTAAAGTGTCAATCCAAATTTTTTTAAAGAACCATAGAACCCAATAAATTATTCTTTCAACAATAAGTATATAATATAACCAACTTATTTGTGCATCAATTTCCAAATATTCAAACTCTTTCCAGTTCTCTTTGTCGGCACTTCACAAGATGATGTAATATTAAGCTAAGGTAATCACTTGAAGCACCGACAATGATGAGAACCCGAAAGAGTGTGAATATTTGGAAGTTGATGCACAAATGAGGTTCATGCACACAAGTTCCAAATATTCATATTTATAGTAATATTTATTTAATATTTTACTATCTATATGTTACGGAAGGATACCTTTATTCGATTCATATTTATTATTGAAAGCATAATTTATTGGGTTGCTATAAAACTAAAAGAAAATATTAATTCTTATACGAACCATTAACCATTAATTAAGAGTGCTGAATAAAAATCGTATTCAGTAATTTAACAGCAGTCAAATAAGGCGATCTATTCTTGAGGCAAATGGATGAGGACATACACACAGCTGGCATCGAATATAGGTTGCTTCTTTCCAGGCTGCTATTGCGGATAGAAGCTGCCATTAAAACACTCCTCAGCAGAGGTGCCCTCTCTTTCAACTCACTGTCAAGTTTTGTTAACGAAAACTCAACAATGTTCTCTTTGCTGGTTTTGTGCAAAATACTTGAATTTTTCTTCGAGCACAAGTTCGAGCATTCCCTATTGATCTCCTTCAAAAACAAAAGGATAATCTGTTCTTTGACCTTTTCACAGCGCCAAGCTGCGCGATCAACTTCTGTGTAGGTTCCTCTGCACAGCATTTTCCCAATAGACCCAAGATCATTTTCCCAATAGACCCAAAAATCCGAGTGGCTGTTTTGCTCTTCCATTTAACTTTAACAGATACAATGGTAGCTTGGGCAGTTGAAAGATTTTCCACTTCATGTTGCGGCTTTGGTCTTCGCGGTGTCGAAGTTGATGTCGGTTGAAAGTGAATAGGAGAGCGGGTTGTGCTTTCGTCTTCATGATTGATACGGTGACCAGATGAAGTCGATGGATCTTCACTTTCATCAACAAACGACAACGAACGCTTGGCAGTCGCTTATGTTTTAATCGCAAGTCCCTTTGCACCTGCCTTATCGCGGTACTGACACAGAAGATTGTCGTCTAGATCGTCAAGCTTCTTGTGGTTTCTTCTTTGCTGGAGAATCCTCAAGCACACACGACAGATATGTTGCGAGGTACGATGAATGACAAAGTGAATGTCGTCAATTTCACTTTTTACTGAAAATTCTCCGTTATTTCCTACTAAATTTCGATCAGGAGCTTTCACCAACACCGAGAAACAGAGAGAAACACATAATGCATGCAGCAGACGCCATGAATAATCATAGCTAATTATAATGTTTTGCGTGAATTATTATTTTTAATGTGATGGACAATCCACGTGACCAGAACAAGCTTTTGGCTTAAGATGTGCAGACGGAGATGTTGCTAATAGACATGTTGAAGACCACTTTTTAAGCTATTTGCTTAAATGTGTATACATGTTGAAATCCACTTGGTCCTCGACATGCCGAAGACCGCTTGGTCATAAGAGAGCTATAAGGTTATCAGTATTTAACATGAATAGTTAAGTGAAAGGCATGCTATAAATGCCTTTTTAATTGTATTTTTTATATTTTATTATATCCTGCTAGAAGTCATGATAATATTGTAAAATTCTTATCAATTTTGCACTGTTTTGTAATTAAATTGCAATGTCACGAAAAATATTGTCTTTTTAACATTTTTGTCACCATTTTTTGCTGTTGAGAAGATTTTGTATGATTTTTCTAATATTTTGCAACACATTGACATAACAAACTTGGCAATATTGGGCATTTTAATGCTTCATTGTCCAGATACTTGATCGATATAATTTATTAGACTTATTTGTCTTTTTTGACATTGTTTTGCTGGCTGTGTTGTTCAGATTATTAAGACAAAAATTGTGTTTGTTGCAAAAAATTACCTTTTTTCAGTATTTTTTTCTCGACAGCACTGCATTTCTAGCAATAATTTGCTTATAATGTCAATATTTGCCTGTTTTTTCGTAAATAGAATATCCCAGTCTATCTTACACACTGTTAATTATGGTCGGACCGGAAGAAAGGAAGGATTTCACAAGAAATCGTTTTGGGATCCAAATCATGTCTAACCGCGATCTCTGTGAGCCATCAGGACGATGCCAAGTATATTGTTTCATTGATGGATGAAGATCACGCCAAATATCGCAGGAATCAGTGGACTCCTTCAAAAGCGTTGGGTGGACAGTTATAAGCCCATGGAGAGGTGGGATTACATCCACGTCTATCCAGGTTATCGTCAAAAACAGTATTAAAGTCTTCACAAAAGTTGGGTACGAGAGGGTCAATAAACGGAGAGAGAGAGAACCAAAAAAGTCTATCCCTTCGTTCCGGAACATAGTTTTGTTTCGATAATTCGGCGCAAACATACTGGCCAGTAGTGTCATGACAAGTCTGAGAAATGGAAAATGAGTTATGAACCAATATGCCAACACCACTACTGCGCGCAGTGCCTGGGGATGAGGCACACCGATACTGGGTATCACTGAACCAGGAAGCAAATTCCAGTAATGAAATAGAATGAGTTTCTTGTAGACAAATAAGTGTTGGTTTAAAACCGTTTAGCCGCCATTGTTTTAGCGTGTCACGATTTACAGAATTTCGAAGACCCTGAACGTTCAGCGTCAAAATAGACTTCCTTGAAGACGAAGACTCAAACTACTACAGACCCGGAAGAGTCGACGAGGTCATCGACGGCATCAGGATCCATAGAATCTACGAACGGTGGATTTGTTATTGTTGTGCGTTGAACAACACCGGCAAAGGTGAGATTCCCGAACGTGGTTAGGTGCGGGGTCAGAGGAGATTGGTCCCGAGTTCGCGGGACTTCGGTGGTAGGAGAATGTTGCGGTGACGCAGGAAGTCGCCGAGTTTTTGGAAAAGAAGAATGAAGGGTGGGCGCTGTGTGCTTACGGGCGAATAGGTATGACAGGTGGTGGCAGATGTCCTGGAGAAGCGGCAGGCTTGACAGCATTTTCATAACTGCTTTGCCGCTGGTGTCATACATGGGTCACGATGGTCCATCCAGAATCGTCAGGTGGAAGTTCCAGTGTAGTAGGATCAGGTATGACAACTTGGCTCGGCATGTTCTTGTCGGTGGGTACAGACGGTTGGTCGTAGCAGGAAAAAATCTTGACTAGGGGAGGCGTCAAGACCCGGGTTGGCCACGTGGGCGACCAAACTAGGAACCACAGGAACATTTTCTTGTATGAGGGGTCCGGTGGATAAAGTTGGGACAATGCTGGGAGATACCAGGGGAGTGACGTTGCGGTCAATAGCCGCCGTGGTAGATAACGGTAGTAGCGTTAGCTGCAGAAGTATTTACGGTAGTAGTCAGAGGGAGGACAATTACGATTTTCGTGGGAGGTTTGCCCACAAGTTAAGCATTGGACTGGCCAAACTTACCTTACCTCACCAAATTTCTCCAGGACCAAACGAATGGGACGTAATTCCATCTCAAATGGTGAACGCGAACAGTGCGTTTAAAACGAGCGGATTCAAGACGAACGGGAACGTTACGGAAATGTAGGCCTTGAACCATAACCAAGGTTCCTCATCCAGGCAAGTTAACCGGAGACGGTGGGCAGGCAACAGTTGAATACAGCCGATGGCTTTTTTTCATATCATCAAACTGTAACTTGAAATCATCGTGAATAGCGCGAAACGAATACGGCAGAAGGTTGTCCACAGCCAGCTGGTCAATGCGCCCATACAGCGTACGGCGGGCGGCAGTGAAATCCATCCACAAGCGGTTGTAAATCCAATAGAGCGTTGTAAATCTCGTAGGTGTAAAAGTGTTATTGTAGTAGCACTACAAAGCATGGATCCACCTTATTCACCTCGAAAACTTTCTCGAATTTGCCTCTTAGCCAGAAGGCGAGAAGCGATAAAGACCCTTATTTTGAAAGCCTGAAAACGAAAAACAGTGTGCAAAAACAAGCGGTTCGCTGGCGGTGCTCTACGACACGGAGTATTCCCATGACCAGACATGACTGTGGTGGTGTGGTCATAGACATTTCCTACGTCGAATTGCGACGTGTTGTGGGAGTCGAATTGGCAGTGGCGCCGAGCTCGTATATGTAAATCAATCGGACGTGGGAGTATTAAATTCGTCAGTGAAGTTGTGTGAGCAGATGTTGTTTTGCAAACGTGCCGTGTGAAGGATAGTTTCGAGAGTTGGATGGATGGCAGAAGTGACAGCTCGAAGTTGGCGGCAGTTTTCTTGCGGTCGCTGCCGACGAGTTGAACAAGGGGATGAAATATTCGATAGATCGAGGTGTTGTTTCTGATCGATGTTTGTGTTCGTGGTGGTAGCTTTCTCGTCGGTGTTAGTAGTTTTCGGATTCATGTGAAAGGAGTTGGACAAAGGATGGGATGGATTCTGTTTGACGTAGGCATTTGTTGTTCAGTTCGACTGCCTGTCGATCGAATGTTGATTCTGTGGCACTGTGAACTTCACGCGGTCAGTTGGATTTGATCTGGGTGATTTGTTTTGGGAATGAAGAGGACGAGCGCGAACGCTGGTCCCCACTATCAGAAATTATATGCTCGAGTTGCCCACATTTGGGCAATGGCAGGAGTCAACCCAGTCGAAGTGCAATCCTGAGAAGACTCGCTATGTGATCAGAGTTGGGATGTTTATTTATTGTTTACAGGTTTCTATTTAAGGTTCTTATAGTAATATTTTATACATATCGTTTTCGTGCTTAACTAAAATGTTCTTAATTGACCATATCAAGGCAAGGTTAGATAGTTTATTGCTATCAATGTCCAATTGCATTCGTTTGTAAACGTGTCTTCGAAGTTTTGCACAGAGGGTTTCTTGAGTGGGTTCTCCTTTGATTTTGCTGTTTCTGGTTGACCATATCACTGTAATTGATATGTTAACTAGGAATCTAGCTAGGATCCAGGAGTGTGTCTAGGTTTGATTCAGTTAGGAATACTGCTTGGGTTAACGAAGTTATGGTGATTCGGCTGTCCAGTTTGTTTAAAGTGTCAAGGTCAGGGAATTTGCATATTTCGAATATTTGAATTACTCTAAGAAAATTTGTAATATATCTCGTCAGAAAAAAATCTCATCTTCATGGACTTTTTCGCTCTCGAAGTTGGCTATTTTGCCCTTTTTTGCGAAATTGAAATTACTGGTGACTACTGTTGAGAGAATGGCAGCCGGAAGTGACATCATATTGAGAACAAGAACTGTGTTGAAATAGTGCTCAAAATCTCCCTCTTCACGATATTTTTTGCATTTTGATTTAAAATTTTACAAGAGCAATGTCATCGAGCTTTTCTGAGTTAAATGAGAGCCAGGATGATTCGGAAACTAATTTTATAGCCGGATACACGATGGAAGTCGAAGACGACGCAGTTCACAGTTGTGACTTGTGTCAAGTGTCAACAAAACCCTCGCAACACATGGAAGCGACTGACCTGTCGCCGATGCAGACTGGATTGCGAATTATAACGAGAAAAGATGTCTCGAGTAGAGTAAATTACAGATGCTTAGACGCCGCTTGAATGGACGCGTCGCTGGGCAAAGTTGGTAAGTGTTCTTTTATTATTATTATTAAAATAAATTTCTATAGCGCTAATTCCATATAGCCCATTAGCGCTTTACAGTACACGTATATAAAAATAAGCTATTACAATCATAAACTTAAAGTAAGATCCTAGTAAAGTAAAAATTAAATATAAGCTTCTCTAAAAATATATGTCTTAAGATGTTTCTTAAAACTATCCAATGATTGTGTATAGTCCCTAATATGGTTGGGCAAGGCATTCCAAAGTCTTGGTGCATATACACAAAACGCCCTACGGCCATATGTTTCTAAGTTGTATGGTATGACTTCCAGTTGATTTTTAGACATAGATCTTAGATTACGCTTAGGCACGTAAGGATGAACTTTGTCCATCAGGTAGGATGGAGCGTTATTAGACAAACATTTGTATATTAATAAAAGAGTCTTAAACCTAATTCTATGTTCCACCGGCAGTGTAGGTCCATTGAAATGGGTGTAATATGGTCATGTTTGCGCGTTAGGCTAAGTAGTCTGGCTGCAGAATTTTGGACACTTTGAAGTTTTTGAATCTGCTGTTTCGGAATGCCATATAGTAAATTAATTACATTAATCGAGTCTTGAGGTGACAAACGCATGTATCAAATTTTTGGCAGACTGCATCGAGATATATTTCCGTATTCGGCTCAGATTTCGTAGGTGGTAAAACGCTGACTTACAGATGGCAGTAACTTGAAATTCCATGGACATAGCCAATTCAAAGACTACGCCAATGTTTTTAACAGTGGTAGAGCATTCGATAAGTTCACCACAAATGGAAATAGAAGCAATAGGTGGTGGAGGACGGTGACGAGCATTTAAAACAATGAGTTCTGTTTTCTCTTTATTCATCTTCAACATGTTCTGAGACATCCAGTAGTCTATGTTACGAGTGCATGCCTCAATCTTGGCTTTAACCAGATCAGATTCTGATGATTTGAATGAAATATAAATTTGTGTATCATCTGCGTACAAATGAAGTTCATGACATGATTACGAATGATATCTGCAAGAGGTGCTGTATAAAGCAGAAAGAGCACAGGCCCAAGTACTGAACCCTGTGGGACTCCAAAGGGTAGATCACGTTCAGACGAGACACCACCATTAACACTAACAAACTGTCTTCTGCCAGATAGATATGAACGGAACCAATCAAGTACTCCATCTCTAAATCCAAATCTACTGTACAATCTATTTAATAAGGTATTATGGTCCAAAGTGTCGAATGCGGCCGATAAATCTAACAAAAGGAGTATGACTGATTGCTGATTATCCAAAGCAAAAAGGATTTCGTTTTGAACTCTCACAAGGGCGGTCTCCGTACTATGTTTTTCTTTATATGCGGACTGAAAAATTTCGTTCAGATTGTCATTGATGTGGTCCCTGGTTTGTTCCGCAACAGTTTTCTCGATTGCCTTAGATATAAACTTCAAGTTAGATATTGGTCTGAAGTTCCCAAAATCCTCATGATCTAGGGAAGGTTTTTTAAGTCGAAGATCTAGAACAACAACCTTCAAACTGGCAGGCATAACGTAGTTAGCTAAGGAGAAATTCACTATCTTGGTAATAACAGGGAGTAGCAAGTCAAAACAATTCTTTAGGATAAAGGAAGGGACCGGATCTAAGGAGCAGGATTTAGATGCAGTACTCGATAATAGTGTTGCCAATTGCTGTTCAGTAACTGGAGTGAACTTGTCGAATTTCTTCAATGATTCGTTAATATGTGAATCAGAATCAGATGATGTATTTCTTGTTAACTCAGTCCTAATCTTCGCAATTTTTCCAACAAAAAAATCAGCAAAATCGTTAGATAAGCTATCTGTCGAGTCGGAGATAGGATACAGTTTCTCTACAGATTTATGGAGCATTTTATCTACCGTCTTAAATAACATTTTTTGATCTCCTTTATGTTCATTTATAACATCGGAATAAATGGTCATTTTTGAGTCGATATCGCGGTGTTATAGTTTAAACAATGCTGTACGTACATCTCTCTGTCAGTGTTAGTTTAGATGCGCGCCAGCGGCGCTCTAACTGGCGCTTTATTTTTTCAGCTCGATAATTTTATCGTTAAGCCACAGAGAAGGGGGCGTAAAGTGATAGTTCTTTTTATAATAGGAGCATGCGAATCTAGTCAAGGTGGTTTCATAGCTATCTACGATATCAGCAACTGATGTTTTATTTGCAAAATCACATACAAGAGAAGAGCGTTTGACATCATTCTTGAAGTTTTCATGATTGATACATTTCAACTTTCTATAATTTATTTCTTTACGTGGATAGGTCGGTTTCTCTAAACATATCTTGGCAGTGACAGCAAAGTGATCGGACAGTCCAGGATCCATAACATAGGTAGAATTAATGATATGATCATCACATCTGGTTATAATGAGGTCTAATGTATGATTGCTCACACGAGTGGTTTCTCTAATGTGTTGTTTCAGACCAAAGGTATTAATAAGGTAGAGGAATTTCATACTGTTACTATTACGGTCCACATCAATTTGTAAGTTGAAGTCTCCAGCAATAATCACCCAACTAGGATCAGCATTAATTCGTTCGAGAAAGCTTCTAGATTCGCTAAAAAACAACTCACCAATTTAATCCATTTGTCATAGACAGAGGAGGGTGGTATATTACAATTACTCTCAGGGGAGTAGGTCTTGTCATAATCATATCAATGACTTCAAATGATTTGAATAAACCCTGAGCTTTAGATTTGAATGTAAAAGCTTTATCATAAAGCAATCCAACTCCACCTCCTCTAGATTCTCTGCCGTGTTTAAAAACATAGTTAGCCGGTGTAATATCTTTTGATGAGTATTCGTTGCTGTCGCCGTGTAGCCAGGTTTCTGTTAGGGCTAAAATATTCGTCGGTAAACATAGTATTACAAACTAATACCATGACAGCCAAAAAAACATAAATCTAGCTACTAAGTCTTATAACATACTGTATACGTTTATGGGTATTTGAAGGACATTTTACACAATTCTTCACAAATGCTTGGAATATATCTACTATTAATGTGGGTGGGGCATTTGTCAAATAATCCTTTGCAAATGGAATGTAAAACCCCTATAGTGGGACAAATAATGCAACAAACACCCCCACCCCAGGAGAAAATTGGGCAATATAATCATTCAGACAAAAGCAGCAATGTTTTTGATAAAGCATTGCTCTCATACCAGCCTCCTAGTTAATTGGATTGTAACCGTCCCAAAACAACAAAGGTCCCTAACCCCCCAAATGCATGTGCTCAGAAATGTGTTAAAGTGCACATGACCCCAAAAATGATAATGCTATGTTTGAAAGAGCACTTAAAATGATGAAGAATGGCTTTAACAATTCTTCGATATCTATTTTCGTTCTCGATCTATTCAGTCATGTGATATGTTAATGAGGCACGTGATGACGTCAAAGCAGGCAAACAACATTGTGGCAATTCTAAAATTCGTGTATATCTTCAAAGTTATCCAATAAAATTACTTGAAACTTTGCACGTGGATGCATACTACCAAACTAAAGAACATGGTTCAAGTTATATTATCACCATAGTAACAGATTAGCTTTCAGACCTCAGTTTCTAAAACAAGATAATTTATTTTCTCTCATGTGCAAAACATGTTGAAATTGGCAGTTCTCAATATCTTTTTCAACAGATTTTCCAATGCAATACCGAAGTTTGAAATCGAAAACGGTGCTTGCAATGGAAGAAAATCAAGACTTCTGTATGGTAACGGAGAGGTCTGGAAGCTAATCTGTTACTATGGTTACAACACAACATGAACCATGTTCTTCAGTTTGGTAGTATGCATTCATGTGCAAAGCATCAAGTAATTTCATTGGATACCTTTGATATGCACGAATTTTAGAATTGCCACAATGTTGTTTGCCTGCTTTGACGTCATCATGTGCCTCATTAACATATCACATATAACTGAATAGCTCGAAAACGAAAATAGATATCGAAGAACTGTTAAAGCCATTCTTAATTATTTTAAGTGCTCTTTCAAATATAGGGGTCATGTGCACTTTAACAATCCCACATCCAGTCCCGTCCGATATGACCTTATATGGAATACGTACTATACATCTATGTAAAAATGCATAAAAAGCACTCGTGATTCAGAACCAGAAAAGAAAAGTACGTTTAATAAGAACATTTACATAATACTACCAAGCTAAGTGTTTCAAGTAATCTAAAACCTAAACAATCTACATACAGTAGTGTATTATCTCATGACACACTTACATTTACCAGAAGAACAACAACTTTAATGTCATGTGCAACATCTCCCCTACTATTAATGTTGATACTACTCATGTGTTTTTGGGGAGACTGAACATACGTTGATAACACAATATCACAATATTAAAGTCATGATAATATAGTTCTCAATCCTAGTGATTGTGACTATTTAACTAGAGTCTTAAGTAATTGTGGGTGGCTATGGGTTTACCGAGAGTCATGGTCTTGCAAGTAGTCGGGAGGCCCTTTCTGGCGTTATGGCCTCATTGGTGTAGCTTGCTGAGGTGGTTCTTTTGGTCCTGACATATCCACGGTTTGCTGTTCACTTTCTTCGTGGACAGGTGTCGCTGGATCAAAATCTGTTTCGTCTTCTGTAGGGTGTAGTTTATTGGTTTTCCTGAGGTGTACTCTGTTTCTCCATATCTTTTGCCATCCGTTGTCTCGACTAGATACGATCTTTCATCCAAGCGTGAGATGACAGTTGCTTTCTGCCACTCATGTTGGCCCAGGCGAGTTGGTTGCATTCACACCCCCATCTCTTTCTTGGAGTTTCTCCAGGTCTTCTGCTGCTCGGTTGTAGTAGTCTTTCTGTCTTTGTTGTTTCTTCTCCAGCCTGTGATGCTGGGTCTCGAGTGGGGTGACACATGGTTTCAAATCTTGCTGGTTGTGGGAAGTAAGGTTTTTGATCGCCGATTCATGAAGTGTTGCATAGGGCTAAGGTCCATACCCTGGGATGGAGTGTTCCTGTGATCTAGTAAAGACATTTGAAAGTCTGTCCCCGCCTCGGTTGCTTTCCTGAGTAGTCGCTTGGCCGTTTTGACCACCATTCCATTTGTGATGTTCTGGACTTGATGTACAAAGTGCCACGCTTTTGAAAACTGAGCAAACTCCTGCAGAGAAACTATCAGAGACAAGGACCTGTGGGCTACCGTAGCATGCAAAGTGGTTCTTCAGCTTCTGGACAATCGTGGTCCCAGTAGTTGCTGAAATAATCCACAATGACCATCCACAGCTGCTCTTTCCCATGGTCTAGAAGGTATTTCGTGGGGCATGAGGGATTGTTTCTGCTGACTGATACCAAACTTGTTACACATCTCACACTGGGATACAAATTTCCGTATTCTCTATCCCTTCTGAGGCATGATTCTACACCCATGTGGGTGAGTGTATTTTGATTTTCACATCCCAACAAAGCTTTGTTGGGATGATCACTCATTCACTCCTGAATATCAACCGATCTTGCACAGACAGTTCATCTTGTGTAGGTGCTTGTTGCTTGTTGTCGGGCCAACTGTGGAGAATGGTCGTCTTCAGGAGTTGTAAGGTCTCATCAGTTGCAGTTTCTGCTTTGATCTCTAATAGCAACACGTTGGAGATGGGGAGAAGTCTCGTCATGTTGATGTGTTCGAATTCCACAGAGCTTTGGTCTGGAAGTGTCGGAAGTATGCTCGCGATAGCAGATCGGCAATGAACATCGTTGGGCCGGGTTGGTGATTACATTCACAGCTGGTGAGCCAACCTGGTAACTGACTTTAATGTCATAGGTTTGTAGGCGCATTCTCATGCCCTGTAAATAGTCATTAAATATTCCAGCTACTAATTTGGGATCTGAAATATTATTTCCACCATCTTTATGGATTAACCTTTATTTCTTTTGGAGCCAGGTCTCTAAGATATTTCCATAACTTTGAGGAATCCTTTTTATCAGATTTTTATACTGATTGATAGTAATTTACCTTCGCCGATCTAATTGGTGAAACGCAGGTATTTCGCCAGCGTTTATAATTAGTTGTGTTACCAATTGAATTAAAATGATCCCGTTGACATAGCTTTTACTATTTCATCACATCCAATCAGGTTGTTTCTTCTTTTTAACCTGTTTACTTCAAAGAGGTGCATGTAAATTTACTACATCTAGGAGAAGCGAGTACCAAGCATCAAGTGCATCCGATGGATCATCGTATGTCTCAAGTACTGACCAGGGCACTGTTCGCAGATCAACAAGACATAGAACTTTTAAAAGAAATTCAAGAAGCTCTGATGCATCTGTTAATTCGTAGATATTCTTCGCTGTTCGGACATCATTATCTTGGAAAACAAGTCGCTCTAGTGTGGCATGTTGTATTCAAAAATTGTCGACTTGGTTGGTGGTTTGAAGGAAAGCAATGTTGCCTGTGTCGTTGCCATTGATGCATGTGAGTGTGGAGTGTCCACTGTTTCTTCTATTTCACCTCTAGTTCTGGCTCTTCATTAACGCTCACTTCCATGTAAGGTTGTTCGAGGAGAGCAGCCGAAGTTGAAGAAGAACTTTCTTCTACAGTTTTTCTAGGATCAGAAACAGTAGGTGGTGCAGCGTTCACCACACCTTGTACATTCGGTTTGACATATCGGTTTCGAAGGGTTTCACTTCAGGCGCTGTAAATGGGACGTGTATGGTATGCACTGTATGGTATTATGTGGTATGTATCGTGCATGTATGGTATTCTGGAGTTTTGTGCCATCTAGATTTGTCTTGCAATACTGGATGCATCATCCTGCATAAAGTAGCGAACCTCTCTTCCCTTTTGCAAAGTGAAATTTCTAAGCACTGTATACAAAAATACTTTTCAGCGCTCAGTTCTTTCTGGTTTCCTTCTGGTTGGGAGCTTTTGTTTTTTTCTCTGGGACAGGAGCTTTGGTTTCACTAACGCAGCCTCTTTTCCATACTAACTGCCGTTTCGAAGACGTCGCTATTTTTTTGCTACCTTCGGCTTCGGAGTTGTCATCAATGATGTCATGTTTGACAACCAAGGGAACGGTATTCCCAGTACTAGTAATTGCTAATGAATGTCAGAAAAATAGTGCCATCATTACACTGTTTCAGTGTTTGTCTGTTTGTATATTATGAAAAATTCAATTCAGTGAATTCATACATATTTACAATATTTTATATTTACCATTTTGTTGACAAATTTTACAGGTTACTTTCTGCCCATAACCCTCTTCACCTGCTGGAGTGGCACATAGGAGATGAATACATTTTTTGCACTTTTTACATGTATGTGCACCTCCAACTTCTTGTTGGCAAACATGATGCAATCCACCACTACAAAGTAAAAGTGGCGGAATTCACTTACCTTGGCCAGTTTTTACCGATCAAAAGAGCAAACAATCTGGGTTGAAGCAGCTTAAGTGTAATGTGTAAAAAAACTGAAAACGTCTCTTGTAATTTTAGTGCTATTTTGCATAGTTTCTGGATTGCAGATTTACTGTTACAGCGTTCTGTCAACTTCCATGGCATACGCATATGACATGTCCACGTGCCGCTGCAGTAATTCAATCCCGATTAGACCACACTGTAGGGTTGTAAAAAATAAAATAAAGTAAGCAAGTATTCATTTCCAAACAAGATGGTCAAGCATAAGACCCAGTTTAATGTTGATGAACGAAAGCAAAACAGTTAAACATCATGGAAAATCGCATGCCATGCCACAGTGGTCTGAAAGGCGTCACCCAGTTTCACCAATGTAGATTTTAGGGCATTTATCGCAAGAAATGCAAGAAATTATGTTGGTGGACATGCATGAAAAAGTATGGCGAATTGTGTGGTCGAATTTGGGAGCAGTAATAACTATAGTAATAACTATAGTGGGAATTAGGAAATGGCATATGTAGCAGTGGGAACGGCAGCAAGAAAATGTTCCTGCTGGTGCCAAAGTTTTTAAGGGCACTGTGAAAAGATACCAAAGGGTTATCGGTGAAAATGTCTGACGTTTCAGGATAATTTTGTGAAAATTCCCATTGATAATATTTTTAGATGAAATGTTAGAACTAAAGGGATTTTGTTGTCTGAAACTTGTTCCAAAGGTGGTTCAAGGATGTCTAAATGACAAGGTCTAGAAGGATGGTAGGGTAGCCACGTTGAGCAAAAAAAATCTCATTTCCATTGCTTTGGCTTGAAAATCTTGGTCGTTGCTACATAAGCGGCGAAGATGCAAGAATTGAGAGTAAGGGATGGACTGCTTAGTGTGATTGGGATGAGAGGAAGAAAATAGAAGATAACTATGGGAGTCAGTAGGCATGTACAAGACAGGTTTTGAGAGAATCACCATTAATCGAAATTAAAATATCACGGAACGACACACAACATAAAACCTAATTCAAAAATTAATTAAACAAAAAATACAAATAAACTAAACAAACGAAGATTTCCCAGAGAGCAAATCCGCAACAAAATCGCATGTTCAACAAATTCGCATGTTAAATTATAGACTCTGTTTTTCTTAAAGACTGCGTCCAAATTGGCCAAATTACTGGGTCCTTCCCCAAATCCCTCCCATAGCACCAGTTGCACTAATGGCATCAATTGTATAGTTTTCACTATTCCTCTGATTTGCCATTATCTGACCCCGACAGATCTATTCTTGCAAAAGGTCTCAAGTTTCTTCCCAACTCCGGGCCCATCGATCTATTTTCAGTTAGAGGATACCAAATCTTTCTTCTGCCACATACGCCTCAAAGCCTTTTTTCATGATAAGCCCACTTTTATTATCAAACAAGGATATTTTTGAAGAACTCAACCCAAGAAATCGTCCTGGTCTCGACCCGAAGGCGATTTTTCCTCCCTCAATCTTTTCGTAAGACAATGCTGCCATGACATTGCACCCTCTGTGCAGAACACAAGAGCTTCTAGCTTTAAAGTCATACAAGAGCTACATAGGACATATCAATAGAATCATTATATACATCATTGTAACTTTCACTCTCCCTCTGAGTGTCGGTAGCTCAATATGGTTAGAGCATCTCACCGGCAATCAAAAAGTTACAGATTCCTGTCCAGGACTCCGAATCATTTTTCTGAGGATATGAGCTTGACAATCATCCATGTATTGTTTGTCTACTCTGAGCTCTCCCTTATTCACTACAGCAGCGCACATATTAAATATAAGTCCATTGTTTTATAATATTTTACCGGATTGTTTTTTTTCATCAAGAACTGCTAGAACATCGTACCAGTATACAGTAATGCTTGTTTATACTACAAAATTGTAGTCCAGGTGTCTGCATGTTTTTACACCCTAAACTACCAGTACTGTACAGTATGTAGGATAATCATATAGATGGCAAAATTACTCAAATATAATTGGCTAATGAAAGCATTTTTCCTAAATTCAGGGCAAAGTTACCTGATTGGTTGAGATGCCAGCAGGAAACACCTAAGTTATTATGTTGTTTTACTTGTAAATCCAAGCTCCTCTGTTCTCTTAGTCGATGTTTAACTCAATAAAGTTGATTGTAATGTAGCGTTTACTTTCAGTGGATTGTTGTTTTTCATGCTTGGTTTTGACATTTAACTAACTTATTTATGAATAAATTTTGCCCTCTATATGATTAACAGGTAATCACATTGTTCCTCATAAAATTAAGGTTTAATTTCACTTGTGTTTTCAAAGTTTCACAAATTGCCCTCGTCGCTTCTTATTTACACCACAATTGTCGTTGTTCAAGGACCAAACATTCAAAAACATATTACACACTAGTTCAAATTTTTCCTACTTCATATTTACACCACAATTGTGGTTGTTCAAGGGCTTTCCAATGGTATCTTTTGAACACTGCATTTTATGAACTTCTTTAACACAAATCTTCATTCACTGTAATTTCCCTTTGTTACCAAGGCAACAACCAACGAAAACAGACGGCCGTTGATGCATAAAAATATACAAATAGATTCGCATGTATTTGCGTGATAAGGACTAAGCGCCGGTCGATATTAGCGCCTTCGGCCGGCGCTTTCCGCCAGGCGAGGGGATCAACGAGCAGAAAATAGTAGCTGAAAAATACTATTCAAAATGGAAGAACTTATGCAAGTAAACAAGAGAGCTTCGACACAAAATACCAATCCAAGCTCATATTAGAAAGGTAGAAACAATTGTTATATACAGTATACCTGTACTGTACACGCATAGCCTTAATTCATTAAGTTATTAAACTCTGGTAAGACTAAATATTCAAAAGAATGGAGAAAGGCTAGTGTGTATAACAATGCATTGTGGTATACTCAATTAGTTAAGGATAATGAAATTATTTTGATTAAATGTTAATTTTCTCACCATGGTCAACACACATTTTGAAATATATACAAATAATATCAATATATATTAATGTATCAGTTAAACTCAAGCGTGGCCATCCTCTGGCCATTTGAAATGTTTTCAAAAATGCTGCTAATTCCCTGAAGTGGGTATGAAATTAACGTGCAAATGCCCCATGGCATGGTGTGGCCAAAAATCTGTGGAAAATCCCTGGGGGGAACATGAAAGCAACAACAGCAATTTAATGTTTTTAAATAAATTTATATTTATATATTTTTTATATTTTACTGTAAATAGTGGAAAATCATGTTGTTAAGACTTCGAGCCTTTGGGCAGCAGGTTGTCAAGACCAAGATTTTGGCAGCCAGTGGAAACTAATTCACAGTACCAATATAAATTTATATTTTATGTATTAAATAACTTAATAATGTAACTTAATGTTTCAACCATCCTGGGCAGTCGCCGTTTTTGCACCTTCCGAAAATGAGAATACAGCGATACCTGATCAAAGTACATGTACATCCAAACCAAGTTCTGATAGTCACATGCTACAAAGATAGTCACATGCTACAGACTCAGTTAGGGAAAGCATTGGCAGGTGTGCTTGGCAACACAATGGAAGTTAAGAAGCTTGACAAAAATCGAAGCCAGTTGAAACAAGCGATCAGCAGAAACTCTGATATAACGACCTATGAAAATAGATACAAGGAAATTATTGCTCCCATTCAAGCAAAGGTTTTAGCAGACAGTAAATCACAGAGATTATTGTCAGAGTGGGAAAAAGGATACTGCATGAAAGACAACCTTGATGTACCAACATATGAGGCGATGAAGGCTGATGCAACAGCTTCCATTCTCTTAAAGAAAATCAAACATTCGAAGGCATTGCTTAAGCAATGGAAAATTGAGTTCTAAAAGAACTTTTCGAAGTAACACTATACATTGTCAGAAACAGTTTGAATAAATTGCAGTTAGCGTTTTCACGTTCTAAAAGGGCCATATTAAAGCCCATAACTTGTTGGCAGCTAGTTGTTGCCCACACTTGTTTTAAGGTTAACCAGCAGGATTTACATGTAGCAAAGAACTCATAGACGTTTTATCATTAGCGATTTTAGAATACCCTTCCATTTTTTAACTTGTATTTTAATACAGGCACAACTGCACAAACAAGAGTGAGAAGTCGCTCTAGCAGAATTGTACATTAAAAATTATGCTGAATGATTTCACCATTGATTTGAAAGGACGAATCAAATTTAACCATTAAATTTTAGGTAATTTGGCACTGTTCAATGACTGAGAAAATCAAATAATAAGCGAAAGTGAATGGGTATCCTAAAATCAAAACTACAGTACACGTATCACAGTTGAAGTAGAATTTAAAACAATATTTTATATTTCACATCAACAGGCAGCGATTGTGTCGTTGATCAAACTAAATTGTAATGTACACATTAAGTCGATGACGATTTTTGTCAGAAGAGACTACAGTCCTTAGAGACAAATAGTGAAGAACGAACACATACATACCTTACTTCAGCAAATGAAACACACTTGTATTATACGCAGGAAAAATGATAAATCCCATCAACAAAAACAAAAAACATCTCAGTCAGTTGTCAAAGTCGATTAATATACACCATAAAAACCGTTCGGCTTCTGGCTTTCACCACACAAATGCGATGTAAAGATTTCAACCGTCAAAACAATTTGCCACGCCATCGAGCAAGTCATTACGTTACATTAAGTCTATTGTTATTTACAAATAGGAGGCGCATACAGGGAATGTATTATTGTCTGAAGAATTAACTGTATGGAATGATTACAATATGTTTGTTAACGTTATTTTTCTCCAGATCCTGAAACAATATTTTATTAAGATTTGAAATATTTGATTTGTTCATAATGAAGTAAGCAATTTTATGCGTTTGTGTTTACAAGTTTATCAATCTGTTTGGTGACCAGATTAGTAGTTAACTATACAGTGTGCATGTAAGTGCAGTATTACAAACTTCAGAACTTCAAACTCCAGAAATGAATCGTTCGATTGTTAGTCCGTTATAGTTTGCCGGGCTTCCTGACCATGTATTCTTCTATTAACTAATTTTTATGAGTAAGAGCTGAACCTACAGCACAAGAAATTGAAAAAGATCGGCATAAGTGTTGAATGTATGAAAATAATTTCATGTATGAAGAAATCACAATTGATCTGGATAGTTAAATTACCACCCAGAGACTCCATTGAGGAGTAAAATCATATGGAGTTAGACAGACTAAAATAACAAGGGGAATGGTTTTGGTTTGTCTGGGAGAGGAAAGGTTAAGTACATTATGGACTAGAAATACGTGTACGCAACAACCCCTCGCTCCTGCTACAATGCACGCAATTTGGCACATCCTAATTAATTGGGCCTGGATAGTTTTGGTAATAAGTTTTTTTTCAGTAAAAAGAAAAGAAAAGAAAAAACTCGAAATTTTAAAAAAGGAGAAAAATCGGAGAAAAGCCACAGCCGCTCGAAACCTCGGGTCTTAGTAGACAGAAGCTTAGTAATACAAACTTTTCGTACATTTTATAAATAAACAACTAACTAATTGATAGTACCGAAATAGATGGCGACTGGTACATTTAACCATAATTCCTTGCGCGCAGTAAACATTGAATCTTGTAGAAATAGCAGAGAATAGTTTCAAAAAGATTAAGTTTGGTAAAAAGGAAGCGTTTACGTATTTAGTTCATGTTTACAAGGTAAACAATGTTTAGCTGTTATTACAGGTGATTTAAGGTCACAAAGCATTCTGGTAAAATGTACATCCTTCTGGTAAATGTATAATGTCGGTACCGTCAATTTAGATTTTCCTGTGATCAATTATTTGAGCTTTAAAGTATGAAATGTGACATGCGGCCGTGTGGCAGAGCATTCGACTGTAAAAACATGATACCTATGTTTGTTGCATACACGTATTTATAGTTTATTGTGCAGATGTTTACAACAGATGCAAAAGAAGTTGTAGTAGGAAAAAACATTTATGTACTTATTTCGTTATTTCGCATTATAGTAACACCCGTTTCTTCTGATATCTTGCATAGCTAATTAATTTTTCGGCATTTCGTTCGAAATATATTTAGCGAAAAAATGACGCAATTGTTACCATGGTAACTAACTGATTTTCCATTTATCAAAAATACAAACTGATTTTAACATGTTCTGGCGACAATATCTTTTGAAATACTAAAAGATACATAAAATAAAAGCTTGAATAACAGTCGGACATACGTACACTGAACATATTTGTAAATAATTGCTAACATTATTAAAAACGCGCTTTACGAAATGTCAAATTTACGAAATGTCAAATTTTCCAGACATCTTCCAGCTTCCAATGACAATATATTTTGAACTACAGAAAGCTTGACTAACTGACTCGGACATACGTACACAATATCTTAGTATTAACTTTAAATTACTAACCGATAAAACACTGAAAAGGACTTAAAGGAGTTGGCCTTCGGACACTATACTATACATCAAATGAAAGCTTAAATAACAGACATGAACATACGTACAAAAATATCTTGAAAAAAGCGAAAACACTTACAGGTTTGCCCTTGAACGGCTTTTGAATTTACGAACTGTCAAATTTTACATCTTCCAGCTTTGGACGACTATATATTTTGAACTACTGAAAGCTTGACCTAAAGTTTGACTCAGACATACGACATAATATAAACAGTGAAAAGGAGTTGGCCTTCGGACGTTATAAAATTACTTCAAAGCAACATTAAGTTAGGATGTGTACGCGGGTTTATTACAGTCCGTAAAGAAGCGAAAATATTAATTGTGCTGTTCGTAAAACGCTCGACTTTTACGACACTTTACGGCGGTCTGTCCAAAGGAATGTTAGGAATGTGTAGCAGCCAGAATTCAACTCGCTTAAGACAGTGTCCCACACCCCCCGTCAAGATTATCATCCTCGCTTGCGAGGGGATTACCTGACCCCATTTCAATTCTTGGTTACCAGTTGTTTGCAATTTGTAACAGACCCATTGTTGGTGGTGCATTGTTAAGGTATATGGTAAATTTTTAAAGTTTCCAATAACTGTACATAATTTTTTGAAGTAGTTGTGCTTCGCTTCAAATCTCATGCACCATGATCGGACAAGTGGACCTAAACTAAAGTATAAAATATATAATATAATTATAATCATACTATTACTACATGTATATTATATTATACCCATGCCTGCATACATGTACCTTAAATATAGTAGTTAAAAATAAAGTAAATTATACTACAGTAAGTGGGTGGCTTCTTAAAAAGGGGATTCTGCATATATTGTGGTGGAGAGGGGAAGGGTGATTATGTTAATTTTTACTTTGTGAGAATTATGGACATGCATGGAACATAATTTGTACATTGACTTGTTAAAGACTGATATTATACAGTAAATGTACTTCACACTTCTTAGTGCAATTTGCATATCCATGTTGATAATACAGTCAAATCTAGTCTTTAATATATGAAATAACTCTTTTATCCTGAAATCACTGTCTAGTAATTTGTTTATACAAGTACAGGTAGGCAGGATTATGGTAATCGCGATGAATATAAAAATTAATGTTTCTTATAAAATGCTTGGTGTGCTACAGTGAAAACGCACGTATAAGAACCTAGATTTTAAGAACCAGCTGTTAGGCTAATATGTTAATATGCACACTGCTGTAGTGAATGTGGGAGAGCTTTGATTAGACAGACGATACATGGGCGATCGTCAAGCTCGTATCCTCAGAAAATGATTCCGAGTCCCGGATAGGAATCGAACATGTAACTTTCTGATTGTAACGCTCATGTAACGCTCTAACCATTGAGACTCCGATGGAGAGTCCTGTCCGGGACTCAGAGGATATGGGCTTGACAGTCGCCCATGTATCGTCTGTTAGGCTAACATTGTCCATTTTGACCCCCTTTACATAAGAACCTGTTTTAGGCTAAAATTTGAAAGCAGCTTCTTATTTTATCAAATAGAGTCAAAAATAAAAATTTATAAATCAAAGAAAATAAACTCTACAAAGTAATGAGCCAAAGTAATGAGCCAGAACCAGACAAATAGTGTATATAGGTCTACAGTTGTATATATTATTTTCTGCCATTGAATTTACACACAGTAGGCTGTAAATTACATACAGTGTAGCTTTAAAGTGCATACAGGGTTTGTATTGCTTAGATTGAAGTCATTTGGAGATTTATGCATAATTTATATAAATAACAGACAACACTTACCAAAACCAAGTCGCTTTTTTCTTAAGAAAATAAGAACTTGTTTAAGAACCTAAATAGCCTAATTTTAAAGTACCTTTTTATGCTGACTTGGAAAAATCTAGGTTCTTATATGCGGGTTTTTACTGTACAAACTGTGCAGAAATGCACAGGTTTTTTTCTATTAAGAAAAACGTTCCAGTGGCAAAAAAACAAACTGTTTTTGATGTTGCAAATAAAATACTTTAAGTTATGTACCGATCAATTTGAAACATCACCGCCCCCTGCCATACCCCAAGAATTTGAACTTTTGAAAATTTGGTCGTTCAAATTCCCAGCCCCTAGGCGAAGTGTTCAAATGCGCTACTGTAGAAATAAGTTAAACGGGCAAATGCCCGACCCCCATGGCCAAATTATGAAACTCAGGAAGTACAGAAATTCCATTTTTGATAAATCAGTCCTTTAAAAACTTAAGGCAATCGTTCAACTGATTTCTCCACCATTGTAAAGAAAATGGTGGCCGTGACAAAGGTTTAGTTTGACCGCAAGCATGAATTCCACCTATTATTTTAGATTTTAGACTTCCGGTTCAAATTCCCCCACCTATCAATAGGCCTGGAACGCCAAATTCCCTACTCCCCAGACACGGCTTAGAGTCAAATTCGCACGGGATGCCCAAGGGATGGTGTTGGTACATTAACATGGCCTTTTATAACAACAATTAATTGACATTGTTGAATCTCATTTTCAGTTGGACACAGGACATCTGTACCATAATGTACCTGTATAGTTTATGATACCGTAGCTCATGATGTAACTTGGCATGTGGATCATAAAGTGCATTTTTGTGGTAATTGTAGGTGGTCGTTAACCAATATATGCAGGTATGCAACTTGCTCTTTTGAGATGGCTGGAGAAAGGCAGATAGCTGTAATTTACAACAATTGAATAAAAAGATTCCACTTGTCATTTTCCTTTGGAATTAGATCTCCAATCATTAGTGGTAGGTGTGTTGGCAAACATCACATTTGCACAGCTATAATGATAACCAAACCATTTATTTCATAATGCAAAATTTCCCTTTTTCCTTTTTTTGGCAGACTAAAATAACCAAGGGGACATTTTTGGGAGGTCTAGGAGGGAAGGGTTAATTTTATACACCATATCCTTTGAGGAACTTTATTTTCTCATCTGCACCGTAAACCGTTCTGGGTGCAGACGAGAAAATCGTATACTGTAACTTAACAATTAGTACTATACATATTAACAACCCACCGTGTCATTTTAAGCTGTTGTCATTTGATAACTTCTGGTCTGTTTTGTTTTTGTCATTATATTATCCAAAATCATAATTTTCTAATCTGTTATTTAGCTCATCTGTGCTGAGGAAATGGTCTATTTTTATGAAGTTCTTTAACATTTCTTTTACTTCATAATATAGAACTCCAAATATTACCAGAAAAACTAGTAATTTACTTTGTTTTATGGAACTTTGATTAATTATTTTGTTGCATTTAGATTTCAGAGTGATGTGGATGTAATACCTTCAAGAATGTCACGCAATGAACCAGCGACATTAATCGTGTTCTGTGACGTAGCTACTATACGGAATTTAAATAGTAGACCATGATTGGTCGCTTAGAAAATTTAGTTAATACGTGATATTCAATTGGTTAAGAACTACTTCCGTTTTCAATGTTCGTGTTGTTTACCACGAAGACAGTTTCTCAGCCGCCTCAACGAGACTATTAAAGAGTTTGCTAATACTTTTAAAGGATGACTGTTTATAGTCGGCATAATTTTGGTTCGAGGATGATCAAACAGTCGAAGAGATGCGGGAATCGAATTGTTAATCATACGATATATCCAGGTGGCCGTCGAGTGCCGATTCTCGTTATACTGTTTCGTTTTAGCTTTTCAACTTGTCCTATTTGTCTATTAGAACTAAGTTTGCTCTTCATATGATTTCTTAAACTTTTAGTGAATACTTGTTAGTTGCTATAAGCATAGACTTGCTCCAAGTCTGCCTCTTGATTGTTTCGGGTTTGTTTAAAGACGGGTTTGCTTCGAGACCTGTTATTTTCAAAACCTTGAAACAAACCCGTCTTTGAAACCAAACCACACTCGAAATAAACCCGTCTTTAAATAAACCCGAAACAATCAAGAGGCAGACTTGGAGCAAGTCTATATACTATAAGGCATAAACACAATCTATAAGCATTGCGAATAATCGGCATAAATTACAGAACACACAATTTGGCTCTGATGCGCAGACGCTACCTAGCGCCGCCTTTTTGCGCCCGCGAGCGTCTGTACACAGGCTACTGTAGCGCATGCCACAGTAGCGCATGCTACAGTCAGATTTCGAGAAAATGATAACTAAATTTAAATTGCAATAACACTTTTCAGACAGCTTTTCCAAGGTTCTGTGGTATAATTCTAAGCCATTTTGGTAATTTTGTGCGCAATATGCGTCCATCACCATTGATTGTTAACCCACGATTGGGCATGCTCCTGTCACACCTGCGCTTGCCTTGCCTCCCCCAAGAGCCTGCATTGCTCTTGGCTAGTGCTTGCCCACATATAATGTCTAGTTACATAGCATCACTTAAAATGCGCACTTGCTGCATTGCAGCGTGACGTCGCCTACAGTCATAGGAGAAAAATACCCATAGCCGCTGCCGTACAACTGTAGCGAAAATGTAGCAGACCAATCCAAACACCAGATTTCTATGACGTCGGCTACAGTTGACTGTAGCCAATTGACTGTAGCCAACCGTAGTAAACACAAAATGTATCGGATAATGTTAACAAAATGTTGGGCGTCTGTCAATACTTAGTTGCAAATCCCTGTGCTTTGAGGACCTTCTTTTCTTAGGCATGGATTCAACCGTGGTCTGGACAGTTTTTTGGGAATTTTTTCCTGAACAATATCCTCTAGTTCAGCAATTATCCTTGGTTGAGGGTTTCATTTGCTGATTGTCTTCCTGAGAACCACCACAGGTTCTCCACTGGGTTGAGTTCAGGACTTTTAACTGGCCACTCAAGGCTTGTTACACGATTCCTTGTTTGCAAGAGCAGTCCTTGCTACTGGTTGCTGACAGGTGACGAAGACACTTGGAAATGATTTTACAAAATGATAACATGTCAGTCCATCAAGCAAATGTGGCAACATCCTGGAAAACCAGAAATCATATAACAAGCCTTGAGTGGCCAGCAAAATGTCCTGAGCTCAACCCAATGAAGAAACTGTCGATCGTTCTGAAGAAGGCAATCGGCAAAGATATCCTTGACGAAGGACAGTAGCTGAACTGGAGGTTGTTGTTCGGGGAAAACGGGGGGAAAATCCCCCAAAACAGTCCAGACCTTGGTTGAATCCATCCCTAAACGAGCAAAGAAGGTCCTCAAAGCACAGGGTTTGCAATTTAGTATAACATTTTGTTAACATTATCCAATACATTTTTGTTTACTTTAGCTTAAATGAAATCTTGCCAACCAATTATAAAACAAAAAGCATAGTTGAACACGTAACAAGTAATTGTGAAAGATTGTAATGAGATTTTGAACAGGAAAATCTTCTGATCTAAGACCATTCAAGGAAACACGACTTGTTTATCACTGGTACCAATTCCTCAATAGGCGCCATGACTTTCCCTTCATGCCAACATTGTACAGCTTGTAAAACAGGCCATTAATCCAGACCGTATCGAATGCCTTGGCAGAGTCTAAAAAACAGCAGTGGATTTTACTTACTCGTTCAAAGTTGTGCACAATTGCTTCCTGGAGAACTAAGCTTGCATTGATACAGGAATTGTTCTTTTGGCAAGCAAACTGTAGGGCATTGGGAAACTCCCAAAGTCTTTCAAAGATTTTGCCAACAATGTTTAGTAAAGTAATTCCCCTATGGTGATCTTTATTGAGTCAATCTTTATTGAGTCAATCTTTTTTTCCTCCTTTAAATAAAGAGATTATATTGCCAAGGGTGAAAGGTCCCTTATGCAGGGCACCAAGACCCTCTTTCCAATATGGACGCCGGTGTTTCATAAATTTGATTTTAGGAATACTCTCTTCTGCTGCTAAATGCAATATATTTGTAACATTCCTTAGCGCCACTTCAATTGAATCAATGTCAGTTAAAGTATCTCCACAAAGGCTCTCATCAGCGCTACTAATTTACCAATGATGCTATCTTGGTATCTGGTTTTTACTCTCTCATCTAGATCGGCTTTCTACGAGAAACGCTCATGTTTTATATGTATATTTGTGGTTGCAGTAGATAGGTGTACATTCCAAGTGCAAAAAATTGGTAAATGATATGAAAGGTTTCCACTTTTATCACTCTCAACATAACATTTTTTATTAGCGGAAGATGTTCTTTATTCACAAACACATGATCGGTAGTTGTGATAGTTGTGCCTTCATTGCTGTAAAACGTTTCGATTGGTCCGCTGCACAAATATTGTGAATTCACTGAGACAAAATACTCAAAAACTTTTCTCGTCAGCATGATTTAGACCAAATAATTACAGAACCAACAAGAATCACAGAAACTTCTCAAACAACCATTGACTTAATTTTCGTTAACAATCCTCACAGGATCGTCACAAATGGTACAATTCCTTGCTCGTTTAGTGATCATTTCCTTGTATTCTGCATTGTTAAAGCCGGTGTTACCAAAATCCCTCCGCGTACAATCGAATACCGCTCTTACAAACACTACAATAAAGAGTCATTCCTAAAAGATCTTAAAGATACCGATTGGTCCGCTATCGATGACGACAACATTGATGTTACCATTGATAACTGGTGCAAACGTTTTACAGTAATAGCAAATGAACATGCGCCTATCAAGAAAATGAGAGTTAAAGGGGTTAAAATTCCATGGATGACTTCTGAACTGAGTCAGGCAATGCAAAATCGGGATTATCATCACAAAAAAGCTCTTAAAACACAATCCAAAAAACACTAGTCTACATACCGAAAACTTCGTTGTTTAGTAAATAAGAAGATCCGCGAATGCAAATCTAAATATTATGAAAACCTAATTCAAGACAATGAGAAAAATCCTTCTGGTCTATGGAAAACACTCAATGAAATAACATCCCGCAATAAGTCGTCACCAGCCCCTTGTTCGATTGTTTCCGATGGAGTGGAGTACCGAAACAATAAATGAATAAATCAATAGCATCACTGTTCAATAATTTCTTCACAAATATTGGAGTGACTTTGGCTAACATAATCAAACAAAAATGCACACCTACTGTATCTTCAGACGTACCATTTCGACTTAATACTTCTTTTAAATTCAACGAAATCGAAGTTCCTTCTCAAACAACTATTAACTCTAAAAACCAACAAATCTACCATATCAGCGCCCGTTTTCTGAAAGATGCATCCACAGTCATTGCTCCATATTTAACCCAAATTTTCAACAAATCTCATATCTGCCACTTTCCCCAAGATCTGGAAAGACGGTAAAGTAACACCTATTTTTAAATCGGGAGATCGCTCAAATATGTCGAATTACAGACCTATTACTGTGTTACCAACCTTGAGGAAAATCCTGGAACGTCTTGTTCATACACAGATTTACAATTACTTAACAACTGAACACAAAATCATTTCATCTCAACAGTTTGGCTTTAGACCTAAGCTATCTACCAGTACAGATTTAGACGTTTTTTACTGACAATATCCTTGAAAATGCTGATAACGGTCTCGTCACAGCCTCTGTTTTCCGATTTTAGCAAGGCCTTCGACACAGTTGACCATAGTATTTTATTGCATAAATTGAAATCTATTGGGTTGGATGATAACTTGTTAAGTTGGTTCCAGTCATACCTTACCTCTTGTCGACAAATAACAGCAATTAACGACCAGTTCTCCAACTCCTTACCAGTGTCAGTTGGTGTTCCACAAGGCAGCATCTTAGGTCCCTTACTATTTATTATTTACGTCAATGATATGCCTAGCATAATCAAACACTGCAAAATAATACTCTACGCAGATGATACTCTACTTTATTATTCCTCTAACTCTGCCAAGGACATTGAAAATTACATTAATGAGGATCTTAACTTAATTTGGCAGTGGCATCTTCTAACATTAAACTGTATTGTTCCTTCTTTTCGGTAGTAACTACCGCCTGAAAGCATTTACTGACATCTCAATTCATATCAACGAACATCAACTTAACCGTGAGCGAACTTTTAAATATTTAGGAATAACTTTCTCAGAAAATCTCTCCTGGTGTGACCATTTGGACAAAATATCGACAAAAATTAATCAACGTATTGGGCTGTTAAGAAGAGTTAAAGCGCTGATTCCAACTAAAGCTCGCCTTACTGTATAACAATGCTCTCATTCTCCCACTGTTCGATTACGCAGATATTATATGGGGTGACAAAATAACTCTCTCTTATGGACCAATTACAAATTCTCTAGAATAAAGCTGCCAAAACTATTCTAGATTTCTCCCAACTATCTTCCTCAACTGAAGGCCTCAACAAACTACACTGGCATCCACTTATGTATAAGCACATTTTATGATCAAAGAAATACCTAAGTAAATACCTGAAAACGAGAAAGATACAACTTACCTTTAATGTAAACTAAACAAGCCTTGACAAGAAAGACAATTGTCAATACTTTTGACACGCCACGAGGAAAATTAGAGAGGGATTATTAAGCCAAAAACCATAACACACTCGATCAGAAGACACCACGAAGATCACCAGCATTGCCAACTTACACGACCTTTGTACGTTGTACTTGCTGACAAGTTACGGTTTTTCGAGATTTTCTACCGTGGAATTGATTATGACCCCGATTATTTTCCGATGAATTCCGAATGAGTATCTGAGTTGTGCAGTTTTAATTTCGATGTTGAACCCTTACCTAGCCACCTCAACGCTGTGATTATATGGGTGCCGCTGACGGCGGTACCCTCAAAAATTATCGTATCATCCACATACATTAAGATACTACATTTACGAACTATATCCGGAAAATCGTTAACGAAAACAACAAAAAGTAGTGGACCCAAGATTGATCCTTATGGTACACCACAAGATAAATGGAGTAGATCAGATTGGGTATTGAAATAATCAACCAACTGCTTACGGTTATAGATAGTCCCTAAACCATTTAAATTCATCGTCCATAATTCCGTAACCATTTAACTTCGCCAGAAGTAAATCATGATTTACCATGTCGAAGGCCTTGCGGAGGTCAATGAAAACGGAACCAGTCAAAAGGCCTTGATCCATATTGCGACGTACGGTATCAGAAAAGCATATAGAGGCAGTTTCAGGAAATGTCATTCAACTGAAACTGCCTCATTGATACGGACTCAACATGTTATTATCAGTAAGAAACTTATAAAGCTGAACATGAACTGCTCTTTCCAATAATTTCGAAACTGCCAGTAATATGGAGATTGGACGGTAGTTATCCAAATTTTCAGTATTACCTGATTTAAACAGAACAGTGGCATAACCGTGGTCCCTCGCCACCTTCCACTCATTAGGAACACGACCATTTGTTAAAGAACAGTTTAACATCTTGGTCAGCGGCTTAGATATAACATCTGCGGCATGCTTCAAGAGGTGGGTAGGAATCTGGTCAAGGCCGATTGCTTTATTTTCTTTCAATTTATTTAATTGAACACGTGTAAACTCCACTGTTATCTCCTCAAATTGAAACCTCCTTGAAGGGTCGGAATTTACATGGGTAAACGTGAAAAGATGACTTGGAGACATGGAGAGACAACCTATTGCTTCAGTAAGACGAGCAACTGTTCCAACAAAATAGTCATTGAAACTGTTAGCAATCTTCAAATAACTATTTAACCAGCTGCCTTCCGATTTAATATTACGAGGAGACGCTCTTTCACCTGGTATCAATCTCTTTAATAGTGTTTTCCAAAAAGCGTTTGGGTCATGAGAATTTTCCACAATCAGCTTTCTAATAAATCCCCTTTAGCTGATCTTACCAAAGTTGTAACGTGATTTCTTAACACTCTATATCGTGCCCAATCATCATCAAGATTTTATTTACGAGCCATTTTAAGATGGTAATCCCTTTCCCTAATTGATTTCTTGATATTACCATTCAACCATGGACAATCAATCCCACGTGTACGCTTGCTTATCAACGGAGCATGTCGATTAACGACAGCAACAAAGGCGGACTTAAAATTGTTCCACATTCCATCCAAGTTGTCAAAATGATAATGCCCTGAGCAATCAGTGGAACTTAATCAAACATTCACAACCTTTCCTAATGCTTTGTAACTTCTCAACTAATGGAAACTAATACCAGTTGCTAAGAGAACATTGATTGTGAACACAGACTTTACCTGGAATGTGATAATTGAAAACAAGAATGCCAAAAGTGGAGTAGCTGCAATACCATATGTGTTAAAGAACTCTATTGATTTTATTAATCTCTTTTATTTGGTCGATACCTGTCTTGTTTGCCCTGGAATATGCAATAATGAGTTGCTTAAATTGGCTACTGCTGGAAATCGTCATGGTAATGTCAAAGCACAACTTAGTGATTGTGGTCATAAAATCCAACCAATTAACTGTTCTGGCATAGTATCAGAAAATGAGGGTGTTTTGTGAGGCATGCAAGTTGTATTGTCATTCTCTTTTGGCAATGCTTTCAAAAAAATCTGGGTTGTCAGAATCACCTAACAGATGCAACAGAACCAATGTAGACAGCCACTGCCCTTGGAAGCACTTAAATGAACATGAACAGAAAGAACGAGTGAGGAACTGTACCCTAGACAGGCAAAATAATTTAAGGAAAATTGCTCTACTTGAAAAAAAGTTCAGTAAGGTTATTTCAACTGAAGACTACAATGATGGTATTGATACAGTATTGTGTCCTTAGATTAAAAAAGATATTAAACATTATATAGCTAATTAACTGATGGTTCATTTCTGTCTTTGTCTTCTAGGAGTCAATAACATTACAACCTGAGGGCAACGATGTGGTGGAAAGGCTCTTCAATAATTTAAAGTCAAACCATAAGTCACCAGATGCAGAAGATTTTAAAACTCTAAGTGCAGTGACAAAAGAGCAAGAAGATGGCATCCACTTATAATAAGATGGTGTTTCCAGCTTCACTCCAGATCTCCAAAAGCTTACCAAATTCTTAAAGGTAGTGGTGTGTTAATATTACCATCTAGCAGGACACTAAGGGACTATAGCAATTGTTTTAAAACAGATATTTGGTTTGATTCTACTTTTTAGATTTAGTGAAAAAAGATTTTCTTACTAGAAATAACCCAAAAGAAAGTGATCCTTTGCTAGTATAGACACATATATAAGGACATCACGAGACCAGAGGACACATGTAATTTACTAACTTAACAAGTTACTACATTGGCGACGAGAATTTACAGTAAAACTACAAATGGCAACCTACGGGAAAGTAGGTCCATTCGACGAAACAGAGGAGATGTGGACCCAGTATATAGAACGCTTGGAACAGTATTTCCTAGAAAACGAAGTGACCGACAGCAAGAAGCAGTGAGCGATCTTCCTAAGTGTGTGTGGTTGCAAAACATACGCGTTAGTGAGAGATTTACTTCAACCAAAGAAACCTGGTGATACGGAGCTACCAGAGATCGTGAAGGAGCTTGAGAAACACTTTCTCCTAACGCCAAGCGTAATCGTAGAACGTTTCAAATTTCACAGCAAAATTCGAAGGGAAGAGGAAGGTATTTCAAAGTATGTAGTTGAATTATGCAAGTTGACAGAACATTGCAAATTTGGCGATTCTTTGAATGATATAATACGTGATCGATTGTTATGTGGTATAAACAACGAAAAGATGCAAAGACGACTGTTAGCCGAACCGGAGTTAACCTACAAGAAGGCAGTTGAACTAGCTTTGGCCATGGAACGTCGAAGAGATGAACATCAATGGCGCCGTCGAAGCCTCTCTCAAAACATAAATCAATTCAAGGACAACAACCGTGAGAACACCGAGAAACCACCAACTCGCTACGAATGCCACCGTTGTGGGGGAAAGCATCCAGCTAGTTCTTGCAAATTTCGCGAAGCCAGATGTTTTAACTGCGAGAAGATAGGCCATATCGCGAAGGTTTGTCGAAGCACAAAGCGAACAACAACATCACGTCACGAAACCGGAAACCGAAGCGGTAAGGGAGAAGAAAAAACGGAAGCGCATTTAATAAACGAAGAGAGCCAAGACGGTGAATATACATTGTACCGTGTACAAGAAAAAGTAAAAGACAAATCAATACAGCTGGATGTGGAACTTGCTGGCCAACCTATCAAAATGTAAATCGACACAGGAGCCACCAAGACAATAATAAGCGAAGAAACACAACATACTACGCCAGAATTTGCCACCACTTCGAAAAACAACTGCAGTCCTGAGCACCTATACCGGAGAGAAAATTCCTGTGGCAGGTGAAGTGCATATTCCAGTACGATACGAGAAACAACAACATAAACTCCCGGCATTAGTTGTCAGAGGTCAAGGTCCAAATCTGTTTGGTCGAAATTGGTTACAAGTAATCAAGTTAAACTGGGACACAATATTTCAAATAAACGAATGGAAACCACTCAGCCAACTGAAGCAAGTATTGGAATTACACAAAGAAGTGTTTGCAGAATAATTAGGTACTTTGAAAGGAAACAACTCAAATTTGTGAAAGCACGCTCAGTACCTTATGCCATGAGAGTCCCCCTGGAACAGGAACTAGAGAGACTACATCGTGAAGGAATCATATCCCCAGTGGAATTCTCCGAGTGGACTGCATCAGTGGTGCCGGTGGTGAAATCAGATGGTTCTGTCCGTGTATGTGGAGACTACAAAGCCACAATCAACCAAGTGTCGAAACTCGATAATTGTCCTACTCCCAAGACAGAGGACCTGCTTGCAACTCTTAGTGGAAGCCAGAAATTTACAAAACTGGACATGTCACAAGCATATCAGCAACTGTTATTGGATGACGAGTCAAAAAAATATACCACTATCAACACCCACAAGGGCCTCTACCAATATAATCGTCTGCCGTTTGGTATATCTTCAGCCCCAGGCATATTTCAACGAACAATGGAGAACGTACTTCAAGGTATACCCTATGTCATTGTGCGAATTGATGATATTCTCATTGGAGGCAAAGATGATGCTGATCACTTGTCAAACGTGAATGCCGTGTTGACACAACTGTCTACAGCTGGCCTAAGATTGAAGAAGAAGAAATGTTGTTTTATGGTCCTCGAAGTGACCTACTGTGGCTATGTGATAAATGGAAAAGGCATTCACACAGTTACAGATAAAGTGGACGCAATAAAGAAGGCACCAGAGCCTGAGAATATCACCCAACTACGATCATTTCTGGGAATGCTAAACTACTACCACAGGTTCCTGCCCAATATTGCAACAGTCCTAGTACCACTACACAAGTTACTACGACAGGGAACAAAGTGGCAGTGGCATCAACAGCAAAAGGTGGCCTTTGAATGTGCAAAAGAGCTCCTACAGTCAGCCGACCTACTCATCCATTTTGACCCTACCAAGCCAATAATCCTAGCCACAGATGCTTCCAACTATGGCGTAGGCACAGTCTTGTCACACAACCTACCAGATGGGACAGAGAGGCCAACAGGTTATGCATTAAGGTCATTAAACGCAGCTGAACGAAACTACTCAACGATTGAAAAGGAGACATTGGCCATAATCTTTGGAGTTACAAAGTTCCACCAATTCCTATATGGACACTCATTTACCATTAAGACCGACCACAAGCCATTAGAAGGTCTGTTAAGTGAAAAGAAAGGAGTCCCTCCTCTTGCTGCGCCACGAGTTCGACGATGGGTGCTGACACTGGCAGCGTATGAGTACAAAATAATGTACAAAACTGGGAAAAGCAATGGAAATGCAGATGCATTGAGCAGATTACCCCTACCAGAGATGCCTCAATCAACACCGCAACCAGGTGAAACAATCCTATTGATGGAACACTTGGAGGAAACACCAGTTAACAGCAATCAGATAAAGGAGTGGACCAGACGTGATCCAGTCATGTCACAAGTTTTACGCTTTACATTAGAGGGCTGGCCAGAATCGTGTGATCCCAAAATGTTCAAACTCTACCTTGGCAAGAAATTAGAGTTAAGTGTAGAAGATGGCTGTTTACTCTGAGGAACGCGAGAACGCGAGTTATCATTCCACCACCAGGGAGAGCAAAGGTCATAGCAGAACTTCATGAAGCTCACCCTGGAGTCTCCCGTATGAAAGCCCTTGCAAGAAGTTATGTGTGGTGGCCTACTTTAGACAACGACATTGAAAACGAAGTCAAACATTGTAGCCAGTGTCAACTTCACCAGACAACTCCAGCAGCTGCACCCCTCCACCCATGGGAGTGGCCAGGTCATCCATGGACAAGACTTCACATAGACTATGCGGGCCCCTTCAAAGGAGAGATGTTCCTGGTAGTGGTAGATTCATATTCAAAGTGGCTAGAAGTTCACCTAATGAAGTCTACAACATCCACAGCTACGATAGAGAAATTGCGAGAGATATTTGCAACACATGGAATACCAAAAACTGTTGTCAGTGACAATGGAACAAATTTCACAAGTAGCGAATTTCAAGAATTCATGAAGCGAAATGGTATCAAACACATTCAAGTTTCACCATATCATCCGGCATCAAATGGGCAAGCAGAGCGGGCAGTAACAATCTTTAAAGAAGGGGTGGAGAAGATGAAGGAAGGAAGCATGAGAACAAAATTATCACGATTCCTTCTAAAGTACCGCATAACACCACACACAACAACTGGAGTGGCACCGGCAGAGTTGTTGATGAAAAGACACCTCCGTACCCAGTTGGATCTGATGCAACCAAACCTAAGAGATCATGTCAGGGAGAAGCAATCCCACCAAAAGTCTGCACACGACCATCATGCGAGAGAACGAGTCATCCAGGCAGGTGATTTGGTATATGCGAAAGATTTCAGAAAACCTAAAGCTTGGATATCTGGGACTGTAATTGAGAAGACAGGACCAGTGTCAGCCAAAGTACAACTTGAAGATGGTCAAATTATTGCTAGTATAGACACATATATAAGGACATCACGAGACCAGAGGACACATGTAATTTACTAACTTAATAAGTTACTACAGCATTATACATGATGAATTTTCTTTGAGGCAAGATCTTGTTTTTGATGATGCAGGTACGCTTATCGGATTTGTTGATTTGGGCTCTACATGCAGAATTGCATTGACAGGTTAGAGTATTCTCTTTCTTCTGAAGGTTCATTATTTTTACCGGATGAGGCCACACATGTGTGTTTTTATGGTGGTTAGCCTTTTTTCAGAATGGAAAATGCCTATTGCTTTTTTCCCTACTATTCTCAAGTGTTTTGCACTTTTTAATATCTTTTGGGTGTGTTGAGGAGTTAGAGGTGAGGGACTTTAATGTTCTCACAACATGTGATGGTGCTTCTCCTCACCGCACCTTTTATAGATTCCACAATTCCCCAGGTGTTTCAAAATGTATGCCAATATATAAGACACCAAATCCATATTACCGAGGATGAGGATCGGCCAATTTTCTTTATTTGTGACCCAGTTCACTTACTAAAAACAGCTCGTAACAATTGGGAAAATAGCTTTTGGAGAAGTAAGACAAGGAAATTAAAGAATAATGATATGTGGATAACTTGGCTGCAGTTAATTGATGCTTTTGAGAATGACATTAATGAATCGAATGCTTCCTTATTGTGTATTCTTCATAAATTAAATACTAACCATCTTTTTCTTAACCTGTACCTACGAATGAGGGTGTATTTAGCTGCCCAAGTATTTAGTAACAGGGTGGCATGTGCTCTGACAGTTCAAGGAAAACCACATAGGAGACAGCTAAGTTTGTAAAACATATGAATGATTTTTTTGATTGTTTAAATGCTAACAGAATTTTCACCAAATTTGAATTTAAGAGTGTTTATCATGCACCAGATGACAGGAGGCTTATTTGGCTCAAGGATGAGTTCTTGAAATATTTTCAAGAATGGGAGAAGTGGGCAATGAGCCAGATGGATGTTCCTTTAAAACGGAAGAAATATTTTATCAGTGATCAGACTTGGGAAGGTTTGCAAATTTGTGTAAACTCTTTTGTGGAAGTTGTACAATTTTCTCTCCAAATTCCAGGTGTATCTTATGTGGTTGCTACAACATTCAACCAAGACCCTATTGAGAAGTTTGGTAAGTTCCGTCAACAGAGAGGAGCATATGGTGCGTTTACATGCAGTGAGTTTCAGCAAAGTTATGCTTGTGCTTCATTTAGCAATACCCATGCTATTAAGGCTGTTAGAAGGTTGACAAGGTTTAAGTTGAGTTTAAATAACTTATTTTTTGGTTATAATTATAAAATTACATTCTTTCTTCAGCAGAAAATAGACTGATAATGCATGTTACTTCTACAGTATGAGTTTTCTGCTCAATAGTTTCCAAATTTATCAAAATTATGTGTAGTAAAAGTACTGACATGACAAGTGTATAATTATAATTATTACTGTAGGAAGTAATATCACGGTCACCTCGGTTCGGTTTTAATTGTTCCCACACACACACATTAGTAACTAATCATACACTGTACCTAATATGTTATGCATGTACAGTGCATTCTCATTCTTCCTTGGTAACCGTAATATTATAAAGTGATAGCATGGCATTGAGGTTGATTAGTGATTAAATGCCCTCAAGCCTCGGGAGGTTTAGTTTTTACTAAATAAATAAATAAATAAATAAATAAATAAATAAATAAATAAATAAATTGTATCCATATATTCACATTTTATTGTTACAGGCTAACATTACACATTAAATGCGATCACTGTGACCGTTCCATGAAGTTGGATCGCTGTAAAACGAGTATTTACGCTATTGTCACCATTCAAATTGGGGAAGACAAAAGGCAGCAACAAGTGACATTTTTGAGGTCATGTTAAAGCAAGTAGTGATTCAGGGTGTTGACATCAATACCAATGACATTGACACGGATGCAGTTAGAGAAGCTTTTGTTTTTAATGATATAAATGTTACATTCGATGACGATAGTGACATTGAAATTTTGTGAAAAGCTACTGAACAGTCATTTTAGTATCTATGGATTGTACACTAAGTGTTTCGTGTTATTTTATAATTCTGTTCACATTGAGTTTTTTTGTTGCACACAATGTGGTTCAGTGCGATGTTTTACAATCATAGCCCAGTTTTCTGTGTTATAAAAGGCGGTATTAGGAAACTTCCAGCCAAAGTATTTGAATATCATTCTTTTAAAAACTTTGAAAAGTATGCGTTCTTGCGTGACTTCCCTTACGAAAATGTTCTATAGAATCCTCTATTGGAAATTTATATTCAATGGAATATTGTATAGGATTTTGCCTCCAATAGAATATCCAATAGAATATTCAATAGAATATTATTATTCAATAGAATATTCTATATAATGTTTCATAGCATTTTTTCTTTTGAAGAATATTCAATTGAAAATTCTATCATATCTTACAACAGAATCTTAAATGTAAACACTGATAGAGATTTAAATAAACTTTGGTTAGCAAATTTCTGTTATTTTAAATCAATTTACACTCAATGATAACAACAAATAATAAAAGCTGACATTATTGGTAAAATTTAATGGGATATCAACAAAATAGTTTACTGACTATACATAGAATATTCAACGGAATATTCAATAGAACATTCAAATAAATATTCATATGTATATTCATAATAATTACGATACTAAATTACTGTAATAAGGAAAACCAAAACCTACATATTTTTGTATTCTATCATATATAAAAACAATACGGTTCATATATGAACAGTATTGTTTACTGAAATGTATCAACAGAATATTCAATAGAATATTTTCTGATATCAACAGAATATCCAATAGAATATTTTTGGTAATATCAACAGAATATTCAATAGAATATGCTACGTATATTCTATAGTATAATCATAGCAAGTAAACAGACTTGTCCAAATCTAACTGTTTTTAACATTAATATGCTGCAAGAACATCAAATAAGTAAGTTACGGGAAGATACTCTTGATAATCAAGTGTTCAATTTCGTATATCCGACGTTTTCGCCGTGCGCGGTCTGTTTTGGTACATGGATACTCGCATCACATTGATACTGTTTGTTGCATCTTTCAGTAAATAACACTAATTTATTATATTGATATGTAAGTCTGTATTAAAATACTTTAACAATGCAACCACTTAGCTTTTGCCTCTTGGGATAATGATTAGCATGCCAACTAAAAGGTCTGAGACGAGAATTTGGGAAATTCGAGATTTTCCATATATGGCTTCTCTGTCTGTATTTGGTTGGCGTTACCACGGAGATGCATCGATGTTAACCAATTAGAATAGTTTTTGTGTTGAGATCCAAAAAGCAATCAAATTAAGTAGAGTAAACAGTTCCTTAGTGTGCTTGCATTCAATTCGATTTACGTTAATTACTCAAATTATGAAGTTTCCTTTTCTTGACAAATCATGCTAAGCTAGCGAAACGATTTGATATTAGACGAAGAGACGAAATTGTTTGACAACGATGACACCACGCGCGTGTTGAAGATGATCGCGACGTCTTCTGTTGACTATAGCCGCTTCATCTCTGCATCAATTGAATCCTGAAAATGCTTAAAACTCGGGTCTTCGAAGATATTAAGAGCTGGCCGACCATTATTTCTCAGATATCGCAGCAGCCCACAACATAACTGATATAGGATATCACTCACCTTGGGTGGTAGCCTTGCGAACTTCAACAACAAATTTCGCCATCGAATAGTTAATTTGCTCACCAGCGATTTTTTCAATTTCCAAGTTGACCAATTTCCCATTAGATTCAGATGATTTTGCTTACTGTCGCCCACTCTTTCCACACATGGACTGCCCACGCTGTATTTTGTTTAGTGGTTTCTGGGATTTGGGTCTCTTTCCTGATCGCTAAATCTTCATCACTGACTAGCGATATATTCCTTGTACATGTCGGCTTTGTGATACTTCGTCTACATTAATACTTGCACTGGTACATTCTTTGTCATTAAAATAATTATTTTCATTTTGCAAAATGCTCGCAAACAAATCAAATTCGTCATCGGGACTAAAACGTTGCTCTAAAAATGTGTTTTGCGTTAATCCTGACAAGCCATCTTCCTCGTCGGCATCCATTTTGCCAAGTATTCTTGACATGAAACGAAGCTCAACAACGCAACACAAATTTTGAATAAATTAACTAAGATTACAACAATGATTATTTCAAAAACAACCGCTAATTAAACACGACTTCTTTTGACACTACACCAGTTCTTTTGACTTTCCACCTCATTTCCTGGCTAGTTAGTCATGCATATTGCTTCAGCAACTTCATCAATTATGAATTACTTAAAGTTAAGATATTCTGTAAGAATATTTAGAACAAAAAGTTTTATATTGTCATTTGAGAAAACCGGGTCGCCACCTACCTATACTATCAAGTTTTGTGATTGGTTGATTAAAACAATAAAACAATAGAATTAACCCTAACCACTATTGTTCCACGTAGCCAATCACAAAACCTGTTCATTTTAGGTACATATTTACCGAGAAAACCTTCTCAATCATATAATAAGTCAGATTGCGCTCTCAGGCTTTATTTGGCTAAAAGCCTCGGTACTCGGGCTTTATCTCTTACATAAAAGGAAGCAAACACAATTTCACAAATTAGCACATTACATTACTTCGCTTATTTTCATGTGAATTTTCGATCAATAAATTGTCTCCTATTCCCCAAAAATTTACTGTGAGGCCAAAGTTGCAAATATTGGACAGGAGTACATTTTTAAATAATTAAGACAAATATTGGGGAAGATTAAAGCACGAAGGCGTCGATTGAGGAAAATAGTGGCAGTGATGATGAATCTAGCCAAGAAAGTTGTAAACAATCAAAAACTGACCAATCGGAGGATTCGGATGAATTAGAAGAATTGGAGGAACTGAAAGAATTGGAATCCCCCAAAGATGGCAACAAAAAATAGGAAAAGAAACAGAGTGCAGTGGAGTGAGAAGAAAGCCAAGAAACGAAAGGTTCCGAAGCATATAGATCAAATCACTTACCATTGAGCAAATGACTTTGACAAAACTTCTTAAGGTTAGGCGTGTCGCAGCGGTAGAATATCCGATAGTACTAAAAAAGTAGAGTGCTGCGTAGACAGTGTTTTGAATCTATAGCAAAGTGAAAAGGTGGTAAACTGCCAAGTATTTCGTGACGAAATACTGACGTTTCGAGCAGAGCCCTTCATCAGAGTAAGACGAGATGAAACTCCTTCAAGGAACCTCCGGGAACATTCTCAATCCCACTACAGTTATTACTGCCCCCAAATTCAACGACACAATCCGTCATAATATTTCATGCACGTTCATCATTTATTGCATTTCTTGCGATAAATGCCCTAAAATCTACATTGGTGAAACTGGGCGACGCCTTTCAGACAGGTTTGCTGAACATCTTCGTTCCGTGAGGAACAATGATGTTGACAAACCTGTCGCCAGTCATTTCAACAGCTCTAACCATTTGGTTTCAGACGTGAAAGTCTGTGCCATCCTTCCCATGTCAGGTGGTAACGATAACCGCAAACGGCAAGAGAAGCGTCTCGTTTTTAAACTTGGCACCACACATCCTCTTGGTCTTAACGAAAGTTTTTCTTTTATTTAATTTCCTACAAGTTTTTCGTTATTTTAGTTTGCTTGGAACTTTTTTATTATTGGCTTATGCACTTTCATTCCTTTTCAAGTTTTTGTTTCTTACTGCTTTACTATAGCCTAATCCCCTTAATATTGGACCTGTCATTTCTCCCTCTGATCGACTTTAAAAATAGCAAATGATTTAACTTTTCGCATGTCATTAATTATTAGCTTGTTTATCTCCTGTGCATTTGATTGGCTACTTTCTACTTGTGACACCCTGGCATATACATATATATATATATACATATATATACACATATACACACAGACACGCACACACACACACAGACATACATACATACATACATACGTATATATACATACATACATACGTATATATATATATATACATACGTATATATATATATATATATATATACATACGTATATATATATATATATATATATACATACGTATATATATATATATATATACATACGTATATATATATATATATATACATACGTATATATATATATACATACATATATATATATATATATATATACATATGTATATATATATATACATATGTATATACATATGTAGTAAAAAAGTAGAGTGCTGCGTAGACAGTGTTTTGAATATATAGCAAAGTGAAAAGGTGGTAAACTGCCAAGAATTTAGTGACGAGATACTGACGTTTCGAGCGGAGCCCTTCATCAGAGTAAGACGAGATGAAATAAAATAAATCGGGCTTATATATATGCCAAAAGGGTGTCACAGGTAGAAGGTAGCCAATCAAATGCACGGGAAATAAACTAACTAATAATTAATGAGATGGGAAAAGTTAAATCATTTGCTATTTTTAGAGGGGGTGGGAAAAATGACAGGTCCAATATTCAAGGGGATTAGGCGATAATAATAGAAACAAAGACTTGAAAAGGAATGAAAGTGCATAAGCTAATAATAAAAAGTTCCAAGCAAACTAAAATAACAAAAAACTTTTAGGAAATTAAATAAAAGAAAAGACCAAGAGGATGTGTGGTGCCAAGTTTAAAAATGAGACGCTTCTCTTGCCGCTTGCGGTTATCATTGCCACCGGAGATGGGGAGGATGGCACAGACTTTCATGTCTGAAACCAAATGGTTGGAGCTGTTGAAATGGCGGGCTACAGGTTTGTCACCATCATTGATCCTCACGGAACGAAGATGTTCAGCAAACCTGTCTGAAAGACGTCGCCCAGTTTCACCGATGTAGATTTTAGGGCATTTATCGCATGAAATGCAATAAATTATGTTGGTGCACGTGCATGAAAAAGCATGACGGATTGTGTGGTCGAATTTGGGGGCAGTAATAACTGTAGTGGGATTGAGAAAAGCGCATGTGTTACAGCGGGAACGGCCGCAAGAAAATGTTCCTGCTGGTGCCGAGGTATTTTGTTTAAGGGCACTATGTACTAAGGAGTCGCGAATGTTTTTATTACGGCGAAAAGATACCAAAGGGTTGTCGGTGAAAATGACTGACGTCTCAGGATCATTTTGTAAAATGTGAAAATTCCGATTAATAATATTTTTAACTTTAAAATTGAAAGGATGAAATGTTAGAACTAAAGGAATTTTATTGTTTGAAACTCGTTCCAAAGATGGTTCAAGGGCGTCTAAACGGGGGACGAGAAAAGCTTTCTGAACGGCGAGGTCTAAAAGGTTGGTAGGGTAACCACGTTGGACAAAAAAAGATCTCATTTCCATTGATTTGGCTTGAAAATCTTGGTCGTCGCTACATAAGCGGCGAAGACGCAAGAATTGAGAGTAAGGGATGGATTGCTTAGTGTGGTTGGGATGAGAGGATGAAAATAGAAGATAACTATGGAAGTCAGTAGGCTTGTACGAGACCGACGTTTTCAGCGAATCACCATTAATCGAAATTAAAATATCAAGGAACGACACAGAGGTCTCGCTGATTTCCCACGTGAACTTCAGAGCAGGATGAAAATCATCAACAAAGTTGATGAATTGCTCTAAAAGGACACGTGAACACGACGCTGTTCCTAAACAGTCATCGATAAATCTGCCGAAAAAATCAGGCAAGGGACCCGTATATTGTTCAAAGATCTGTTTTTCAACATAACCAACAAATAAGTTAGCATAGCTTGGACGCATTTTGGTGCCCATCGCAACACCACTTATTTGTTGATAATGTTCACCATCAAATGAAAAATTGTTAAGGGTAAGCACTAGTTCTGCTAAGCGGAGTAACGTGGTTGTGGAGGGTTCTAAATTAGTGCGCTGATCAAAGAAAAAAACATATGTATATGAAGAGGTTATATACCGAAAACGCGGGATATAAGTTATATATTGACCCGAGGGCAAATATATGACTTATATCCCAAGTTCGAGGTATATAACCGACTTATATCATGGTTGTGGAGGTTTTCGAAAAAGGTTTCGTCAATTTCGAAGACTTTCGATCAAGATTTTTTGAGTTTTGTCGACAAGTTTTATCTAATTATTTATTCACGGGATATAAGTTGGTTATATCCCGCGGTACATCAAAGAAAACCGAATCAACCATGATATAAATATATATCGACTATGATGACATGTTTTCTTTTGTCGTACCTGGTAAAGGGAAGCGTGCAGTGTACCTCAGTAGCATATGCGTCTGTGGACTGATAATCATCACTTTCATCATTTGAATGATGGCCGTCATCAATTGCAGTCTCATGTACATCGCATATCGAGTCTATCTGAAAAAAGGAAGATAAACAGATGAATGAAAATCAAAGGCGTGATAGTTCATATATATAAACGATAACATACAACTAATGATAACGTACAACAACCTCTCTCTCCAGTCATTTTTAAATAAATGTCAGTTATTAAGTTGCAGTTCAAGTTTGTAATCGAAAACATTTTTAGTTTTGCTGTACAAGGTGCGGGATACTGATTCGTGTAAAATTTGCAGAATGTTTGAAGTTTGAATGGAACATTTAATAACCCGACATATTTTCATTATCACCAGAAGTATTGGATATTAACATCTATGACACAACCACGCAAAAGACGTCATAAAAATAATGATCGTCATAATATAAATATCGTAATAAATTTCATAACAAGTTGCAGCATAAAATTCGACTTTTATAACAAAAAAGGAACTTACTTCTTTGGTTGTTATAGAATTCGTTGATTTCTCTTCCATTAAGTCAATAAGGTTTACCTTATCTTTTTTAGAATATTTTTTGCGAACTGGAAGTTTTTTATGAAACACCTGGTGGAATTCTACACTTGTTAGCTTTAACTTTTTCTTGGCAGGACTCTGTCGTAGGGGGAGACCATTTTGCTCAGGGCAATATTCTTGGACATTTGCAATAATGCTGTCAATTGCCGCATTTGCCTCTTGAAGGACACTGGCATTGTCGACAACGAAAGTGAGATTTTTTAAAGTGTCAATTTTCCCTAAAAGAACTCTTCTAAGCTTGAGGGGATTTGGCAAAGATGATGAGTTGTTGATTTCCTTGTGTGGTTGCTGTTTAGGTACTTGTTGTTTTTCCAAGTGTGATTGTTGACCCTGAGGTGAGGGTGGTTCTTCCAAGCCATCGTCTTTCCAACCATTTTCATTGCTATCGTTATTATGATTGGCAGATTCATACAAAGAACCAACTGAGTTGTCTGCTATGTCCGCCTGCCCTCTGATGGTCAAATGTTCTATATCAAGGGTTATAAAGACACTGTTTCTGTAGAATTCTGGAAACGTTGAAAAATTCCAGTCATCAAAGAAGTTGAAAATTGCATAGAAGTGCTTGCATGGGTATTGAGTTTTTCACCAACTTTCACATTGACAACTTGGCTGATCAAACTGTATGGCGTAGAACTTGTCACTTTCACGGCTGCTTCTCACCAAAAATTCTCCCTTTTCGTGGTTGACACATTTGATGTCATGCTGTTGATATTCAGCTGCGGCAAAGTTACTCTTCAGACAGTGTTTGACAAATTGAGGTGACCGGTTGTGCAAGTATTCTGGAATTGCTTCATTGTATTGTCTGTAGCAGCTGCTGAGCCTGAGGTTGGTGTCCAGGTACCTTTGGTAGGAGTCGGGTATGAACGATTCCACGAGCATTATTACAATTCCATAAATAGATTTGTCTATAGAGCGAGGTAAATAGTTGTACTTAAACACTTGATTTTGTCTCTCAACGCCATTGTTAGTGTTAACTATGTTTGTTACTTGCTGCTTTCGAAACGCATGGGCCCAGCGCTTGGAGCATTGTAACCACACTTTGTTACAATAGTCGCGCACATTGCTGTTACCCAAATATATCTGCGAGTTTTGCAACACCTCCACGTTTCTGTCGTACTGTGTTGTCGTATTGGCATATGCTATTCTTTGTATAAGTTCAAAAAATACTTTCTGATCGTCGTGATTCAAGCCATTTTCCCCAGCTTTTGACCACCTTTGTACACCGACACTTCTGGGAAGGATTTTTCGATGGCGTCAATCTCCGCTAAAGAATAATCGAACATAAAATATTTCGGCTTCCAGGATGGATTCCATTCTCTTAAAATCTGAAGGGCCTATTCAATGGATGCTGACTCTTCATTTTGGCACATAAACTCAGCAACAACCGTGTAGCCAGTATTTCCAACAAGCTAATGTTTGGAAGAGAATTAAAAGGAAAACTACCAAATACAACAGAAAATGAAATCAATGAAGATATTCGCAAAGAGGTGAGAAATAGAGACTATGCGAAGAAACGACAATGGAAAGCGTATGGAGATGATCGAAGGAATGTTAGCAGTAGTCGAATTGAAATGGGTGATCAAGTACTAATCAAACAAAAGCGGGAGAACATGTTGACACCACATTATGATCCAAGATCATTCACCGTCATTGGTATAAAGGGTAGCATGATTACCACAGCTCGAGAAGGCGAGATAAAAAGTCGAAATTCATCTCATTTTAAACGTATGAAACGAGAAGACAAAGACAATGTGGCGACATATCCAGAAGACAGTCTATTAGAAACACCAAATGCCGACACAGTAACCACAGACCGATCAGATCAAGAATCAAGTTCCACAACGGAGTTACAAAACGATCCTATTAGCGCAGAACACGAAAATGAAGCGACTTCTCCAGAAACAGATCAGAATAATATCCCACCCAGGCGATCCACACGAAATAGACTTAACACAAAGAATACCCTATATAAGGACTTTGTATGTGACTAGATTGAACATGGAGGAGGTGTAGTGTCTTGAGAATAACTTCCTCGTATAACATTTGATAATTTATGTATTTATGCATGTATTTAAGCTATATAAGAAGACTACCGTATTGTGCAATTAGATAACTATTATACTGAAGTAATAAAAGAGTCTGAGATTCTACATCTTGCCTTTTCAAGTCTGGTTTGTTTTTCTTGTTCAGTTTCTACTGAACGTTTTCTTTCCATGCATTGTCTTGAATTTTCAAGTCTAATTTGTTTGTCTAGCCCAGTTTCTACTAAACGTTTTCTTTTGTGATACTGTCTTGCATTTTCAAGTCTAATTTGTTTGTCTGATACAGTTTCATTTGAACGATTTCTTTTTACATGCGCTCTTGGTTTTTCAACACTAGTTTTCTCTTTACAAGTTCCAAATTGAACTGGTACAATTTCGAATAAGTTATTATTTAATTCACTAGACAGATAATGTAAATATTGCTCTAGTTCACTGATATTAGCATAACTCATGAGAACAGCAGTGCCATTAGGGTCGGGCACACCAGTAGAATTCCTGGCATGAGAATCAAATACATAGAAGGCGGAATCTACACCACGTATTAAGGCCATCATATAGCCATCTAATATTATAATAGCATACTTATTATGTGTAAAAGTATTCATCAACGCAGAGCGGATCGTGAACCAAGGAGCCTCTGGTTTGTGCTCATTTCTCACTAAACCTTGAAGGTCCTTTCCATAGTTAATAAACCAATTTTGGCTTTCACTTTTGTTACTTTGTGCCTCAATGGCCTCTTCGACAACAGGTAGATTATTATTTTGTGCCTCAATGGCCTCTACCACAATAGGTAGATTATTTTGGGCCTCAATGGCCTCTACCACAATAGGTACAATGGGGTAGATTGTTATTCTGGGCCTCAATGGGCTCCACCTCAATGGGTAGTTGATTAATTTGTGCCTCAATGGGCTACACCACAATGGGTAGATAACTATTTTGTGCCTCAATGGGCTTCAAAAACCTGTACTCGGTGTCAATGGACCAGTTGTTTGTAGCCAGCGAGTGGGCAAAGTTGTTTGAGCAGCGAACGATATTCGGTAGATTGCTCACTGCCAAAGATCCTGCGTCAATAGGTATCAATCGATTTTGAAGTGCATTCAAGTACATATTGTCACCTAGTGATAAGATGCTATCGATTGTCTCTGAGTTCCACGCCATCACAGGAAGCACTTGGTCCGTTAAAAGTGCCGATAAACTGATATAAGCACACTGCTTTCCGCGAGAAAGGCTACTAAAACGCTCGTCACCCTGATGAATACTTCCACACGCAAACAGTGGCATGATGTCAAATAAACAATACACTTACCACAATTCTTTCTGCAAAACTTCAACGACCACAATTCTTTTCACAAAACTTCAAGGGCAAGACAACAACAATTCTTTCTTCTGCCTCGTGGTCAAGGAAGGCAGCACTGTTGTAGAGCCGGCGTTCCTTTTGGCCTGCGCCACTCAAACATCCAAACAAACATCCAAAAAAAATTGAGTTGCGATCCACTATATGAGATTAGTGTGCTGCCTCCCTACGGTCGGCAGCAATGGTCCCCTACACGAAATAACGTTCTTCAACAGGTTACCAGCCCAAACGTTCTAATATGGGACGAAATTTCTATATCTAGCCAATGCATTTTTCATATTTAAATGCGATTTATCATGCGACATCTAACAACCCCCTTCTATTTGGTGGTATACAGGTGATATTAGTCAGGGACTTCTGGCAATTGAAGCCCATTCCGAATTCATTTGATGTTGGGACCTCGATATATGCTTCGAAGTTATTTCAGAAAGTATTTCCACATCGATTTGAGCATTTCACGATTTTGAGATGGGGAAGTAACCGAAAATAGATTAAAAGGGGCGTTAGATCTTTTACAAGAAGCATGTTGTGGTGATGAAGTTGTGGAATATTTCCAAAGTCTTGTCAAGGGATATCGAATCGTCAGATATCACAGTGGAACCGACGCATATTTATTTCAAGAAACTACATCTACCTGGCATCACCTTGGAAAGCAGGGACACTGGTCATGCCAAATATTTAGAAAACACTGTCAGCAAAGCTCTCGCTGTAAAACCAGGCTGCCAAGTAATGTTGCTATACAACATTAATGATCATTAAAAAAACGGCCATTGGGCACAGTTCGTTTGCATTGATCGGGAGGACAACGATCGCCTTATCGTGAATTTTCCAAAGCTCGGCAATATTACCGTGGGTCGTAGAACCTGGTACAAATACGACATCAATGGAAAAATTCAAGGAAGTCGTGTTCAGTTTCCTCTCGCACCATGTTACGCGATAACAGTGCACAAGGCGCAAAATTTAACCGTAGCTGATAGAGTGGTTGTGCATTGTTCACAAGAGTTTGTCTCTGGTCAAACGTATGTTGCTATCTCGAGAGTAACCGAGGAAGCAAACCTTCAAGTTGTTGGTTTTCGACCCAAGGTTTCTGTTGCCACCACTGAAGGGACTTAGGGGGTGTTTACATGGAAAGATCTCGTACCGGTATGACCGGTATGAAAGTCGTACCGCGTTTACATGAGATTACATCATTACACATTCCTGAAACAAACATGGCGTCCATGGAGTTTATTTATATGTTTTCTGCAGCCATTATACTGCCATGACCTTGACAATTTCAATATCAAACGTTTTATTGTGCAAGCTCCTTGCAAAGCGTCGCAAACTAGGGCTTTTCGCAGTGCTTGGAAGGGAGCGGTACGCTTTTAAGAAGACGAAGGGTCGAAGAAAGAGGCGATTCTGGGTGAAACCAGGTAGAACGGATTCTTGGTGGAAAAATATGATAGAAGATAAATGCCTGGATGAGGATTGGAAAAATAATTTTAGGATGAGCAAAGAAGCTTTTTTCAACCTTGTTGAGGAACTGCAACCGTATGTCACGCCTGATCCAAGAACACCACGACCGTGTATTCCAGCAGAGAAAAGGGTGAGTTATATTGAATAATAATAATAATAACTTGTGTATAATAATAACAATTAATAATAATGATAATAACAATTAATAATAATGATAATAACAAAGATTGTATATATATATATATCGTTGAAAATTGAAAAATCTTGCATCCGATCAATTTCTAAATTCTTCCAATCCATGAATTCCCATATTTGGAGTTGTTTACATCAAAGTGGGAATTCGGGGGCGAGGACACGTGGAATGTGTGCATCATCATTCATAGCCTCAGAAAATCAGACCCCATCTCGGGCACATGCCCCAACCGGGCCCCCCACCTGAAATACGCATGGGCCCTGATGCGGTCTGATTTTCTCAGGCTACATGATTCATACCTTAATATGATGAAACAAACTTGCTTGCGAGTTGCGACAAGAACTTACAGTAAGGTAGTATGGAAAAGACACGTTGTCAGCGTCGAACCAATTGCCGTATGTTATAATAATAAGCTTTATTTTGACAGGGTAACACATCAGTTAAAAATTATTCTCCCTGTGGCCGAGTCTGAGTTTTTGTCGAGCTCGAGAAAAAAGCGATAGTCGATGGTAGGACTGCGATTTTACGTGCTAATGAAATTCGCCGTCAGTCACCGAATCCGGTGACTCGTGTCACTTTTGCACTCAGAAATGCCAAAGGCAAAGCCGAGAAATGTCGCAAATTTCTGATAGACTTCATTAACATTTCAATCTGTATACTTACTGTCTGAGTCTTCAGTACCCCAGACATTTCTACGGTAGACACATGCACGCTTTTTACCACAACCACCACCTCCACAGGAAGCAAACAACTAATGTTAAAGGGGAGTTGGTTTATTCCAGACGATGGAGCAAACGATCCAAGAGATGGAAAATTGCTTTTGTCAAGCAGAAGAAAAACTACAGTTACCTGCCTTTTTATGTGCCAAGGTCATCGAAGCATTTGGTGCAGGATCATCTAGCACAATCACATATGAATACGATCCAAGAAATGTGGCACCCACAATTGCCACATTACCTCTGCCCCACCAACTTCCCAACTTGTTAAGGAACACATTTCAAGATTTTAATTTTTATTGTATAATATTTTCAAAAGATGCATCTACAATACTGGGGTATGCCAATGTTTGTACAACTGTTGTTTGTACAACTGTTGTTTGTAATTTGATTGCAAAACTCTCTTTACATACTCATCAACAAATCACATAAATCAAGATGACAATACCATAGTATACAAGACTCGTATCATGTAGATGGCGTTAATTAAGGCTTATATGTGAATGCTACCTATATATAGGTAGATGATTAGTATATGGAATAACACGGTTCGAGAAGAATTGAATAAAAATCGCACACGTGTTTGGCGAAATGTTCATAATACCACGAGTGCAAGCACGAGTGGTATAAGTATTTTGCGAAACACAAGTGCGATTTTTAATTAATTCTTCAAGAACAAGTGTTATTTCCTTTTAATAACATTTCAATCAATTTTACCAATTCATGGGATAAAAATAGATAAATAACAGTAATTTATTTGAATACTCAAAAATACAACATATGCATAGGGTATTTTTCTTATATATCCCTAGTAAAAAAGTTTGAATTAATATGGTGGCATTAAGCCAAGCAGGAGTAAGTAAAATTGATTAAAATGTTATTACCATAATTATGTAACAAAATATAATTTGTATAATTTTATGACGTTTAAAAATTTAGTTATACTAAGGTGGAGATAAAAGATACTGTATACATTAATATTCAAATCTATTGGATCATCTTTGGGAAATCAAATGGGAAACAAAACTATATTATTGCTTGTCTTTGTAACCTGTATAATGGCCATTTGATGAGGGATAATGTTTTCTAATTTCTGACACACAGCACGAAGGGATCACCCTACGGTTGCCCTTTCCCAGATGTCCATGTTGCCACATAACACACTGTCTATAAGCAGCATGCCTCATTGCCCGGTTATCATATGTTGGGGTGAACATGTATGTTCAAGGCTCCTTATAACAGTGCCCAGATTATCTGAGTCTATGCAGACATTTTGCTACGACACACTCGCCGTTCCCTACAGCATAACCTTTCTTTATCAGTTGGCATTTCATAACAGTGTGAACAAACACAAAATGGTAGAACCACCCTAGTATGCCCTGGTTGTGAGATGGATGTTCAGAATTCTCTTGAGCTGATGCAACTAGATCCTTCAATAAAAGGCCTCTTGACAGAAACCTTTTTTGGCGAGGGTTTCATAATCCAATAATTCTAGCATTTCCTAAACAGTCATTAAAAAGCTGTCACAATAATTCAGAAGTAAAAGTGGCAAACCACTTTTAGTTACTCGACAGTCTGTTTTCAAGGCAGGAAGATGTTAAATGCATAAGCAAGATAAACTGATAATTTACAGCAAACCGTTTCACAATATACTTTACAAAAATGTGGACTCAAATATTATGGCTGTCCAATATATTTTCCTAACATTTCAATATTAAAAATGTTTTATATCATTGCAGTTGAAGCTATTTAAAGCATTAATATAATTTTATTACATTTTTACCTCCATTAATTTATCGTCAACTGGTGCTCTATCACTTACAAGTTGATTTATACTTCTATCTTGCACCTAAACCAAGATGCAGTAATAGTAAAACTTGTCAAAATTATGTAAGAAGTAATGGTAACTCCAAAAATATTATATTGAATAGCTTTTTAAAAAATTGTTATCACCTATAAGCTTGCCTTTGCACGTGGGTTATTTATCTATTAGCTAGAGGCTACTATAATGATAATTTAATTGCAAACAAAACATACCTTGTTCTTGCGAGCCTTTTTTGTATCACAAGAGCCGTTACCTTGCTGTTCGCCGAGGTTTTTAACTCTCTTGTGCACTGTGAAATACATTCACAACCAGCTACAAATTCTAGTTCCTAATAGTATTATAAACAAAAGTTTGCTGTGTCACTCCTGTTACTACGCAGAGTGGGAAATATAAAAACATAAAAAATAACATGTGTTAAGCCACATTTTTAATACCTTACCTCGTCAAAATCACGTGAAAAACTTTCTACTGAACAGATCCGAACTCTTCACTTTCCGCCATATTGCTGAATAATGCGTGCTTTGCACCAGCGCTTTCAATGAGTAGTTATCAGCGGTTAACCTGATCACGTGGTATGCTGTACTGTGCCTTTAAAAAGTGTTAGCGCCATTATCAATTTTAGTTGTGTAAATCAAATACTCATTAATAATTCATGAACCAAAAACAAAGAAAATCTGTGACGGCAACTGGATATGTGATCTTAATTAGCATAGGATTTTGACGATTTCAACCTCAAATTTATCTGTATATACTGACTTGAACAATTCGAACTGGACCGGACCTCCTTTCGTATTTGATGCCATTTCAAAGCCTCCAATTCGAACTGGACCGGATTTCAAGTCCTTTCAATCAGTTGCAGCTAATTGCGCAAACTTGAAATCCGGTCCAGTTTTTTGTTTTTTTTCTATGTGAATACTCTGCAACACCTTTTGGGTAACACGCAGAGATTAGTCCGCATTGTCGGCTTTGAAATATTACATGAACAACAGTGTCGGATTTTTCGATAGCGTAAATACGAGGATTTGAAAAAACTTTATCAGGCTAATTGGATATAACTGATTACCGAATATAAGCTCATAATGAACGCGTGCTTCCCTTTTCAAATATATAGCCTTAAAAGCTTAGCATGTCATTGTTTGTACTTCTCTGGATCAACGTGCTCTATTTGTTATCGTAATCGTTCTAAATCGCATGTTCTTCTATTTACTGTACGTCATCTATATTAAAACGAGTTCGAGAAAGGACCACCGGTACCAACGAAGAGGTAACTTTCGCTCTCCTTTTTTCTTATTCATAATAGATTAAATGGTCAGACGAATAGTCTTTGATGACAAACAATAATAATATGAATATCCATTCAGCATTACATGATGTATCGAAACTTATTACACAAATATTTATAATATTTCGAATTTTATTTTAGGATATGTTTAATATATTTGATTATTCTGGTATTTGCAAGCCTTTAATGTTCAACAAATGCGATACACTAATCGTCCAAGGAGCAATATCCGTTGAACGAATTATTGCAGGAGTGGGATAATGCAATACATTTACGATTCAACGCCGTTGTATACATGGGTAGAGAGAAAGCAAAATGCTTTCCCAAAGTTTTGATTTGGTGTCTGATGCAGCATTTCAAGGCAATAATGAATTGCCCAGTGCACGAATGCCGACTTAAATTTGAAAGCCTGACATCGCGAATAGATTCCGAAAATTACTTAAATCCACGCCTTGTGTATGATCTGGAAGGAAATATTATTTTGATACAGGCAATATACGTTTGTGCGCATCATGAACGATATTTGTCTGCGTCTCAGGATATAATAAACATTTTGCCACTGTCTGTTAAGCAAGCATTTCCTGTAAGACTTTCATACAAGTCTGCTTGTTCGCTTCGATTGCTGGACCATTTGCTGACAAGTGTCAGTCTTGGAGATAACAGAATTGATTGCAAGTGTGAATTACAGAGCTTTCTGCAGAATCCACAGAACAGATGGAACTTCGTCATTTCATGATAATGTCTTGTTTTCGCCAATAGGCAATGATAAACTTATGCAGATATTTTTATTTTATGATGAAGAAATTCGGCTATTTGTTTACCACCTGTCATATGTTTACCATCTCAAATATGTGATAAAGCAGGCACGAGAGTCTTATATACACTTTACAAGCTTTCTGCATGCAGACAGTGTATGGCCTAAAAAATTCATCGATCTATAAAAGCCAAAGTCTGGAAACACCACCTAAAAACACAAATAAGGTGTCGTTTCTCTAATAGTCCCTTGTTTACTCATTCGTTATCACTTCGTTTCTTCTTTGTTTCGTATTTTATTCGGTTCATCAATTGATTGACCGAAAATTTACGCATCAATTTTTTACCTTCTTGGCTTGCATTGCATCGTTTTTTAATTTCCACCTTTGATATAGGCTTGTTCACAATCATATCCGCAAAAATCTTTTGAATACTGGTAATATGTGTATCCGAGAAGAGGTCACTACTTCCCCATTCAGTAGGTGGAACGATACTCAGGGAGGATTGTTTCGTCACAATTAGTACTATGCTCCGTTTGTTCACCGGAATTGGAGGCCATTCTTTCGAGGCGATCATTTAAAGATTCACAAGCTTTTGGTGGTTCACATCCAACGTCTTCATTGCCTTATGTTGCATGTTTTAACTGTTTCTTAAGCCCGTCATAGATCCTTCTTGCCGACATACCACGAAGCTGTTCGTTTTTTCTCCACCTTAGCACGAACAATGTTAAGTGTAATCGTTCTAAGCTTCAACTCTTCGCTGAAGCTTTCTTGAACTTTTGTAATTCGTCATCTGTCCAAGGTATCCTTTTCTTAGATACCGACTTATCCAAAGCCGAGATGTTAACATCACTTGCGACACCACTGCTTTCGGAGGCATCCTGGTTTCGCATAAGTTTACCTAGTTTTCTCAAAGCTTCAACCGACGCTTTCGTTTTCTCCGATAAAAGGTAATACTTTTTCGCCGTGGCTTCATTGTGCGCCATTAGTCCTGCAAGCTTTTCACTTAGCTCAGGATTGCTCTCGTGTACCTTCGCCACTGCCGGTTTTCGTAATGACGTCGATGTCACTTTGATGGAAACTTCTGCTTTTTAAAGACAGACTGCACAGCTTTATTGATCTGCCCAGACGTCATACTGTGCGCATTCCACGACAAAAATACAGGGCCAGTTGTCGAGGTGGTAACCACAGGTCACATCATTTGCACGAAAATTGACACCCAAGCCTTTAATTTCTCACTGAGCACGATATAGGCCGGCCCATGAACATGCACGGTCTTGTGCTTCATTACAGCTACCACATATTCCTCACCTTCTTCCCGCATCTTATTGAATTCGTTCATCGTCATGAACTACAAGACCCCAGGTCTGTTGGCATTATCAATAAATATTTGCACGGAGAGAAAATCTCGCACCAAAGTGTACGCAGCTTGCGTAACAGGCGTAGTTTCCGTAGGGTCCGAATACTGGCCGATTAGCTTGAAAGCTTCCCGAGCTGCTTCACTTTTCTCAAATGTTTGAATGTTCTTGGGGATAACAAATTTCCCATGTCCTCTTCGAGTTTTTGCCACCTTCGGGTACAAGACTCTCTCTTGTATGATGTTGACCACAAATGCACCTTTTCTCTTGAAGCGGTAACATCCTCCACACTGAAGACAGCTTCATTAGGCCTATCCGAAAGAAGGAAAGAAAAGTAGTGGCGTAGACTCATCAAGTACGATTTAATTGTCCCCGCCGCATATTTTATGCTTTCATTGTAGCTTTTCAAAAAGACGTCTAACCAGTTTCACATCCAAAAGCGAATTGATGTCACCCGAATTATCAATCGCCATTAATTAGCATGTTCCACAATTGGACGCTGTGTTGCTTGGCAGTTTTTTCATCTTTTTGCCACCATCTGGTAATTGCAGCCAATGTTCAAATTTTATGAGAACAGGATGGTCAGCAAATTTATCATGAGTAGTGTTTTCCTCCAAGGAACTTCCAGAAGTTTCCGAACATGGTTGTTCTTCTTTTTCATCTTCGTGCAATGAGTTCCCAGTGTTCTCACATGATTCACCCGCATGGTCTGATTCACGTAACCCAGTTGTAGCTGGCGTTTTCTGTAGGAAATCCTCCTTGCAACGGACCATGCTGTTTCTTGTCTGGGACACATGTAGCACTTGCCAGAGCCTCAGAATAAGCCTGATCAGTTTTGCTCAATTTAAGTACTTTTGTAAATGAGCAGGCAGCGGAATAACGATGGAGTGGCACTTGCTGATAGGGAAACGACGGCGGTGATAGTCTTTCTGCTTATCTGATGCGCCTTTCCTTGGAGACTTCTTTTTTTCTTACATTAAATTTGCCAAGAGCCTTCTTAGCAGCTTCTTTCATCCACTTATGAACATTGCGCATATGCCGTGGCAAATGAACAATTTTCGTGGACCTGCACCAAGGAAGAGGGCAAGAAACGTTGCGCCTTACCTGACCAAATCCCCCTGAGCCATCGTTCAACACACTGTCTTCTTTCTTGTGATCTGTACGCTTCAGTTTTTCGTCAGTTTCACTTCCTAACATCTTAACCTTTCCTTTCTTGGCTTTCTTCGCACTGCACTCTTCTCTCTTTTCCTATTTTTTTTGTCACCGTCTCTGGGGGATTCCAATTCTTTCAGTTCCGCCAATTCTATTTCATCCGAATCCTCCGATTGGTCAGTTTTCGAGGGTGTCCAACTTTCCTGGCTAAATTCATTAGATTCATCATCACTGCTACTATTTTCCTCAATCGACTCCAGCGCTTTAGAAAAACAAGTAAATAAAATTTACTTAATGGAAGAGTAAACACAATAATTTCAAAAATCCCCTCCAAAACATCTAAAACATATTTGTCTTAATTATTCAAAAATGTGTATATCTGTCCAATATTTGCCACTTTGGCTTGGCCTCACAATAAATTCTTGGGGAATAGGAGACAATTTATTGATCGAAAATTCACATGAAAATGAGCGAAGTAATGTGTCGATTTGTATAATTGTGTTTGCTTCCTTGTGTAATATACATGAAGAAAAATGTATAATAGTTGGAAACGTGCTCGTTTAACCACGATTTTTAAAAAGGAGACGGAAGAAGATAGAGTAAATTATCGCCCCATCGGTTTGATGTGCGTGCCGAGCAAGATTATGGTAGAAGAGGTAAATAATACAATTGTAAAACACGTTTTAGACAACAACCAGTTAATGACTGACCGACAGTGGGCATATCGTCGCATGTTTGTTACATGACTATACAGGTTGCATAGTTTACGCAAGATGTTCAATAAACTTATGGCGTCTTTGCCTTTCCCCCCAGAAATCCATCTTTAACAGATGGTCTTGGTTGGAAATCTGGAATTTATCTTTAATTAAAACCCAGCTGTGTTGTGACCCTATTGTTGTAGCTGTACATTATTTTTCATAATGGACTAGAAGCTATCCATTATTTTGCACAACTGTCCATTATTTTTCAATATAACGCAATGTATATTTAACTTGTGCATCCATAATATTAACACATAAAAATCCTTTAATTTAATTCCAATGTATGTCTTTTACTTACAATCCACTCAAAATACCATAAGTATCACTTCCCACATCTCGCCTGAGTTATAAATAATACTTCATCGCCTTCACTGGATTCCGCCATTTGTTTACAAACTCGCACTCAACAACTTCACATGAATACTTCTACTCAGTCAATGCCAATTACTCAACCCAATCTATTATTTGAGAGAATGGACTGCACCTCGCCCTGCAGGCTCTGTGCACTCCATTCTCTCAAATTCACTCCATTCTCTCTGGGGTTTATCCTTTACTTATTTTGAAAATTACCCTTTTCTCCCTGAAAAATACTATACTATAGAGATTTTCTGTATGATTACCATAGCGCTCCACTTACAATGAAGAACATATTTTTATATTTGCGCAACTACCTCACGCATATATTTCTTAATGAAACCGCTGACTGTTGTGAATAGCTTCCAACATCGTCGACAGACAAACGTATTACATACTACGAAAAGTGACATTTCTGAAACTTTCCAATCGTTCAATTTTCGCAACTGAGGTCATACTCGCAAAACTATGCTAGTGAAATGTTTTCATACTCGCTAAAACTCGATAAAGCCAAAAGTTTACTCGCATTTTACGAGTTTGCTAGCGGTAATTTCGAGGCCTGCACGGTGTTACTACAAAATAGAAATAGTACTATAAGCTGCACAATATTTGTATAGGCTGCAGTGTAATTTTGTCAAAACATACACTCCTCAAAGATTGCAAATACACCTGTACCTTGTGTGTTTGCGATGCATATTATGTCACAAGGACGAATTTACGATTATTCCGAGCGCTGAATACAATCGAAATCGCGCTAGACAAAAACTTTTAAAAGAAATACAAAAAAACACCTTAGAAGAAATTAAAAACCTTAGTAGAAATTGCATGTCTTAATCTATGTAACCATTTTGAGTGGATAATTTGTTTACTTTTTTACCTCACTTTAGTATAATTATCCGTTGATCTGACAATACATTTGGTGTTTTGCTGTTACAGCCGTATACGCGGGACTGTCAAAGTTTAAGATTACTTGTTGTACGCGACTCTGGATTATTTTCGTCACCACGATTCTTTTTTGACAGTTTTCAGTGGTAGTTCGTTGTTGGTTTCTGCATGGTTGTAAATAATAGATTAAGTCCAATTTGAGTAACTTTCACATGGGAAGATAGTCCAACATTTTAACATACTAGGCAAACCATACATACAGACAAGGAATTAAAAAAAACGATGAGATCTCGTTAATGTAGACAATCGATTTTTTGTAAGATTTTGACTGATCCGCTTTTGCAGAGACAGCATCTTAATTTTTTAACAGCAGTCATCGAATTTTAAAATAAAACTACGTCTACCATATGAAGAAAATAAAAATATGTTAATTCATGTTTTTCCTTGTAGGCCTTGTCTAATCCTCACCTTAGCTTTCTCGCGGTGATTGCTTTTTTCGAGCTGTCTCACATCAATTATATGGTGATCCAAGTCATCATTTAGATATAAGAGCTGCCGGTATTGCATATATGAGGGAAAATCCTGAGAGATTTATTGAAAGCAATACAGAGTATTCTTGGGGACAATATCTTAATAATATGTCTATGCAAGGGACATGGTTAGTCCAGTTCTGGCCCCTCATCCGCTCCTCCCACCCCCCCCCCCCCCCCCCACGCGGAGAAGGGTCCAGGGTAAATTGTATGCGCATGCGCGAATGCGCATTTGAATTACCAGCTTTTACTGGGAATTCGGTACTGCGCATGTTCCCACCGAATACTGTAGTTCTGGTTCTTCTCAATACTCATTCGAAAATCAAGCCGCGTTGAACAACTAAAAACGACCTATGTATCGGCAATTGTTTCCCCAATACGATCCTATTTTCCTGGAGGCAGTTAGTTCTGCCGTTGCTGCTTGTAATTTAGATTTTACTTTACGCAAGGAACAAATGCAAGCTTTATACGAATATACCAGGGGTAGAGATGTTGTTGTTAACCTGCAGACAGGTTTTGGAAAAAGTCTTTGCTACTCTTTGTGTCCCTTAATTTGTGACAGTTTACGTGGTGTTACTTCCAAGGAACTGCGGAGTATCCTTGTCCTGATATCACCTCTAAAAGCACTAATGGATGATCAAATTTTCGCTCTTGAACAGTACGGTTTATCCTGCATCAAATTGACCCAGAACGTTTCCAAAGAAGAAATCCTTCAGATAAACTGTGGCGATGTTCAAGTGTTAGTCCTTTCCCCCGAGTCATTTGAGTGTGTTGTTGTACTGAGACTACTACAGGCAGTAAAAGATCGTATTCATTGTGTTGCAATCGATGAAGCACATTGCATCGAACAGTGGTAAGTATTTACATTTTACAATAAAGCTATTTTGTGTTGCTTTTTATAATACCCTACCTATATTTATTAAGAAATTATTAACAGACTAGATTGCCTTTTATAATTAACACTTATATTTAGGGTTAGCAAGCAATTGTATTTTATGAATTGATTCAATATAACAAATAATCAATATAACAAATGATAACTAGCTGAACTCAACATTGAGTACTAAACTTCAATACCATTTACAATTATAAATGGTATTGAAGTTTAGTACTCAATGTTGAGCATTTTGCAATGTTTATTTCACACTTGTGTTTATTTCACACTTGTCTTCATGGTTTTATATTGTAGTAGGGATATTAAGGCACTAGTTTATCATCCAATCGTTGAATGCATTGAACTCAATGCAAATCATCTAGCACAATAGACTACAGTATCTTAATTTGCATTGAGTTTGAGGCATGAAACATGCCAAATTATTGTCTAATGCCTAAACCCATAAATTAAAACTTTATTGGTTGCTTTTTTAAGGGGCAGAGACTTCAGAAGTGCTTATGAGAATTTGGGGCAAGTGAGATCTCTTTTATTGCCCAAGTTACCTCTTATGGCCCTAACAGCTACAATTACCAAAGCAAGTTTGGCACATATTGTTAATAATCTTAACATGGAGGGGTTTTCTCTTGTCAAAGGTTCGAACAATAGAAAAAACATTTTCTATTCAGTACAACCAATTAAGAAGTACCAAGACAATGATTTTGAGAAGATGGAATTAGCTTTTGTAAAATGTTTCAAACCAGTTATTGACAATCTTAAAGAAAATGGTAAGAGTGCAGATAAATGCATAATATTTTGCTTTAGTCACAATGATTGCTGTGAGGTTTATGAGTATTTTGAAAGAAATTTAGGGGAAAGCATCTTTCATCAAGGGAACAAACATGAAAGACTTGTTGACATTTATGTGAAAATAACAAGTGAATCTCGCAAGAAATTGATTCTAGAATTGTTCAGGGACAAAAGTGGCTATATGCGCTTGGTTATTGCTTCTGTTGCATTTGGTATGGGTGTAAACTGTCCAGATGTACGGAAAGTCATTCACTTTAGAGCACCTGCATCTTTAACAAGTTATGTGCAAGAAAGTGGTAGGGGTGGACGTGATGGGAATGTTTCAAATGCAATTCTTTTTTACTCGGCAAAAGAATTTGGTGTTCGAAAAGCAAAATTCTCCAAATCTACCAATCATAATGAATTGAACGAACTAGAAGCTATGGAAACTTATTGTCATAATACAGAGTTGTGTAGACGATTCTTACTTTTAAAACATTTCGATGGAGATGTTAAAGCACAAGAGGAGTGTCTTACAATAGTGCCCAAACACAAGTGTTGTGATATATGTTTATTGTCATGCAAGTGTGATGAATGTACAATTGAATCACCATCTTTACAAGCTATGGTTGACCCACACCAGATCAAGATTGTAACAAGATTGGACACACTAAGTATTGATTGTGACGGTAAAAAGAAACTAAAAGAAGCACTTGAAAGTTATAAAGAATCTCTGTGTCAAGAGGTGTTGTTAGTGAGAAGTGACCTATCAACTGGCTTTTCTGATGAGGTAATAGAGCAGATTCTCACTGTCTGTGATCAGGTCAATTCAACAGAAGACATTATGGCCCTAGTAGATGTGTGGGATACTAAACAAGCTAATATTGTTTTGTCATTGATCCAAAAAGTTAGGGATGAATTTTAGCAGGCAGTGACTTTACAGGTAATTATAATTACAGTACCTATAAGTAGCATTTGCTATAGTACCTACCCAATGGCAAGGCACTTGTTGTTTCTCACTGTTTACCTTTGCAGTATTGACCACTTGCACACCATACATTACTTGTTCATTAGGCAAAGTGTCCTTTTATGTTAATAGGAAAAATGGAACTACAGTACAAATGGGTAAACATTTTTGTACCATATTATTTTCTTAGAGTTACCCACAATATGCAATTTTATGATATTTGTATAAAAATAAATAGAAGCAAAATGATTAATTTCACCATAAGAATTAGTTATACTCTGTCTAACTTGAAGCCAATTTCATGCCAACCCCACTTTCAACAAACAGTATTATGATATGTGCAAGTTATCAATTGATGTTTTTTAAGTAATTTTTTGAAGCTCAGTTCAATGTTTATGAGTTTTCATGTCCATCCTCTTCATTTCTATCCTCGTCATTTCCATCCCCTTCATTTCTATCTTCATTTCCATCCTCTTCATTTCCATCCACTTCGTTTCCATTGGTTAGAAATGATAGATTTCCTTTGGCAAATTTCCTCCTCAATGTTTTCATCCAGTTCAAAAGTGTAGTTGGAGAGAGGTTGTAGACTGGTGATCGATTATGAACTGGGAAAGCAGAATGTTTCCTTCCGGGAACAAACTCAAAAACATCCTGACGAAGGATGTCATTGATCATCACTTGTAGATCAAGATCTCTACTTACTTTAGAATGGCTTAAAACCTGAGGCGAAACCTGACAATTGCCATCAAAGTTATCAAGCATCGCATTTATATTGTTTGACGAACGTGCAATACGCTGAGCACTTGTTGGGGTCAGGTTTTTGCCCATTCCATCTTGTTTATCTTTATTACTGCGCACCTCGCTCTCCAACCTTCTGTCACATTCCATATTATTTGCACCACCCTTTTGATTTACAAAACGTCCCCACTTGAGCTTCATGGACAGTTGATGAGGTAAGACTGCCTTAATCATGGCAAGATACTTAAAAGATTCAAAAGCATACTTAACTCTGTTTGACTTGTTGATCTTAGCCTTAAAAATTAGCATGGCTATCTTCCAAAATTTTTCTTCTCTGTTTGCATCGCCCTCCTTAATAGCATCCTCATAATATTTGACAAGCATACCAAGGAACAACAAAGAGCAAGTATAGTTGTAAACAGAGTCCTCTGTATTTGAGGTTTCATCAGCAGATGTAGATAGTTCTGTTGGCTCATTAACATAAGCTGCATTGGAAGGAGACAACCAAGGTAGAAAGGCAGTTTGTGTGTTGGGTTGTTGTACATCTAAAAAGGATATTATTCAACAGTCATGCATTAGTATTAATATTCTAACAGCCATGTTTTGCTATCTCATAATCAGTGAACTGTTTAACCTAAATAGCACTTACGAGGATAATTATGAGGATAATTACGGCTGTTCATTTAAGTACAGTGCTTTCCAATACTATTAATATACTGTATACTGGTGGTCTTTATGACTGGTTATAGAATGCACTGAATCTATAATTACACTGATTGTATATTATACTTATGTAATTATAATAATACTGATAATTATGGTCCATTAATACATTAAGTCATATTACCATTAGTATTGCATTCTCTATGCTGGTTTATAGGATTTCTTGTTTTTTTCTTAGCTTGTCTTCCTCTCTGTGTTCGTCTTGTCTGTTCTTGAGAAGCTTCTAAAAAAGACAGGTAACTAATTCATCTTTCAATCACTGTCTGCAATTACATTTTAGTTACGGTGTAATGCTCCTAATACATAATCTAAAATGGGGAAATATCAATCTTGTTCTTGCATAATCAGCTGTATACGGAAAGCATCATACAGTATGTTTCGCCATTAACATAATGTAGCAGCAGCTTATTTGCGATATAAGATTTTGACATAAGTTTTTGATTGTACCAGTAATCTTTGTTTTAAGATTATATGTACAGTACCAGGCCTGAATATAATTTTTTGGAGCTCGCCGTACACGATGTCCGGCCACAGAGTAAATCGGCCGGACAAGACCACTTTTCTGTCGGACACGGTTTGTTAATTTTATCCCCGAATCATTTTAGCATGACACTAAATAATTTTGCCGTTATGTAATGCAGTGTGATAAATGTTGTACATTAATAGCCTTGTCACCAATACAGCGAACAACGCTGTTAGATCTCACTTTGAATCACCATCTTTGTGTGATTAACGATCATAAAGCGGTTACACGTCATGACTGTGTTGACTGCGCATGGAATTCACACAAGCGCGTGATCCGTGTGAAAAATCATTTTGAGCCACATGTGTGGTCGATAAATATCAAAGTAGCTGGATTGTCATATAAACGCTTAACTTACTGGGAGGCAAAATTTGGTCTATAAGTGGTCGAGTCGGCCGGACATTGATGTCCGGCAGTAGCTCCAAGCTGCCGGTTACAAGACGAATTAACGCCGGACAATGTCCGGCGGTAATATTCAGGTCTGTACAGTACCTTCCACTCTGTTTTGTGTTTTAGCAATGTCTGCCATGACATAGTTGTCCAAGATAGCAGTAGCACATTTGTATACCCATTCCTTTTTTAATTTTGAATTCTCAGTTTCTGGAGGGGGTAAATTTTTTGTAGGCACATCATCTGGGCTTTTTAAACCAAAAAACTTTAAAGCAGCTGCTATGCAATGGGCATCTGTTGCGTCAACAATCAGATCTCTTGACTGTATAAATAAACATAATTATGGACAACATTTTTAATTTCTAATTTTTGGTTAGTAATTTAAAGGAATAGCAAAATCAAGATAGGGGAAAACATTGATTACTGTAGGTCACCAAATTTACATGTACTGCAGAATAGTTTCTTATTCTTGCTGATGTACTTGAAACAATGAAATTTATTACTGGTATTTGTATATGTAATACCATGGCATGAGGGAAATTAGTAATTAAATGTCCCTGAAAGCCAAGGGAGGATCTGTGAAAGCCCCGAGGGTCTTTTAGAAATCATCCCAAGGCTTGAGGGGACATTTAATCACTAATTTCCGTACATGTGGTATTAGTTTGTAATACCATGATCACCGAGGTATAATATTTAACTTTATGCTTTTATTTTTGTGTAAAAGAAGTATTGTTTGGATCACTGCTTGGTCATGCATGCTAATGAAGGAAAAATTAAAAATGTGCATTAATTATTTCCCTGTTAGATGGCAAAATTAGAAACTGCCCTTGTTTGAGGGAAATTAAATATTAAAATCCAGGTAAGAACAAAAGAACCCGAGGTGATCATGGTAGTACATACAGATCTCCAGTCCTGCCCCGTCCATTGCCATATTTGAGAGAGGGGCCATAACCAAACTATTTAAACTTACCCAGTTCATTTGATGTTTCACATCCCCTGTTACGTTTGTCCTTGATGTAGCACATCTAAGCTGGTATAGTGTTCCCATATCCTTTGCACTTTTCTCATTCCAAAGGACTTTAAATATGACCTGAATAACAATAGATAACCTTGACTTGTTGGTAAATTTTGAAGAAATAAATCATTATGTTGCTCAGTATAACAGACAACACTCCTATTTTACCAACCAATCTTAATCTTAATATTATTATTTATTATGTTGACCACATAGATTTGTTGGAAATATATATAATAAAAGTTGCTTAGCCCCTCCCTGACCTTCAGAGTGACTATTTTAATTTAAACCTACCATCATCAGGCACATCTTAGCATGCCAACTTTCTGCTGTAGGTAGAAATCCATCCAATCTCTCCATTTGTGTTGCACCAGTTTGTCTCAACCTTTGGACACCTGTACAAATATGATGTTTAAAGTAAAATACACCATTTAAAATATAAATTCATTTGGAAACTTTTACCATGAATCAATACTGAATTCATATACTGTAGACCTTGATTCAATTATTACAGTATATGCAACTAAGTGTTACATTTGGAGAGGACAATGTAATCAATATCATTTGTTTCAAACTGTGACCTAATAGTTTCAGTCTGTACTGTGGGATAAAAGCTTACAAATGAATATAGATTATGCTATATATTAATTTTCTATTTGTAACAATTATATGTGTGCAAAGTGCTAATCATACGATTTAATATCTTAATACCTGTTGCTCTTTCACATGTTAATTGGTCCCCACCAAAAATTACTTTGCCAACACCATCTGGTATATAACCATGAAGTGTTTCCAAAATTTTTGCCATGCCATCGGTGGAGCTTTCATTTTCAAATGTCAAACCAAGTGACCGCTCTTCAGACTTCTGGTGCATTTGAACAGAGTACTCATGAATGATATGGCGAGGTACAAATTTCTTAAAAGAACTGAGAAATTTGATATTACTGCAGAGTACTCTTAGTAGTAAAATGCTGTAGTGTTGTTTAAGTTCAGCAACCTCTACTGGGGAGAGTAAGAACTCTGTTAGTGGGAAAGTTTTGATGTCATAGAGAGGGTTCTCACTAGGTAAGTGAGCAAATGAAATTCGTCCTTTGAATGCCATACTAAGAAACCTGCAAGATAAAAGAGGACAAATGGAGGGTTTAACATATTAATAACCAGCAATAAATGATGGTGAATTTAATTATGTTGGACTATACTAATTCATTCTTTAATACAGTAAAGAAACAGACAGGAACTCCATTTTTACTTTATTGCTTTAAAGATTACCTTACAATCTCATATTTGCATTTTCCAAGTGCAACCCCTCCCTGGGTCTGACTTACGGGGGTGGGGGGGGGGGGGGTGGGTGGGATGGGATGTGATCTCTCTTAATTGGAATTAACTCATGCATACATATATGTATATATGTCACCTGTTATAGAATACAAAAATTATAATAAATATATTCAATTACCAGTGAAAATCTGTGTTGGGGTTGTCTTTCCTTTGGTCCCTTTTCTTTATAGTCAAGTCTAAATTATCCCCAACTATCTTTATTAGGTGTTTCTCTTGAGGACTGTTCATCCACCTCTTTACATCTGCATCAAAGTCTTGACCCATGAGTGAACTGTAATTTATGACAGATTTGTGTGACAAACAAATTTCAAGTCTGTTTAACCTTGTAAATCCCTGCAAAGAAAAGAGAAATATGAAAGGACGTGTCCCAAGTTGGAATGATCATAAGCCATTGTTTTTACCACATTTATTTTATCCATTTTAATTTCTTGTAATCTAAACTTCTTAAATTTACCAAAAGGTCAAAACCAAATTCAGTACAGTTGATGTGTGGACCCTCTTCATTATAATAGAATCAAGAAAAGTTTAAAACTATACAGTAAAAACCTGTTTATAAGAAACATGTTTCGAGTTAGTCTGTTAAAAAGGTTCTTATATATGTGGTATTTATTGGGATTTTAGGCACCTATAGGTTCTTAAAAAGTTGGTCCAATGTGTACCCGTGGTGTCACTGGGAAATCCTCTCAAAATAAACTAACATAATATTACAAAAATTGTTTTTATTTTCAGTCATTTTAACTGAAGTTTTTCAAAATAAGAACCTGTTACAATTTTTAGGTTAAAGAGTTCTTATAAAAGGGTGAAAAAACAAATTTTAGTGCAGGTTCTAAATTCACAGGTTCTTATACGCGGGTTTTTACTGTATATGTCAGAATACTAAAAAAGAATTAAAATCTTACCATTTGAGATAACCCTCCGTTGTGTAGTATTAAAGATGTCAATACTTGAGTTACACACATGTCCTTATTTCTTGCTTTCAGGAGGAGACCAGCAGCCATAGCCATAGCCAAAGTTTTCTTCTCCATAGTTTTGGTAGTGTTCCTATTGCTGTTTGAATGTACCACAGTTCTTAAAACTTGGTAGAGAAGAGGAGCTCGTTCCTTCAATTCTTTCTCAACAAAGTCAACAAATTTAAAATTAATAATGTCTTGTACTTTTTTGGATCGCAAGATTGAGGGATTATTTAACCGACACAATTCGTGACACTGATCTTTGAGTTCAACCAATAGATTAGTAGTGCAAGATTGCTTGATAGATTTGTCTTTCATGATGGCTTTGGCTACATCATCATCTGAACCTTTTAAAAGGGAAAAACCAATATCATTCCGAGTCCCGTTTAGTTTTGTTGTCTCCTTAAAGCCCGTCTTAGACTCGATGATTGCTGTTAAACTTTTGACCTGTTCAGCTGACGAAGCCGGGATTTGGCTTGTCCTTGGAACTATCGAGACTGGTTGCCTTGGCCAAGAACATGGATAAGCGCAAACAACAGAAGGCGTCATTGAAGCTTGGAGCTGAAACGCTTGATGAGGAGGTAACACATAATTTGTTAATGGACCCATCGTCAAACCAAAATAACCTTTAGGAAGAGGAGCTCTCGTGTTGGTGTTAATTAAAGGAGTTGCAAAGTTTAGAGGCAATGGTCCCGAATCCATTTTGTCAGTTAGTTCTGCGGATTTTAAAGAACTTTCTTCACCGATCGAACTCGTGCTATCTGTTTGAAAAGACAAACTTCGATTGATACCCATCCGCCGTCGACGCTGTTCATTTTCATTGTCCTCGCCCTTGCCGGTAGAAATCTTCTTACACTTAGGATTAGGTGACTCGCCGGTTGTTTTGTGGAGACGCTTCACTTGACCTTTGTTTATACGAATGAAAGTCTCTCTTATCTCTATGATTTTCTTAACTAACGTTTCCAGTTTTGATTTGCAGTTTCGACAACAATATACTGTTCGTCGCTCTGTATCCTCAACATCAATGCCACAGTAAGCTTGATAGTAATTTCCTGTTTTTGTTTTTCCTTTTGAGTTCGAGAGCACAGTTCTTTTTGTTGATTCTGTAGTACTACCACATACTTTACAGTCTTCAAGTTCTCGGTTTACAACTGTTAATATTGGTGTCGAAAGGTCGCCCTCCATTTTATTGAGTTGTTTTTAATTTTTCGCGGCAACTTGCTGGCGCATAAAATTAACATCAACTTCCGGATTTATGTGATTGGTTTAGATAGCGCATGCGCATACAATTTACCCTGGACCCTTCTCCGCGTGGGGGGGGGGGGTGGGAGGAGCGGATGAGGGGCCAGAACTGGACTAGGGACATGGTGTGACGGCATGATTATACAAGCTGTTGCTGACCAACTTAATTTAAGAATTATTATTACTGAGACGCATGAACGTTTTGAACAATTCAGTATAATATGAGCAGTTTCTTCAACACGACGACCAACTGATATTTATTTGGGTCATATAGATGAATATCATTATGTATCAACGTTGCCATATTCCATCTCAAATTTATCTCAGACTGAGCACAATTACTTTGAAAACTTGGAGACTCAAAATGTTAAAAACAGTGATCAAAATGTTAACATGACTCAAAAAAATAACAACAACAAAAATACAAGTGAAAAAACCTCTTATAGTCCAACAAAGCATGCTTACATGACAAAATATATGAAAATGAAACAGTCAACTGAGAAACCACAAGTTAAGCAAAAACTAAATGAACAAAAAAGGAAATACATGAGAAATAAACGGTCAACTGAGGACCTTAAATCTAAGCTTAAGGCTAATGAACAAAAGAAGGAATGTATGAAAAGGAAAAGGTCACCTGAGGACCTTCAATCTAAGCTTAAGGCTAATGAACAAAAGAAGGAATATATGAAAAGGAAAAGGTCAACTGAGGACCTTCAATCTAAGCTTAATGCTAATGAACAAAAGAAGGAATATATGAAAAGGAAAAGGTCAACTGATGACCTTCAGTCTAAGCTTAAGGCTAATGAACAAAAGAAGGAATGTATGAAAAGGTCAACTGACGACCTTCAATCTAAGCTTAAGGCTAATGAACAAAAGAAGGAATGTATGAAAAGGAAAAGGTCAACTGAGGACCTTCAATCTAAGCTTAATGCTAATGAACAAAAGAAGGAATATATGAAAAGGAAAAGGTCAACTGATGACCTTCAATCTAAGCTTAAGGCTAATGAACAAAAGAAGGAATGTATGAAAAGGAAAAGGTCAACTGAGGACCTTCAATCTAAGCAGAAGGGTAATGAACAAAAGAAGGAATATATGAAAAGGTCAACTGAGGACCTTCAATCTAAGCTTAATGCTAATGAAAAACAGAAAAAATATATCAGAAATAAACGGTCAAGTGAAGACCTTCAAGCTAAGGTAAAAAAAAATGAGTACATGAAGCAATATACAAAAAGGAAACGCTTTACAGAATCTAAAAATCAACCCTTGCAAAGTTTAATTTCAAAATTTCACGATATTGTCTCCCAAGGACCAGTTTATATATGTACTTGTTGTGACCAATTGTGGTATAGGCATAGTGTCACCTCTGCCGTAACACTGAAGAAAAACAATCCTGATATTGTAAAAAATATTTTAAATAAAACAAGTGTTGATAATGTTGAATGGTTGTGCAGATCATGTCATAAGTATTTATAAAAAAATAAAGTACCGCCTTGTGCTGCCATAAATGGGATGCAGTTCCCAGCAAAACCAATATTTTTTGACCTGAATGAATTAGAATGTAGATTGCTTGCTCCTAGATTAGCATTTCAAAAACTAATGCAAGCTCCCAGGGGGAGACAGTTTAAAATCAATGGCAATATTGTTAATGTTCTAGCAGATATCAGTAATACCATTAGCATGCTGCCTAGATTACCAAGTGAAAGTGGAACCATTAAAATTAACTTAAAGAGAAGATTACAATATAAAAGTTCAGCTTTATCATTGAATGTAAGACCACATAAAGTAGTACAAGCTGCCAATTGGCTTGTCAATAACAGCAGTCTTTACAGAGAAGAAGGAATAAGTATCAATGAAAATTGGCTTGACAATAGCTCTGTTTTGTTACCAGTTGATGAATGTGATACTGAACGAGAAGAAAATCAATCAGAAAATATGGACTGTGATACATTAGATAGTGAGACTCAAGCAACAGTTGATAAAGTTGATGAAGATCAGTGGAGTGAAGACGAGGCAGAAATACCTGCTGGTGTTACCGACACCATGTTAACAGCCACAGATTTCATGACTGACAATGAACGTCAAAATATTTTGAACATTGCGCCTGGCGAGGGCAGCAGACCTATAAGTGTATTCAGAGATAAATATTCTGAAGAATTAGCATATCCTGGTATATTCCTGGGTCAAGAACGTCCTGACAATGTCAACAGATTAACTGATGTTCATTACAGTGAAATTTGTAAATCTGAGTTAAGGCGGTCAGACCGAAGGGCTGCTATGTGTGTAGAAAATATCTTCTTTAAAACAAAAAAACTGCAAATGAAGATTTTACTTGGGCAAGCTCAAGTTGCCTTGAGGAAATGTAAAGGAAACAAGAAATCAATGACAGCTGGTCAGTTAAAACAAACAGGAGCATTAGATAAACTAATTCGCCATGATGATGGTTTTAAGTTTTTAAGGGCATTGCGAGGTTCACCTCCATATTTTCAAAAGGCTAAGAGTGATATATTTGCAATGATAAGACAGTTGGGCTCAGCTTCTTATTTTGTAGTTTCTCTTCTGCAGAAACACAATGGACTCATCTTCTTCGAATACTGGGTAAACTTGTTGATAACAGAGAATACACTGACACTGAACTAGAAAATATCAACTGGGAGGAAAAGTGCAAGTTAATTCAAAGTGATCCAGTCACGTGTGCTTGGCATTTTGACTATCAAATTAACCAATTTATACAAAACTTTCTAATGAGTGGGATGGCACCACTTGGGAAAATTGCAGATTGGTTTTATCGAGTTGAATATCAACAAAGAGGTTCTCCTCACATCCATATGTTAATATGGCTTGAAAATGCTCCAGTATTTGGTGTTGATAACGATTGTGATGTAATAGAATTTATTGATAAAATCATTACTTGTAAAAAACCAGCAGATAATCCAGAGTTACTGAAATATGTGAACAGGCAAGTGCATCGTCATTCTCACACCTGTAGAAAAAAGAGCAAGTCACAATGTCGTTTCAATTATCCACAACCACCTATGCGGACAACAAAAATTCTTTATCCTTTAGACATTGATAGTGAACAACATGTAACACAACATAAGAATACCTGGAAATCAATACAAAAGCATTTGAATGATTCAAAAGAAGGTGAATATATCACATTTGACCAGTTGCTAGTAAATTTAGAAATAATTGAGCCAAATTATTTGCTTGCTGTACGATCACAGCTAAAAGCACCAACCATATTTCTAAAGAGGCAGCCAAACGAATTAATAATTAATAATTATAATCATTCTTGTCTTATTGCATGGCGAGCAAATATGGATATCCAATTTGTCCTTGATGTCTATGCATGTGCAATGTACATTGTATCATACATTTCCAAAGCACAAAAAGGCATGAGTGAGTTATTGAGAACTGCTTGTAGTGAAGCTAGAAAAGGGAACTCTACTATCAAACAACAAGTAAGAGACATTGGTAATAAATTTTTAAATAATGTTGAAATTAGTGCACAAGAAGCAGTTTATATTGTGCTGCAGCTTGCCATGAGAACATCATCATCTCGTCAAGTAATATTTATTAATACATCACCTCCAGAAGATAGGGTTCGCCTATTAAAGTCTATCAGTGACATCAATGATATGGAAGATGATTCAGAGGAAATATATGCAACAGGTCTGCTAAAGCGATATACCAAACGCCCAACTACTCTAGAGCATGTAACCCTTGCTGACTGGGCTGCATGGTATGATTCATGTGGTAAGCCAAAAAATCCCATGAACTTGATATTGACAATCTTCCACTTGAGACAAACATTAATGATAATGATGATGATGATGAGGTGAATGAGGCAGAAGAAAACAAGTCATGTAAAAAACAAACAAATAAGAAAAGATCAAAAGCTAGAGTTATAAGAAGTGTTTGCTTTAATAAGGAAGTAGATTCTGAGAACCATTACCGTGAACTGATCATGCTGTTTACAGCATGGAGAAATGAGAAAACTGACTTGATTGGTAATTGTTCTTCATATCAACAATATTTCTTTCAAGTAAAACATGATAGATGAGCAAGTGAAACAATATGCTATGTGCAGTGAAGACCTGAATGAGATTCAAGATCAATTGAACAACATGGAAGACGATGATGATAATTATGACTTGATTGCCCAGGAACACAGAACATTGAACGTCAAGATGAATCTGAAGGTGCACAAGACCTACATCCTGATTTGAACGAACACTATGATCTGTCTGATGATATTGGAATCCCTTCTACTGCCACAAACAGTGAACAGCTCATATTAAATGAACTGCAAGACGATGATTACAGGAAACTTGTACAGATGTTGAACAAAGAGCAAAAGGAATTTTTTTATCATACATTGCATCTTATTAAAACAAGTGATGAGCCATTCTACTCTTTCCTCAGTGGTGGGGCTGGTGTTGGAAAGTCCCATCTGACCAAAGCACTATATCAAGCAGCACTAAAATATTATAATACAAGAGCTGGTGATGATTTTCATCAAATAAAGATATTACTTCTTGCCCCCACTGGTAAGGCCGCTTATAATATTAAAGGTAATACAATACACAGTACCCTCGCCATACCAGCATGTCAATCTTTAAAGAATTACAAACCACTTGACTCAAGCAGACTAATTAAAACACTTTACGATGTCAACTTGGCGGGGTGAAACTCATATTTCTTGATGAAGTATCAATGGTAGGCAGTACAATGTTTAATGTTCAGATAAACAATAGACTCAAAGATATCAAGGGAAGTAAAGAAGACTTTGGAGGTGTTAGCACAATAGCAATTGGTGATTTGTTTCAACTGGAACCTGTGATGGATAGATACATATTTAAAGACCTTGACAATTCAGAATATGGAATTCTTGCTCCCAATTTGTGGGAAGAGTACTTCAGAATGTTTGAGCTTAAAGAAATTATGAGACAGAAGGATAGCAAGGTGTTTGCTGAAATATTGAATAGACTAAGAGAAGGCAAACATACTAAAGATGACATCTTCAAAATAAAGGAAAGAATGATTGAAGAAAATAGCATACAGGATCCAATGGATGTGCCACATTTGTTTATACAAAATGTTAAAGTAAATCAGTTTAATGAAAGAGTCCATCATGCAGCTACAGGTGAGAAATATTCCATCAAAGCAGTGGATAGTGTTGTAGGAGCTAACTCTGCTGAACTCAGAGATAAAATTATGAATCAAATACCAGATGATCCCAGGAAAACTAAACAAATTATTTCAAACCTTCAATTAGCTTTGGGTGAAAGAACAGAAGTAGCAATAAATGTGCGCACTGACGATGGCATGACAAATGGTGCTGGTAATGTCATTAAAAAGATACAATTAAACCAAAGAGATAAACCATCAGGGGTAATATGGGTACAGTTTGACCATGCTGATGTTGGTCAGAAAACCAGACACGAGAATAGACAACTTTATGTACAAAATATTGAACCCACATGGACTCCAATAAAGCCAATTACCACTCAGTTTGCTGTAGGTAGAAACAGAACAGCTCAAGTTGTGAGAAAACAGTTTCCTTTGCGACCAGCTGCTAAAACAATCCATCGATCACAAGGTGACACTGAACAAAAAATTGTTGTTAACTTTGACACTAGAAGAGCAATACATCACATTCACTATGTTGGTCTTAGTAGAGTAACAACTATAGAGGGGCTGTGTATCACTGATCTCTGTGAGAGAAAAATAGCTGTTAATCCTCATGTGATGACTGAAATGGAGTCTCTCAGAACAGAACGCAATCTGGATCTTTGTGTATCTCCTATTTATTATATCTTTGTTATTATCACACAAAATCACTTGAAATTCTACAAGTTCCATGTTTTTGGAAATACTCATGCACATGCTTCATTCAAATTAAATTTGATTTTATATTAGCAAAGATAAATAACCTTCTCTGATAAGTCATTATGCACGTGTACGTCACACTATTGTCATTTGCATATTATACAAACTAAAATATCTCAAGAACGAAGAAAGGAAACGAAAAACCTCAAAAGATTTGAGTGTCATTTGAGTGTTCTTTCAAATAAGGCAAACTTCATTTTCGTGTCATAGGCACTTTAATATAGGTTGCCATCAAAAGTTCGAGTTATATACCCATGCAATTATTGTACATTTTGTTTATAGATACTATGGGGTGGTCGATGGCAGAAAGAGACTGGTGCAACAACTGGCGAGGAAGTGGAACAAATTAATAGTCATTTCTCAAGACTTGGCAATAGCACAAAACACATGCTGCCTGAAAGTGTGTTCTGTCTGCACTTTCGCGTTTTATCAGTTCATAGTTTACTAAAACGTTAACGTAATGTGGTGTCCTCAACATGACAAACAAATTTCACTGTAATGTTTACGGACATTTGTGGCAGAAAAAATGAATTTGTTATAATTGTTTGAGGCCTGAAAATTAAATAGTGTGGTCATTTTTCTTTCTACAGCGAGGGAAGAATTGCTGACCGAGTATGCCCTAGTGTGGAATAAGTGGAAGATTACGCGAATGCCTGCGATATTGGCAAAGAGGTATCTTCAGGTACGCAGGATTGTCGGTTTATAACTTTTTACAGTGTGGCTACTACATATGTATTTAAGTAAAATATATATTTAAATTTGGTAAGCTGAATAAAACGGTTGGCAGTCACACTGTTGTAATTGTCTCGTATCTTTACGTGGAAGGTATTACGGTTATTTTTTTATTAATTTTAGACAAAGGAGGCTGTTAAGACATCAAGAAAAAAATTTTCTGATTTGAGAAATGATTTGGGAGTTGATAATTATTACTTGGATAAGTGGATTGAAGATGTCATACGTTCTGCAAGAGGTCTGCGCATGCCAAATAACTTTAACTTTTACATATTCATTATTTATATTTTAAATAACGATTTTTTCGTGACTACAAACAAATAGTGCGCACCCCCCTCCCCCCGCACTCCCCCCAGTAAATCCATCCCTGGTGTAACATTTGGAGAAAACTTTAAAGCAGATATATAAAAATAGTAAAAAAACGAATTAGAGCATGCAGTTATGACTTCAGATTTTCTGTTTGGCTGTCAGCAATCCTGGTTCTTCAACCACCGCTATTATGGGATTTTAACATTTACAGTGTATCTGGTGGTAAAAACTTGTCTCAAAAATATTATTATGACCCTTATGTTTTTCCAAATTAAATACTTTCCCCAGAGAGTAATTCCCAGTTATACTATTACCTGAAAGAAAGGTGTGTGTCGGACGTCGGGTACGTTTTCAAAATTCCTAGCCATATGTGTAGACAACACCATGCAGGACTGCCGAGGCCGGGCCAAGATAGGCCCAACGGAAGGTGAGGTTATGGTCTGTCACAGGCACCTAAATGGCCTAGAAGCATCAGTCTATGTGTAGGATTTGCATGATGGTTATTGTTTCTGGCCCCTTATTTGGCCCAGACCCTGGGGACGTTGCCCTGGCTACCTCCCCCCTCTCGGCAGAGATGACACCATACAAAAAGCTTTAACTCTTTCCTGTCTGGCTGAAAAACATGCAACATTGAACTACCTCTTTGTTCTATTGATATCTTGGGAAATATCATAATAAATGTTGCAAAACCTATACCTTTTCTGAAAGCCCAATAAACCGGCAGTTACCAATGCTTTTGAATTTTCCAAACAAGACACATTATGTTAATATAAATTAGTATTAATTATCATAAATCAGGTTGAAAAACTTCCATTTTTCTAGAAAAGACATCTTGCATGCCTGTGTAGCATCATGAAAATTCAAAATGCCACCAATCGCAGAGTTTATGAAATCAAATCAAATTTGGCATGTGAGTGGATCATGTCCCTGGCGCTTGCCGAATTCTTCGTGTTTTTCGATTGACGACTTTGACCCCTTTTGACTGGGCCGGATAGGAAAGAGTTAAAGTGTATATGAAATGAACATTTTTATGATTGTATTTGCAAGAACGGTGAAATTAACGAAAAATGGCTTTTACATGCCTTTTATATCTTATTGTGTCCTTGAGTTATGTTTTATGTAATTCGAACTATGACGTCACAAGTGTGACACAGCATGACTACACAACTGATAAATTATCAGTGATAATCAGGTATATCTTCAGACTGTTTAGACTAAACTGGCTCAAACTTTGCAGACTTACTCTGTCAACAAAACTAATACTATTGCTATAGTTCTTATGTGGTTGCTATGGCAACATATTAGTTTCCAGGCCACTTTCTTTCTTAAAATAAATGTTTGTTTAGCAAGCATTCCACATAGCAAGCAACTTTTTAAGTTTTTACCAGTTGGTATCTTTTCTGTCTAATTCTCAATGCATGAAGACAGTTTAAAACAAAATACATTGCCTACAATGACGAAAAATGGAAGATTCCGTTTTTAGACAAAGAGAGCCTGGGAACTAATTTATTACCATGGCGACCACATAAGAATCAAAACAATGCTTGGATTTGTTGATAGAGTAAGTCCGCAAAGTTTGAGGCAGTTCAGTCTAAACAGTCTGAAGATATACCTGATTATCAGTTGTATTGTCATGCTGTCACACTTGTGACGTCATAGTTCAAGCGTTATAACTCAAGAACGCAATAAGATAAAAGGTATGTAAAAGCCATTTTTCATTAATTTCAGCGTTCTTTCAAATACAATCATAACATTTTCATTTCATATACACTTTAAACCCTTACAGAAAAAGTCTATAGGCACCTATAGGCAATGTGCCAGTTGCCTATAGAAGCCTATAGGCACCTATAGGCAATGTGCCAGTTGCCTATAGAAGCCTATAGGCACCTATAGGCGTCTATAAACTAATAGGTTTCTCTATAGGTCGCCTATAGAAAATGTACCAATTGCCTATAGAAGTCTATAGGTTTCATATAGGATCGTAGCTAATATAGTCAATTCCATAATATAGCCAATTCCACAATATAGTGATCAAGATTCAATTGATGATCTACACTCCACATCTACCATGCCTACGGTTTGTCTTGACTCGTTTGAGAACTTGAATGAAGATGTCGAGAAAATTATTGCGAAGTCGAATAAGAACTCTAGCTCTTTAGATCCCATGCCAACTCCTCTCGTGGTTGAGTGTCTGGATGTTCTTCTCCCAGTACTTACCAGGATGGTAAATCTGTCTCTTCAATCGGGTTGTTTTCCTGAGAACTGGAAATTGGCTGACGTTCGCCCAAGATTAAAAAAATCTAGCTCAGAGGCTGTATTTAGCAATCTCCATCCTATAAGCAATCTGGCATTTGCTTACTGAGCGTGCAGCTTTAAACCAAACGCACAATCATCTGACGGTCAATAAACTTTACCCTAAAGCTCAGTCCGCCTACCGTGAATTTCACAGCACGGAGACAGCTCTCTTGCGTGTGAAACACGACATCTTGATAAACATGAACCAGCAACACGTCACCTTACTGGTATTACTTGACCTTAGCGCCGTTTTCAACACTATTGACCACACTGTATTGCTCCAGCTTTGGTATGACAGGCCAAGTACATCACTGGTTCACATCGTACCACAGTAACCGATCACAGCAAATATCAATTAATGGCGGGACATCTGACAGTTTCAACATCAAGTATGGTGTGCCTCAAGGATCCTGTTTAGGGTCCCTTTTGTTTACACTGTATGCAAGTGAGCTTGTCATTCCGCCCTGACTCTGACGCTGAACAGGTTGCAGCTGTTGAAGCAATGCAAAGATGCATTGAAGACATCAGGCGATGGATGCTTAATGATCGCCTAAAACTCAATGATGACAAAACAGAGTTTATCATCATTGGGACACGACAGCAACTGGCCAAAGTTAACATTGATAAACTTCAGGTTGCAGGCTCTGTGATTTCGCCGTCTACGGATGTCAAGAATCTGGGGCACTGGTTCGATACAAATATGAATTTCGAAACTCATGTCAGTAAATGTTGTAAAGCAGCGTTTTTTCATCTCTACAATATTAGGTACATAAGGAAATTTCTTAGTCACGACACAGTTCAGATTCTCGTTAATGCTTTTGTAACAACCAGACTCGACTATTGTAACAGTCTTCTATATGGGCTACCGGCAAACCAACTTTGTAAACTACAACGTGTACAAAACTCTGCCGCCAGACTTATATGCAACGTTAGCCGATTTGACCACATCACACCTGCTCTATTTAAACTCCACTGGTTACCTGTTAAATTCAGGATTAACTTTAAAATATTACTTATTACATATAAATCAATCCATGGCCTGGCACCAGAATATCTGTCTGAACTAATTAAGTTAAAGACTTCTGGGAGGTACCATTTAAGATCATGCGACAAATTCGTACTGGATTTTCCAAGGATTAAGACTCGAGTTACCTTGGGCGACCGCTCATTTGCGATAGCGGCGCCGACCCTCTGGAACAAACTTCTCAAGACTTACCTTTTTTCAAACGCATATATGCAATAACACTAATTTTAGTCCTACTTTTTAACAATACAATTTTAGTATATCTATAGTCATAATTAGTCCATTATACTACATGTTGTAACATTTTTATTATTTTAATTAGTACTATAACAATTGTAATGCGCATGTTAGCATCTTCCTATGGAACATGCGCAATATAAATGTAAAATTATTATTATTAAATTATTAATTCGTAGCTAATATAGCCAATTTTCTGACAATTAAAACTACAGCTCGCTGCTATTAGAAATAATTTAAGTTTACAAATAAATTATATAATACAGTCAGCAAAAATGTAATTAATAAAGGTAGTATAAATAATAATTTACAAATGTCTTTGTATGATTTATCATTTAAGACCACTTTTGTTATTAAAAACAACTAATTTAATACAGATCTCAATCTCTATTACTTGTGTAGGGAACTGGAAGCTGTTGAGCCAATTATCACAAGGAATGTGCACTTCTAGTTTGAAAGCAGGTGATGGTATGCTTCTCGGTGGTTCAATACCCATAATTTGGTCCTGAATAATGCACAGAGGAACATCATTGACGTCACCCTGGTAGTGGTACTGCTCTGCATCTATTCCAGATTATATCGCATGGATTGTTTTCAGTTCAATATAACTGTTTCTTTCATTCCCCAAAGCGCTTTCCGTATTCGAATTATTTGACCTGCTTATATACTGCTAAGTTTCAGTATCTCGTCACTTACGCACTGCATATCGTCCAAAGTACATATCTATGGTATTAATCAAAATATAAATATATTATTTACATATGTTGATAATAGCACGGGATAATAGCTCGTGTACGTGAACTCCAGTATTTTTGTTAATGATTAACAATTTTGTTAATGATCAAAATAGTTTTTGTAAAATTTACCACCAAATTAATATTTTCGTCCTATATTTTGAGTTTTAATTGTGTGAAAAATGGCGCCATTTTGAAGTACTTTTTTCTTACAAAACGTAGCTTTACCAACTGCTTTAATTTCCTTATTATTTTAATTAGTAATATAATAAATACACTAAAGGTTTTTCAACCACCAATGCATTTTACTTCTATATTTTGAGTTTTTCATGTTGTGAAAAATGGCGCCATTTTTGAAGCTTTCGTTAATACGCAAAAAGAAATTACGGTTTTTTTTCTTGCATTTGTTTTATTCACTTGTTCAATGCTCATTTTTCGCCGGTGACTTAAACTTCAAACGATATAATGCAAGGCGTCTGTTACTTATCTCGTCGTTAAAGAAAATGGTACATGGATGATGGATGCCATTTTTTTTTTCAAACAAAGTGAAATTTTAAAGCAAAGCGAAATCGGTGGCGGATAGCATTTTATGTTTTTCTTACCTCTTCCTTTTCTAAAACTTCAAGTACATCTGCTCTTAGACCACTTTCCAAAAGCAAACGGTAAAGCTTGGCGTCCATCCTTCTATTTTGTTCAAAATAACCTCAAAAATAACTTGGAAACCTTCCGAATGGAAAAGCCATCTGACAGAAGCCCCAACCAAAAAAATAGGTACGCGTGAGCGTACATGTATCTGCGCTTATGGTATTGCAGACGAGAAAAGCTATTGGGTATAGTGTGGGTATAATGAAATGGCACAAGTCAAACTAACGGTAAACATGAAGCTATCTAAATTTGAAAATAACCCGTATTTATACACGTGAGATCGTCAGTAACAATCGCTGGCTTGCTGGAAAGTACTGGTGATATATAACTATGGGCATTGAGAGGAGGTAAAGAGATGCCGTCAACTACATGGTGCTTTTCAGACTACATCGAAAAAACTATGCCATTTATAAGCCCCCTCTACTTTTCTTCGTCAAATAATTCTATTGCTATCTAAGATTTGTAAATTTGTTAGAAACTACTCTGAGCACAAAATCTCACAAGCTTTTATTGTGAAATCGAAGGGCTTAACTAAAGAGAAAATACACTTTTCTGTCACAACTTGTTTATATTCAGCTCATTTTTGGACCGCTTATAAACCCTCCCCGAGTATAAGCCCCTTAGGGATATATATAACCATGATATAACAGAATCATCAAAGAAATAACATGAATAGAATTTAAATTAAAAAAAATTCATGGACAATGTATAAGCGCAGTTCTTAACTTCTTAATATGCGCGGTTTAAGGTACGCTTGAGCGTACATGTGTACGCTTGAGCGTACATGTATCTAATGTGAAGTATTTAATGGTAATATAAAAAGAATTATGTAATCATGTTGAAAGCCAATAAGACTATGTGCACATCAATTGACGTCGTTTTCGTCCATTTTTGTGTGAATGCGCCGTGAAAATGATACTTTTTAAACGCGTTACAAACAAAAACGCTCGAAACGAAGATTGTGTGCACATAGTCTAAGTGAGACGTATAACAAGTTAGGAAATTAACATTTTTAACATTTATTATATATATAAATTCGACATTTATTTAAAGGACTTTGTTACAACAATGTCAAAGTACAGCTAATAATGCAAGATTTCATTAATATCAGTTATATATCCAGTATCTAAATACTACCACTGTACAGTGAATTAGTGTAAAATGAAGAACAGGATGTCCATGGTTGCTCTGATTATCTTGATGACATTGTGCATTGATTGTTCTTCAACACACATGCAGTAGAATATAGTTTTTAATTAAAATAAATGTTTGCAGATTTTGCAATGTGGGTTTCCTTTATGACACAAACTTTGTATGACGTTGACAACAGGCAGCATACAGTTTACCCCTTTGATATGAGGACTTGTCGCAGCAGTATATGAGTTGTTGCAGCAGTATACGAGTTGTTGCAGCAGTATAGGACTTGCCACAGCAGTATAGGGTTTGTTACAGCAGTGCAGGACTTGTCACAGGAGTTTAGGACTTGTCGCAAGAGTTTAGGACTTGTCGCAGGAGTACAGGACTTGTCGCAGGAGTACAGGACTTGCTGCAATAGTATACATGTACGACTTGTCGCAGCAGTACAGGACTTGTTGTAGCAGTACAGGACTTTTCGCAGCAGTATACAGCACTTGTCACAGCAGTACAGCACTTGTCGCAGCAGTATAGGAATTGTCACAGCAATAGAACTTATTAATTTCAGCTGGTGATTAAGAGACGTTGTTCTTGCTGAGCCAACCAGTTGATGTTAGCAATAATGTCATATACCAGTACATAGATATTGTAAGCATCATCAGGTACTCACAACTTTGTGAGTTCAAACAATATAGATAGTCTTTTATTTAATTGCTGGGTAAATTCTTCCCAAAAGTAACTTTAATATGACCATAGTCGTTTTCTCCACAGTATCCAAATCACAGAATACTATTGGACAGTAAGTGTGTTGAGTTGGAATGATATTTCATATAGAACTTTTGCGTTGACTGTCCAGCACATAGTCTCTTGACAGTAGAAATGTTCATGGTCGCAGGCAATTGCTGTTTTCAAGTAATATGACATTTCTTTAATTACTTTTAAACAGGAGTTTGTGTTGAAGAAGCTGAAAATCGAAGTACAGTAGACATAGAACATTATTTAAAGATGACTATGAATAATATATCCCACAATTTGGTCCAATTGATGAGGAGAGGATATTGTCTCATAGCGGTGATTTGATACTTTTAACTTCACTGATTGTATAGTTTGATAGTTTGTAGCATTATTCTCAAGGCTTGCAACAAGTTGTTCTTGGTCACCATATTTGTACATTATTTGACATTACTTGTACCTTCACTTCTTAGGAGATCAGTAGAAGTTAGACCATCCAAGGTATTGTCCTGGTTGCTGATACTGCCTGCTATAGCCACACCAGGGAATGTAACTAGAAAACACAAGGGACAATGATAAATAAAAGGTGGACAAATAAAATGTGACTCAACAAAGTTATACCTCCTAAATATGGTGTATGCATATAAGCTAGAGTATATATGTAAACAGCACATCAGAAATAAAGGTTTCACCATTAAAAATAAATAAATACACCAAGTTAGTTAAGTTGGGCATAGGGGAAGGGGACATAAAGGAAATGAAAATAAAGAACACTCACCTGATTTCCTTATAGAGTGCAAACTGAAATGTAAGAAAAAATGTTTTTGTTTAAACAATATATTTATCTCCACCATATTTAGAGCTGTACCTGTCAGTTGTTATAACTTTATTATTATAAAGTATCTTTATCAATGAAAACAATTAATTATTGCACATTTTGCCTTATGATCTGAGAAATAGGTTTCTAAAATGTGTTCAGCTGCTTGGGACTGTGGTAGATTTGTATAAATATGATCTATTATTGTTTTGTTGTCCGTTGTGTAACTAGATACTAATTGTCTGTAATTATTTTGATTTACAAATAGATTATATAGAGGCCTTCTATTGGCTTCATCTAACCAGTTGACATTAAAATCACCAATGAATATATTAAACTGAGAAGTAGATAAGTTCAAAACTTCACTTAAAGCATGACACAGTTGTTGTACAGGCACTTTAGGAGAGCGATATATACCTATTATCGTTACATGCGGAAGTATCATGACTTTCATGATAGTTATCTCAATTCCATTAATGTTATAACACCGTGGATATTCAGGTATAAATTCAACCCGACTGAATACTGCTGTACCACCATAAGGTCTTAAATTTACAGAAGATTGACCATCATTTCTAAACAAGCTGTAACCGTCAATTGCATACATACTATCATCATCCGAACCAATGAATCTTGTTTCTGAAATAATATTAATATCAGTGCTGGTATAATTTAAATCATGGCGTACATCATCAATATGTTTGTGTAATGACCTTGCATTAAGGAAACAAAGCTTAAATGAGACCTGGTCTACATATAACCTACTCCGATAAGTTATTATGCATGTGTACTTCACACCATTGTCATTTGCATATAATACAAACTGAAATATCTCAAGAACGAAGCAAGGAAACGAAAAACTACAAAAGATGTTACTGTGTCATTTTAAGTGTTCCTTCAAATAAGGCAAACTTGATTTTCGTGTCATAAGCACATTAAATTAAACAGAGAGGACTCAGGCTCGCATTGAAAATGAAATTTCCCACACCCCCTTGGGAATATGCTCCAACCTCTGGATGATATTTAGAATCATCACGATGTCCTCTTAAAGATAAACTGCAACGACCACACAGCTTAATTGTGTCAACAATTGAGGCAAGAATTTTCCTCTTTTTGGCAATGGGTTTTTTCCTGTGTTCGTCAACTATTACTTCAATTGGTTGAGTTGTTCCAGCTAATTGACCAAGAAGATTTGTAAGTAACGAATATGTACTTTCATGCAAACCTGATTTTGATCCAGCCTTAGACCCTAATCCAACATGACGCTTAAAACAAGATGTAGCATCATTCCAGTGAGTTAAAGGCTCAGCAAATAACTTTTGTATTTTATTATTCTTTAAGGGAAACCGATCTTTAAATAGCACACAAGAAAGACAAAATGCACCATTTAAACTAGGATAGTAGCATAACCAGGGGAAATTCTCAAACCACTTAAAAAGAAAGGACCTACGAGGAGTACTATTCGTTTTTGGAAAAGAATAATGCTTGTCAGGTTTAAAAACATTTTTGATCAAGTCTAATACTTGAGAATTATCCATATTTTTGGCTTGCTCCCTAAAATATGCAACATCATATTTATTTTTTATATTTAATGCACGCATAGGCAATATAGGGTTAACTGCTGTGAGACCTTGGTTCTTATTTGGCTCAGCCGAGCTCACAGGTAAAATAACTTTGGTGCTAGTATTAGAACCTGCTTTAGGAGCAGTAGAAGATCCTGGTGAGAAAAATTAAGAAATTATAGATGGATTACTCTTACTAGTTCCCCCCACAGAATCAGCATTACAAATTCGTTTTGGAATTTGCTTGGAAGATGGTTTTGGTGCTGTCTTTCGTTTCTCAGCGCTAATTGCCCCAAATATAATAGGAACAAAGTGGTTTGCTTAAACATTTCCCCAGGAGTTACTGTACCTTCAAAACAAAATAGTATATGTATGTCATCATATGAAAATTCAGTTCAAAATCATCGTGAAACAGCAGCATGAGGGAAGATTGGAAGAAACTTCAGTTCAAAATCATCTTGAAACAGCAGCATGAGGGAAGATTGGAAGAAAATTCAGTTCAAAATCATCTTGAAACAGCAGCATGAGGGAAGATTGGAAGAAACTTCAGTTCAAAATCATCTTAATAATAATAATAATAATAAACTTTATTTAAAGAAGGTTTACATAAGCATTTGCAAAAATGCACCAGTTTAGCAAAGCTAATCTTCCACTGGGCCTTCTATAATATGAAAAACAATTAAACATAAATATTTACAGGTAAATATGAATGTTAAAAAATAAAAATATATAAAATTTCTTAAACAATTACACTGAATTAGCATCATGCATCATATCCAACAAATATTTATAAGCTTTTTGTTTAAAAAGCCTAATCGAGTGAACATTTCTTATATCAATGGGTAAACTGTTATAAAGAACAGCTCCACTATATGGGAGACCTTTCCTAGTTATAGACAATTTATAGTTTGGTACCCATAGATTATGTTTAGTTGTACTTCTGGTGCTTCGTTGAGATACGGTTGATAAAGATCTAAACATATCACATATATAATCTGGCACAAGACCGTTATTGCCTTGTAAACCATAATAATTATTTGTAACTTAACTCTAAACTCAATTGGAAGAATACCAGATATTTGAAAAAGGGGGCCAGATGATGTATACTTTGACTTATCATATATTAACCGCAAAGAAATTTTTTGTAACTTATGTAGTCTAGATATATGACTGGACTGACCCCAAATTATGTTACAATAATCTATTTTAGGTTGAAGAAACGTTTTATAATATAGTAATCTAATATTAAGTGGCAAATAGGCTTTTATCCTACGAAGTAATGCTATAAGTTTACTGAATGCTGAAGCCGTGTTATCAATATGTATTTTCCATGTTAAGTGTTTGTCAATAGTAACTGCCAACGTTCTCGACTAGAGTTCCGTTGTACTGTACATGAAGATCAGATTGACCAATCTTAGCTGCTTTCTGTTGGGTACAAACAACCATGGACTTTGTTTTACTTTCATTTACAACCATACCATTTGAGGAGCACCATGTGTGAACATTATCCATTGCAGCTGAGAGTTTTGTATTTAATTCATCGATGGAATTTCCAGCAGAGTGAAGCATAGAATCGTCAGCGTACATATCAAGCTCTAAGTTTATACAGAGGGGAAGATCATTCACGAACAAGATGAACAATAAAGGTCCAAGAATGCTACCTTGCGGTACACCATATGTCATAGTAGTCATTGATGATAGTTGGTTCTTAACTTGTACACATTGGCTCCTGCCAGTCAAATAGGATTTCATCCATTTCAATAATAATGGGTCAAATCGGTACAGCTCTAGTTTTGTTAAGAGAAAATCCATGTTTATCATGTCAAAAGCTTTTCGAAAATCCACAAAAACAAGACCATTCAAGAGACCATTTTCAATGTTTTTGTGCCAAGTGTCTACAAGTTTGGCAAGAGCAGTTTCACATGAGTGATTGGGACGAAATCCTGATTGAGTTGCATGTAGCAGATTATATGATGATACATAGGCATAAATACAATTATGTATATGACATTCCAGCAATTTACTCACAGCACACAGAATATATATGGGTCTGTAATTATTTTTGTTAGCATGACAACCCGATTTAAATACTGGAGTAATCCTTGCAGTCTTCCAACGAGTTGGGAAATGTCCAGTAGAAATGCTTTTATTAAAGATGGATGTTAAAGGAATCGCAATGACAGGAGTTGATAATTTGAGAATTTTGGAGCTTAGTCCATCTAGGCCAGTAGATTTATGAGAATCTAGATCTAAAAGTGATTTCAATACATATTCATGACTGACTGGAGGTATTATAAGCTCGATATCATTAGGTAATTTACTGTCAATAAACTCTTTAAGCTTGTTGAGGTCAGGAACAGAGTTATTTTCTGGTATGTATTGTTGAACAACAGTTGCAAAGAAATTATTTAGGCATTTGGAGATGTCCTTGTAAGACTTTTGTTGTTTTCTTTTAGATTGGTAAGTGTAGATTTGGTTTCTTTAGGAGCCAGGTGATTTAGGTGTTTCCACAACTTGGATGAGTCTCCTTTGCTGTTTAAGATACATGATTTATAATAAGTTTGTTTTGCATATCTAATCAATAAAACACATTGATTACGAGCAGATTTGTATTGGTTAAAGTCCTTATTTGCTTTGTGGTTGTCTCTTGTTTTAATACATTGGAGAATTTGTTCAGTCATCCATTCAGGTTGCTGTGTTTTTTTTACCCTTTTTGTTTTCAAAGGCAGATGTTTGTCAATGACACTCTGGAATAGATTATACCAAATATCCAAGCTATCATCGATGTCATTTGAACTGTCCATTAGGCTCCAAGGACACTGGCCCAAATCCTCAAGGAATTTTTGTTTATCAAAGTTTTTAAAACATCTGTAATTGATGCTGGTATGAGAATGTTTAGTTCCAAAGGAGTCTTTGAAAACTACACAGGTAGGAAAGTGATCACTCAAGCTATTTTAGGGACTTTAACTCTTCTTACTTTGCTTGTACAAGAGGTGAATATGTGGTCAATTAATGTGGTGGAATTAAGGGTTGTTCTAGTTGGTTCCTTTATTAGCTGACGCAATTGGAAGTTTTCAGTTACATCAAGCCATGCTTTGCTTTTTGGGCTATTAACCATTAATTCAATGTTAAAGTCTCCCATGATAGTTAGTTGACAACCATCAACATATGCATTTGCCAATTGGGATTCAAATTTCTCCAACCATAATTGTAGGTCATAATCTGGACCACGATAAGCACTACATAGTAAATGTGCAGGGCGGTTTGGTGGGCATAACTGAATCCATATTGACTCTATATCTTGAGATTCCAGACCTTTCCTTCTGCTATATTCGATATCTTTTTTAATATAGACTATAATACCACCAACTCCATGTTTATTTACGGGCAGTTTCTTTTGAGCACGATCCACTCTTTCAATTCTATAACCAGGGATTTCCACATGCGAGTTTCTAAAACTATCATTTAGCCACGATTCAGTTACAGCAAGAATATGCGTTTCTCTTCCAGGATTATTAAGTAAAAGTCTCAATTCATCAAGTTTAATGTTTTGATATGGTGCGATACTATTTAAGTTCCACTGAGTAATCTTCAAGCCGCTTGGTAAGTCGCTACACAAAGTCGGTCGAGTTGCCAGATCTTCCGTTAGTTCATCAGGACCAGCGTTAGATTCAACATCCATTGAGATTGTTATATCTAATAGTAGTTGTCGTTCAGGAAAGGCAAGGAAAATTTGGCCATTCGGGTTCCATTTCACAATAGCTCGTCGAATTCTGCAATGAAATGTTGAGACGATCCTGTAGCGAGCAACTGACCAGAGGCAGGGAGGTACATTACAATCAATATCAGCCAAGTTAACAGCAGTAAATCTGGTCAATGTAGCATCTGAGGTATTGCAACATGTTTGGATATCAATTAAAACTTTCACTGAGTCGTAGCCATGCGTTGAAAAAGTCGAAAAAGCAGTAAAATAGATATAAAATGCAAGAGCTCGAAATAAGGCGGCCATCTTGAATTTCTTCAGATGTTCCAGATGAATCAGGGTCTCTGTCTCGTCTTCTCGTTAAATCCTTCACTTCTTTCATGTGTTGCTGACCAGACAAGACGTTGGATGCGTACAGGTTTTCAACTGCTATCCGTGACTGGTTTTCAACTGCTATCCGTGACTGGTTTTCAACTGCTATCTTGAAACAGCAGCATGAGGGAAGATTGGAAGAAAATTCAGTTCAAAATCATCTTGAAACAGCAGCATGAAAGGTGCATTTAAATGGCAGGGGAAATATTAAGTTTCGCTCTATTTTGTGCATGTCTTTGCATATACTTTCAATGTTGTAATATTATGTCCAAAATCATCTTGCAACAGCAGCAGGATGGCAGTTAAGAAAAAGTTCAGTTCAAAATCATCTTGCAACAGCAGCAGGAAGGCAGTTAGGAAAAAAGTTAAATTCAAAATCATCTTGAAACAGCAGCACGAGGGAAGATTGGAAAAATGTTAAGTTCAAAATCATCTTGAAACAGATATGTGTGTAAAATATCTCGTACTATATGTGAGTATGTTAAATTAAAACTTCTTAAATTTTCTGGAAACTTATTACTTGTTTATATTAATGTTTATGTTTATGTTTTATTATCTTCGTTGTTTCGAATTTCCTCCAGAGATCGAACGATGGCGATGAACACCTCCACAAAAACAGCCAAAGCATCTAGTCTGGCAATCCATCTTGTCTTACAGGCATCGATAAGACGACTATGCTGAGCTCGTGGACATAACTCCTTGATTATCTTCTCTAACAAGGCAAACCGTTTTGGCGAAAAGTTATAGAATTCAGATGTTACTCGACAAGTGTCCATCATATTTCTTACTAGCTGTTGTTTACAACATGTTGCCACACAGAGATTCAAGATATGGGAATTGCAGTGGATATATATAGCCTTACTTTGAATAGCCTTAATTCGAGCCGCAGCGCCAGAAAGCCTACCAGCCATGTTTCCTGCTCCATCGTATCCCTGACCACGACAATTTTCAATGGATAGGCCGAGATTACCTAGAGAATTCAAAATAGTTGTGGATATCGCTTCTCCCGTCATACCAAGCGAACATGGCACAAAACCAAGGAACTCCTCATCTGCTCTATATTACAACAATCTGTTGCTTCGTCAGCAAGAATAGAAAAAAATTTGGCAGCGTGAACCTCACTCACAATCTTTTCAGATATCAATTCACCACAAACTTCGATTATCTGGTTTTGTGTAGTTTTGGATCTGTAAGTAGCATTTTTGGGAGTGGAGTTGAGAAATTCGTGCTCTGAGACGCCTGCACATCTAGCTCCGTATTTCAGCACTTCGATTAGATTGCCAGGGTTGTTTGTTTCTGACTCTTGTCTTTTGAGTCGTCTCAGTGACCTCGTAATGCTACTGCTTGTCTGCCCAAGAGTACCACACCTTCTACAATTGACTTGAGCTTCTTTCTATTCTCCTCAATTTGCTTCCGTCTTAATTCGTTCAGTTGTGCATCAATTTGTGTGGATCTTTGTTCCATTGACGTCTTAAATAAAGATGCACGTAAAGTTGCAGTTTTATGGATGGGAGACTTTTCTTCATGAACACGGAATCTGGATGCTGCGATATTCCAAGTATTCAAAGGGGTTTTAAAAAGTCTTTGTAGTTTATTCCCATTATGGGTACTTTCTCCTCCAAACAAAACACAATTAACACAGAATGCCCCATCACGCCAACCATGGGAATTTTTTCAACCACTCAAAAAGAAATTTTCGTTTATGCACATTCGCAGGAAAGACATGCTCCGGTTGGGGTTTCCAAACATTGCAGAGAAGATGTTTTTTTCTTTCTGGTCAGTTAATGGAGTAGGTGGATCAACAAAATTACTAATGTCATCAGGAAAGGAAACTGTATTACTGGGTGCATTGGTGTGAGCTATTGGAACGACTGGTGTTTGTGGTTCTGATGGACAACTAACACTTTTCCGTTTCGTTGCAGGTTCATTCTGGGGAGGAGTTTGGTCATTTTGATCAACAGGTTTTCTTTTCCTAAAAAATAGCTTGTCAATAAGGACTTGCTTCAACTGGGTTGAACTACTGGAGCAATCGACTGCTACAGATGAATTTATAGGCTCTTCACTATGGGGCGTACCTGTATTGCTGGAATGAGTCAAATTAAAAGAATTATTCAAAACATCTTCAGCATCATTAGTGGCGATCATTTCAAAAGTAACATGAGGAAATAACGGCTTCATTACGAAGTGTTCTTGACTCAAAGGAATAGTGGCGTTTTCTTTCGGCTGACAAAGGGCAACAAAATGATTTTTCTTGTTGGGAATAACTGTTGTTCTAAGATATCCTATGGGCATGACAGCACATCGGAAAATATGTATTCTCTCACTAATATTATTCTCTGCTGCTTCTCTTGGGAAAATGGTGCAATAAAAAAAAAGGGCAAGAGAATCTATTTCTTCTACAACCTGGGTATCACTGGATTCTTCGTGAGTATGTACTTCAGTAGTTGGAATCGGATAGTATGATTCAATAGGAAGTTGAAGCACACTCGAAAGAGAAAACATGCATAAAAATGACGAGTATTCGTGGTTACGAGCATTGTTACGGGCTTCTGCAAAGATAGCCTTCGAAGGATCATCCTTTCTCACCGATTTTAATGCAAAATCTGACAAGCACATAGCAAAAGCATTTCCCCTACATTTAAATGCACCTTTATTATGTTGTTGAGCAACCAAAGGGTGATCAGAATAAAATTGAGCATTTCTGTAAAGCTCAATGCTGGTTAGGCACCGAAGGTAAATCGCCATGGTCTCATAACCACATAATGCAATAGAACATGCATTATAAAGGCAATTGCCATCTCCTGTAGTTCTAAAGGTAATCAAGAGATAGGCACATTTGTAATACTGTACATGTACATAGTCAGGGCCAGAATAGATATCTAGGCAATTTGGTTCAATCATCAGGTCTGTTGTCCTGACTATGATAGCACAAATTTTGCATAACAGCATACATGTAAATATATGGTTCTTCTGTCAATACTGAATACTTTTATAAATAAATAAATAAATAAATAAAATCATTCATTATAATACTATTACTGTCTCAGTTTAACTAGGCAAAAACAAATAAGCAAAGCTATAGACATAATATTATAAAAATAAATAATACTATTTATTATTAGGTTATAGAGAATATTAACCATTCGAATTGGGAATCGATTTGGACATTGTACTTATACTAGTAGAGTAAGAAAGAGTGAAAGACTAAGAATTATATTGCACAATTTTCCCCAATGTTTATAATTTAAATGTCACTCGATGACAGCACTGAGTGTCTGACTAGTATAATAACATGAACATGAAACCGGTTCATATAACAACACTACAGCATAACATTTATAACAGCTCAGTCAGTCGGCTGAGCATTTTCGAAAGCTATTTATTAATTTATAGCATATCAGAATGTTCAAGTCAGATTGAAGTCGTTGAACACTGTAAAAAATAATATAAAGCAGACTTATTTCGTTTTAATCAAATGAATCAATACGCTATTAAAACTTATACGGACAGATCACTCATTAGCATATTCGACATTTAGTGCATATGATAATATTAGTAGAGCTACTTAAAATATTTATTATTCATGAACTTACCTCACTGGTTGCTGATTTAAATTCCACGCTTCCTGGTTGCGAGGGAACTGTATCTTCGCAAAATTGCATAGAGAAACACGCATATTGGCACCGATTTTCGTCTCAAATTCGGCTTTAAGTAACTTCTCGCAATCGCGCTTAAGAAGGGGAGTAATCTACTCGCCTTTTCCACCGACGAATAACTTGTATTATCCAAGACACACAGTAGCTGTTGTAGAACATTGTTGAATGCCATGGTTAAAACAGAGTTGCGCTCGACTAGAGTCGTGGCTTGTAAACTTGGATAAATCACACCATCGACATGGCATAATCATACTTAGGTCCTCAGATAGGCCACGGCCGATACAGTCCACTATATCGGAATGTATCAGAAAGTGGCGTTTTGATTGGTTTGATACAGTCTATGACGATTTGACTGTATCGGAATGTGTGCGATACAGTTACTATAAATAGCACAACTGTATCCGTCGGAAGGTCATCAGTAAAACATCGCCATTAAGAATCGAGACGGCTTCGAGCGCGCATTTTGCGCGATGTAAAGGAACATGTTGGTAGGAATGCGATTACGGACAATTTTCGCGGGCTCGAATTTCAAGACACGAATTCGTCTCGCGCTGAAATTAATGATCGTAGAATTGGACCGCAGAAGCGATTTTAAACCAACTTCGAAAAATAAAATTGCGCACATCAAAGATATTGAAAATGATGTAATTGTTTGGAAAAAGGTACTCCTGCGAAATTTAATATTCGAATTTTAATTTATTTTAATTATAATTAGATTATTAGTTAAAATCTGACTGTATCGTGTCTGACTGTATCGTGTGATACAGTCTAGATCCGCCACTGCACCAATTAATTACTTACAGGGGCAGATCTAGGGGTCGTCAAATCAGTTGTGCGACTGAAGTAAAAATTGCAGAGTTAATGAAAAAAATTAAATTATACTCCAGTTATCTACAGCGGCCAGCAGAGTTATTAATATTCCAGTTAAGTTTTATGCTCCGGCAGAGTTTCTGTAAAGTAATGTTACTCAGTCAAGAAACAGCGGTCTTCCGCATCAGTTTCGACGGATCTGAGTCAGAATCCAGCTATCTGATTGGTGGATACGCTCATCTCCATGGATACGACCATTTGCAACGGATCTGTGGGGAGTTTTGACGGATTTACACAATCAGGGGCTCTATATGAGTCTTCTGATTGGACAATTTAAAAAAATTCTACACTGTTATTGGCTAATATTTTCGCATACTGCATGATTATACAGCCTTCTGGTCGCTGCCTTGAACGCGAAAGTTCAATATTCGAAGGTCTACCTGAGAAAGTTAAAAGAGCGAATTTGAACCAGCGATGTCTCATAACATTTACGACAATGTCCAGTGCGCATTTGCGGCAAACGATTTAGATTCTCTAGAACGTTTGTATGCGGACCGTGAGAAGAAGGTCAACGCTTCACGGACGAGTTCTGTTGAAGAGCTATTGAGCGCCATCAACAACACGAGTAGAAGCCTCGGTAGAAATTTTTGTGCAGAGAGCTACATCCCGAAGTATGTTCAAGATCGGAAAAACAAGGCTTGCACTGCAATAAGGTAGAGAAATTTATGCTTTTATAGTCATATATTTTTAGTTTTGAAAGTGTATTAACCAGGCATCAAGCTGTGCGCCGTGTTATTGATAGTCTGGCACATTTTAATATTCGCTATACTGTATTAGCATAATTCTGCAGTCAAAAAGTTAAAAGTTATTAATATTTAAATCGTATACCGCATTGTAAGCATTTGTTCATTCTCATGTTAGTGAAGGATTTTATTTAAGATCTCTTTATATTTATTAATCGATTCACACGACATATATGGCATTGTTTGTTAGACTTTGGTTACAGGTAATATAGACGCTTAGACCGCATGGTCTGGTGTAACATGCTCATGTGAAATAGCTATACAATACGACAATAGATAAGCATATTGACTGGTAGCCTGTCTGGTGTAAACTACAATCAGTGACAAAAAAACCTGGGACACACCAAATGAATCGATTTTTTTACCAAAATGTTTTAACTTTACCCCTTGAACCCCCCTCCCCCCTTTTCAATATTGTACTAATCGGTTGAGAAACAAACAGCAATGGTACGATGAAATAGAAATGTGTTTTTCTTTATCCAACATTGAATAGGGGGCAAGGGGGAGTAATGAATATATTCAGTGAAGTGTCCCAATAATAATGTCACTGATTGTAGTTTGTTAATATTTGACTTAATATCTTGTTAATATTTGACTAAATGAATATCTGGGTGTTTTTTTAGATCTGAGGCTTTGGTACTGGTAGGTGACAACAGTCTAGTGCAAACGTTGAGAGCCTTGACCTCAATTGAGCTTTTTGTCAACACTCCTGCTTTTCATCTGCTATAGATGAGCATGCGGAGTACTTCAGCAAAAGTATTAATCTTTTACCTATGTCTGTTTCTGAACAGAGTTTAGACACAGGTTTGACCAAAGATGACTTGGTTAAACAGGAGGCCATTTTAAATTGTAATGATAGGAAGTGGTCATCATTTCTTTGTATTCTAGGTCTGTCTTCTGTTGTACATATAAACATTTTTACGTATTACCCTGATTGTGGAGCGCAAAGGTTTAAACTTCTATTTAACCGCATGGTTCAGCCACGCTTAAATGCTAAGAAAGGTTTAGATAACCTTCATATTTTATTCTGTTACGACGAAGGTACTATGTAACCTGGAGAAACCTTTCAGTCCAATCACTTTGTTCCTCTTCTTTTTCATCCTCATCAGCAGAAACGAAAATCTGCAGCTAACTCCCATTCTCTCTAAGAAAGTGGCAGAAAAACCCACTGTGAATCCAACATTTCACAAGGCACCTAATGATACATTTTCTTCTCCTGCAGCACTTGCCATTCAACAGCTTAGTAAACCTAGCACTTCAGTTAGTGTTAATAAACCACAAAGCACTAGTACTCCTCATTCAACCTCTGAGGAAAAATCTAATTATATTAATAATTTTGATGTTGCCTTGTAGTTTGTAATTTAATTAGAAATGTATTTAGGCCAGACAAGCAATATAATTTCCCTAAGACTAATGGTAGGAAATTTCAATTTAATTGGCTAGAATTATATTCCTGGCTTTGCTATTCACCTTCTAAAGATGGTGCATATTGTTTATCATGTGTGTTATTTGGAGATCGCTTTCCTGGTAAAGCTAGCAAAATCCGCAAATTGTTCTCTGAACCCCATCGCCATTGGAACGATGCTGCATCTACTTTCAAACGTACCGGGCATCAGGAGGGGAAGATAGATAGAAAACTTTATTTATACACGCTGACCCCATCAACAGAAGCTGATTTCCATGGGGGGCGTGTATGCAAAAATATACAGATAAAAATTATATGTATTAGATAAAATCTAAGTTACTAACTAGTATACAGTAATCTATATTTACAGGTACAGTACTTCAAAGTTGCATTTACTATCAATCAATGTGAGCAGCGATTTTCTTTCGAAAGGGATTTGCTCTCTCTAATTTCTTTTGGAATAGAATTCCAAAGGTGTGCTCCGTCAAACATGAAACTTTTTTTCATATTATTAGTACGCGGTTGTGGTAAACAAAGGCTACTTGAAATGTCCAGAAGGTGATACTTTGTTTTCTCACCTTTATATGTGAAAAGATTAGTGAGTGACTTAGGACCCATTTTATTTAATAATTTGTACATTATTTTTACTTTCCCTTTCTTTCTTTCTGTTTTAAGTGGCTTCCAGCCCAATGCTTGCAGAGCAACAGAATTATCTGTGTCATTGTTCATATTCATAATAATCCGAGCAGCTGTATTTTGGAGTCTTTTTTATTGTGTTTCGCCAAACACATCCCACACTTCACAGCAGTAATCGAAGTAATGGCCGAACAATAGCATTATACACAGAAAGAAAGCTTATCAGCAAATTCTTTCAGTCGTCTAAGAGCCGATATACCGGATGTTATTTTCTTGCAAACATTCTCAGTGTTACTACTCCAAGATAAATGCTGGTCAATTGTCACTCCAAGAGTTTTGGATTCATAAACTTGTTTAACTGATTCGTTCTCAATTTTAACATTTAGTTTCAAATTTGAAATACTTCTAAACATTTGTTTAGAACCAATTAACATAAACTCTGTAAATATTTGAGAAAAGATATAGCTTGCCCTTTCATCAAATTATATTGAGAAAACTGGAGGCTTTCTTTAAGTGAAGACTACTGGGTTGAACTTTTTCCAGTGTAAATTCATATACCACTCAGTATTGTACAGTCCAGTAATGCTGTGACTGTAGAGTGAAATTTTCGAAAACCAAATTGACAATCGCTTAGATGTCCAAATTTAGTTAAATAATTATATAGTTGATCATATAGAATTTGTTCCATAATTTTGCTAATGGCTGGCAGAACTGAAATTTGGTCTGTAATTTCCAGGCACGTTTCGTTGGCCATTTTTATAAAGAGGTATTACTCTAGCTGTTTTCCATTCATCAGGGAAAAGGGATAAAGTAATAGCCTGATTGAATATGTATGTCAATGAATCTGAAATGGTAGGTGCAGCTATTTTAATAATTTTACAAGAAATCTTATCAACTCCAGTAGCTTTATTGCTGGAGAGACAAAGTAAGAGATGGTAGACCTCCTTGACAGTGACTGGCTGGAATGCAGCGAATTCTGATTTAGCATTTTCAATATACGTTTCAAAGTTGAAATTTGACGAATCAATTTTGCTAGCTAGATCAGGGCCAATATTTGAAAAATAATCATTAAAGCCCTCTGCAATATCTTTGGTATGTGTCAAGCTATTTTCATCTAATTTTAACTCATTTACTACTGTTGGTTTGCTTTGTCTACCTAATATATTGTTTATAGTTTTCCACGCCTCTTTAGGGTTGTGTTTTTTTACCAGCAATTTAGTGGAGTAATAATCTTTTTTGGCATTTTTAGCTGAATATTAACTTTGTTTCTTGTTGTTTTATAATTTAACCAGTCTATCTCTAGGTTTGTGACATCGTTACAGACAACAAACTACAATGGATATGAAATTATCCGTAAGGATAGAAATAGACATGGTGGTGGTGTAGCTATGTACATCAGAGATTCAATTAACTATAAACATAGGTCTGATCTAGATCACGAAGGTCTAGAGATCATAACTGCTGAAATTTTTAAACCTAAAGCTAAGTCTTTCATTATCAGCTCGTGGTATCGGCCACCAGCTATGACACTTAGGTAATTGACAAATACGAAGAGTGTGTCAGAAAAATGAGTCTGAGAACAAAGAAATTGTCTTGATAGGACACTTTAATTGTGATTGGACGCATTACAAAAGTAACAAAAGCTTATTGACCTGACAGAATTATTTGAATTTGAGCAACTGATAAAGGAAACAACAAGAGTAAGTGAAATATCAAGTACCATGATTGACTTGGCTTTCAGCAACAGACCTGAGCTTATAGTTGAACTAGCATTGAGCATATTGGAATAAGTAACCATAGCCAAATTATTGTTACCACAAAAATATCAATTCCAAGAAAAGAACCGAAAATTGTTAAAACTAGACAGTTTAAAAATTATAATGTAAACGCCTTTAGGGCAGACTTCTTGATATTATGAGATTCTTCAGACAATATCAAGTGGGGAGACGGACCCAACTGCTCTATGGCGGGAGTGGAAAACAAATTGTTTATATGTAGCTGATATACACGCACCATCGGTAACTCGTAAGGTTAGAAGTGAGTATGCTCCTTGGCTTACAGATGCAATAAAAAGTATATGTATGAGATTTTTTAAAGAAAAAGGCCATAAAACAAGGTCAACATATACACATCAAGCATTCAAAAGAGCAAGAAATGATTTAAACAAACTGAATTACTATATGAATGCTCTTAACAATAATATAAAAAATCCAAAGGAGATGTGGAAAACAATCAACAAATTGACAAATAAGAAATCTAAAACTACTCATGTAACTGAAGTAAGTGTCGATGGTAAGGTTATTACGGAATCTCGAGAAATTGCACATACCTTCAATTACATTTTTTAGTGAGATTGGTACCCAAGCTGTTCTAAGTTTGAGATTCAAACCGTTACAACAGCAGAAGTATTCAAGTCTATTTCCGCAATTAAAGTTACTAAAGCATCAGGACGGGATCTCACCCAAAATGTTGAAGGATTCGGCCGACATTATAGCCTATACCCTGACCATTATTTTCAATCAATATTGACTGGTACTTTTCCAGATGATCTAAAAGTCGCAATTATCGCACCAATATTTAAATCAGAGAACAAAACACAAACTACTAACTATAGGCCAATTTCTTTCTATCAGTAGTGGCAAAGTTATTTGAAGGGCTGATTTCAAATCAGCTTATTGTGTATCTGGAGGCCAATGACATACTCTCTCAGGAGCAAGCTGGGTTTATAAAGAACTACTCCACACAAACATCTCCTTGCTACCACTAATAATTGGTTAATTAATATGGACAAATGATACTTAAATGGAGTGATCTTTCTGGACCTTAAAAAAGCTTTTGACTGTGTAAACCATGACTGTGTAAAAATGGCTCTTTATGGCTTCAGTGAACACACGCTGGATTGGTTTACATCATACCTTTCTAATAGAATCCAAATTTGCTAAGTCGAACAAGTCTTATCAAAACAAGAAATTATCAAATGTGGAGTCCCACACGGCTCCACTTTAGGGCCTTTGTTATTCTTCATATATATTAATGATTTGCCAAATTGTCTTCTGCAATCTACTGCCAGTATGTTCGCTGATGATACAAATGTAATGACAAAAGGAAAGTCAGTTGTTGAAATTGAAAATATATTAAATATAGATTTAGATAAGATTCATCAATGGTTGTTGGCAAATAAATTAACCTTAAATAAGGAGAAAACTGAGTATATGATCATTGTCTCAAGACAAAGACTTGCAACTGCAGATAATGACCCAAATATAAAACTAGGGGAAACTCATATTAAAATAGTAAGACAGACAAAGACATTGGGTATTATTGTCGATGAACAACTTTTATGGAAAGACCATGTCAATAATGTTGTTACTAAAGCTTCGAAAGGAATCGGTATGCTTCGTCGCATGAAAAAGTTTGTTCCGAAACCAATATTGATAAATGTGTACAATGCTGTAGTTCTGCAACATTTTGACTATTGTAGTCTCGTTTGGGACAATTGTAGTATTGGTCTACAAGAAAAATTGCAAAAAATGCGAAATAGGGCAGCAAGAGTCATTACTGGAAGATCATATGATGTGCCATCAGCGAACGTGCTGGGGGAATTAGGGTGGAAATCGTTGGAAGACAGAAGGAAATATAATAAATTATTATTTATGCATTAGCATGACCAGCATGTTTAGTGTTAACAACAATTCAATATATAGTCTACGCAGTAATAACACTGACTATGCCTTACCAAAACCAAATTTTATGAAGAAAAGTATTGCCTATTCTGGTGCTAGTCTGTGGAATAATCTACCAAAAGATACTGAAAGAAATAAATGCTCACTAAAGCAGTTCAAGGCAATTCTCTCGGGCAACTAAGTCTAAGTATTCAGTTGATGGTTTTGTAGTTTTAAATAGATTTTAGTTAAGATTATGTACATTTGTTAATTTTTTTGTCTGTTGTATATTATTTATATCATGTATATCCTGTAATTATTTAAGTAATGTATTATTAGTACAAACGGCCCCATGGAAACCAGATGCCTACGCGCTCTGAAGGGCTACCGTTTTTAAATAAGTTTAAATACAAATAGAAAGGATTCCCGGTAAAAGTGGACAGCACAGTCGCGCTCCACTGGATTCGGAACCCAGGTGACTACAACAGTTCGTCAGATTATAATCCAGCATTCGATAATCCAGTAGAGGAGGAAACGTTGGTGAAGAGCAAGAATTGTAATGGAAAGGCCCAAGTTGGTTGGAGACCCTGGAAAGCTGGCCAAAGGATATTGTCACCACTACCAACGAGGCAACTCTAGCAGAAACGAAAGCGACCAAGACACTGTTTGGTATGGTAACAGATGAGTTCGACGTTCTTCTAGACAAATGGAACTATTGGAAAACATTGAGAATATGTGCATGGATAACGAGGTTCGTGTTTAACACCAGAGTACAGCTAGAAGAGAGAAAGAAGAACCCTTTAGCAACTGAAGAGTTAGATGCACAAAGGCACTTCTGTTAACGTCGAACACAGCGCGAGGGAGAAAGAAGCAAGCAGTATCCAGAACATGCCTAAAGACTGGATTAACATGGACAAAACTGAGTCAAAATTTATTTGAAAAAAAACAATATTTTAACATCGGAATTTAAACAAAATCAGTAGTTACTATATATGTATTTATATTTACATACAAATTTGTTTTCAATTTCAACTTAATTCAGTGTCAATGTCAACATCGGGGATATACTTCATGGTAACAATGCATATAGTCTCCCACCATATTTTACAGTTATTATTAGGGTTATGGTTAGGATTTATCCGGTCTAGTGTTACCATGAAGTATATACCCAACATCGCTGTCTTCAAATTCGGAATCGGATGAGCTTAAGCTGTCTACACTCTCGTTGTGGGTCGCCACCTACCTATACAATCAAGTTTTGTGATTGGTTAATTAAAACAACAAAACAATACACCTTTGGCCCTTCATTAAAGATGTAATGGTGTTCATTAGAGGGAATTGTAAATTCATTAGCGTGTTCAGATTGTCAATAAGGTTTACCGAATTTCATTAATAACTAATGCGAAATCATTAACAACACCAAATTAATTATGCCGTGGAAGTAAACTTCAAAAACATCAAACGAAACACAATAACATTTATTGAATAGACAATCGTGTGGATCGACATTTCATTCATACACAACCGAATTTCATTAAGCAAAATGCGAGGAGCAACATAAGCGAGGATAGTCTGCACCCCAGTGTAAAATACCAAATCGTTCAAATAGGTAATCGAAAGACACAGTTACCACAACGACCCAAATACATCATGTATACCCAATGTTCATCCCTCGATAAGTTCCCCAGCAAGACATCGAGGTAAGTACCTCTGCATAATATGGAACCATGCTGCGCATTTAGGCACGGTGATAGAACCCATGCATCTTCGAGCTGAAGCTTCGAGAAGTTGCTTCCTATACTCTCCTAATGGTAGCTGGGCGTTGCAAGCTGCGTTTCTGTCGCCCAGCAGGTTTTGCAGTTTGGGAGTTGATAGGTCTGCTTTGATGTTTGCCTTTAAACAACTGATAGCCTGTTCCACTATATTTAAGAATGGCGAGTAAGGTGGCAATATCCGCACAGTTGTGTTGACGTTTGGGGCCTCTGCTCGGCGATGCGCGGGAGCTCCATCAAAAGTAAGGCTATGCATCTCATGTCCATCTAAATGTTGACCAGTGTGCACGAGGAAATCGTTAAATGACTCCCCGTTCATGCCACCCATCTGAATGATATGATGGACCAAACCAAATACTGGTGAGATTGCCAAACATATTGTTATGTTGCGCCCTTTCTGGCCACATACCTGGCGGTATGCTCTATGCCCTCGTTGCGAACGGCCATGGTTTCTGGCAGTGCAGATGTTAAATCCACATTCATCAATGAAAATCGTTTGATGGAGATTGGCGTCTTCTAGGAACCACCGGGCATATGCCTGGCGGCGTTGGATAACATCTGGTCTGTTGCGTTCTGCTGGTTCTACACGTGATAATTTTAAGGTGTACAACATACCATTTAAGTGTTTAGAAATTGTACGATCGTTGACTATAGGCATTTCTGGAAGGCGCTCTTGTAATTTCGTGTTGATAGCTGCTATTGTCAACGTGCAGTTTTCATTAACAATATCTTCCAGACACTGCTTCATCTCATCATTAAATTTTACATTGTTGGCACCACCACGCGGTCTTTCGACCGTTCTGTTCTCGCGTATATATCTAGAAATTATGCCCCTAGCCGTTGAACGGTTTATGCCCAATGTGTCTGCGACCGTGAGATAATCTTGTTCTGGTTCTTCGAACGCTCGCACCAAACGATCTCTATCTTCTTGGGATATTCTCTGCCTTCGTCGTCGTTCAGCCATTATGTTTACCTTTGTATTGGTAACAGCAAAGCAAGGAAACCTTCTATTTATGCTTTATTGTATTCCTCTGAGGCCAATGAACCTTTATTCGTACTGCGCTGCGCTCAACTGTATCGGTATGAATTTTGTGTATACATGTATACCTCTAATGACCTTTCATTTGACGCAAATGAAGCGTGCATATAGGCTTATGCAATGTCGATCCACACGATTGTCTATTCAATAAATGTTATTGTGTTTCGTTTGATGTTTTTGAAGTTTACTTCCACGGCATAATTAATTTGATCTTGTTAATGATTTCGCATTAGTTAATGAAATTCTGTAAACCTTATTGACTATCTGAACACACTAATGAATTTACAATTCCCTCTAATGAACACCGTTTCATCTTTAATGAAGGGCCAAAGGTGTAGAATCAACCACAAAGAAACCAATGTCCTAACCCTAACCACTTTGTTCCATATAGCCTATCACAAAACCTGTTCATTTTAGGTACGTATTTACCGCTCGTTGTCAATGTCGATGACGTCTTTCTCAAGTCATCTCTTTTTAGATGGGTTTTCTTCATCCACGGTTTGGTGTTGGTAGTGAGTTGAACTTTGCACCTTTTTTCCAGGTAGATTTCTTATGCACGGTTGAGAATTTCTTTACGTTCGTCCAGTGACCTGGATTTATCATTCCCTTTGATGCGATGCATGCACGTGGGGAGGCGCCTCAAGGCCTGCTGTAGTAGTGTGTTCACAATCTTCCAAGCAAAATTAAGTGTAGAGTTTCGTATCATCTAACATAGCATTCTGAAGAACATTTTTGCGGAACCGTCGGTAAATCATTGATGTAAATTGTAAAAGTAGAGGGCCTAAAATGCTTCTCTGGGATGCTGCAAACTACAGGTAATGGATCAGATACCACTGAATGAATATGCATGACTTGATGTCTACTTGTATAAAGACAATTACCAAACCAATGGAGAACAGTGGGAGAAGCGCCAACGTCTTGTAGTTTAGTTGATGAAATCTCATGATTTATGCTATCGAATGCTTTAGACATGTCCAAAAGGACAAACGTTGATGTACCCATTGAGGCATAGCAAACGTTGATGTACACATTGATAAATTCCATTGTCATCAAATGTAGCATTCTGCACGAATAGCGAACTGCCTTCAATAATGGAGACTCGTTCTCCAATTCCGGAATCCTGACATATCCTGTCATAGATCCTAAATATTTTACCATAGATCCACTGCTACTTATATTAAAGCTGCAATATAAATCGAGGTCACAGCCTTGCCACACATATTTCGTGACCATTGTAAAATTGGATCAAAGAAACGTGAAATGCAATTCATCGGCGTCGTTAGATTGAAATGACTGCTGTCCCATGACATCATGCCAAAAAGTACAATGAGACATCTTACGAGTTGCGAAATCACCAGCTTTCTGCTATTTAGCTGTTAGTCCGCAATCTGAAAATTCACGCCATGTTCAACTACAACTGTACGTGGTACTATCTTATGATTATTTAAACTTTTCTCTGACATTGGATGTTGAAGAATGTTTTACTCTGATGAAAGGTCTCCTACAATATTTCGGAACAAACCTTTTCACCTCGGCTACCAACAGTTCGACTACCTGCACAAACTGGCACAAACTGACTCAATCCAAATTCAACAACTGTCGAGAGGCCATCCACGCCTCGTTTGTGTATGATGGGAAGTAATGAAAATTTGATTTTAAGGCTAGGAGGAAAAGTTGTTTTAACCCCACAGTCTGGCCAGGTGCTTTTGAGCCTTCCTTTTGCCATGAATGAAAAAGTACTCTGTTGTCTACGTAGCAGTCTACCCATGCGTTGGCTATGTAGGATGCTGCTACTGTTAATGAGTTATACAGAGCCTTAGTTTCACAAAGAGTAATGGATGTAGCATGCTCTTCTTCACTACACAACACAGTGCGTTAACCCATATCGGTTGATCATCATGCAAATACAGGACTCCTGCCCAATCGATAGTGGTATCTAGTACGTATTCCTTATAAGGAAGCGCAAATAGAAGGCATTGACGAGCAAATAGAGTGAATTAACGAGCAAATAGCTGACACGTTCAAACCTCGTACCAGCTTCCTTGTTAATTGGATTGTAACCGACCCCAAAACAACAAAGGTCCTAACCCTTTGGCAAACGTTTTCTTGAGAAATAAACCACCCCCAAAGCTATAGAATATATCAAAGGAAAGTTAAATTATCTATTTACGACATACGTACAGCTTTATCCCGGTAGCTAACTTAGTTCTCTTTAAAAGCGCTGATAATCGAACATGCCAAAATATAATTTTACTAATACGGATACCATCTTGTAAACAAAAACACGGCTGTCTTCGACGAACGTTTTCTTGAGAAATAATCAACTCCCAAAGCTACAATATATATTAAAACACAGATAAATTATCTGTTTACAATATGTGTACAGCTTATCCTGCTAGCGAACGTAGTTTTCTTAAAAAGAGCGCATAATCGAACATATCGTAACGTGTTAATAATCCCACGTCCAGCGGGCTGGTACGAGTGCCATGTATTTGCTCGTCGGTCACTTCCTTATATGGAATACGTACTAGAAGTACATATGGCCCAATCAGAGTCGGATGCATCAGAAGTTACCTGAACCCGATAGTGGAACTCCGGTCACCAGGGTAAATAGCCGTAGTCTAGGAAGCATCAGTACAGTGGGCTTAGCAAGCAATACTCTTAAAACAAGTGCAGGAGCTGAGCTGCTGGGATGACGAGGGCTAAAGAGAATGTTTTCCCCACTAAGTTGAGCGATACTGTTTTTTTGCTAAGATAGACTCCGAAGATCTGAACACGAGTTCCGCTTTTCTTCCAAAGTATAAAAGTATATGCTCATATCGACGAGGATTCCAAGGTAGAGTGGGACAAGGATATTTTTTGAGACCTATAAAGTAACCCAAATCGGACGAGAATTGCAGATGCTAAGAACGCCGTGGGAAATCGCGAAAGAAGCAATATGTGGATGGATCCACAATAGACTTTCAAATCGACACATCGAACAGAAGAATCGTAAACACGTGGGTGAAGAGATGAATGTAAAGTGTCCAAAGATCGCGAGTCAACTAAACCAACAAATCCGTCTGCGTTTGACATCCAACAAAAGAGTTTTGAAGAAAGTGTGCACAGCAATGACGACAGAAACAGGAGCTTGAAAGAAGAATCAGTTCCAGCAATAATTAACAATTCTACCAAGCTAGCAAAACTCATGATTGCACGGTTCAATGGATCATATGGATTTAAACAATAATATATCACCAATGATATTTCTTCTAATCCTGGCCCAGCACTTTGTAACAAGAGCAGCAAAAACTCTGAGTTTCTTCTACCAGAATTCTAGAAGTCTCAAGTCTACAGTGTTCGACAATGCCACTAATTGCTATTTGAGTAAGTTGGCTTACTTTCATCATTGTTCCAAAATACTATAAGGGAAACACTGTCAAAACTTTTAAAGACATCAATTATATGCAGTTAAATTCGGGACTTTGGGAACTGTCACTTAATACAGGTGTCCGCTTAATATTATTATAGGTTTGACTGTAGTAAAAAACCATCTTAACATGAGATGCAAAATGAAAGTCTAATGTACTGTTTAAAGTGCATATACGAGAATTTTCAATTTTTTCTAAAAATCGGCCGTATCGAGACGATTCTAACGATATATAACATATCTTAAACGGATAAAAACTTCTCGAGATATCTTGTTCCAAACACGAGTTTTTCAAAACATGGCCGGGAGAAAACAGTCTGAGTCCGAATAACGCTGATGACGTCAAATCGGGAACGAGCTGTAAAATCCGATAAAATCCCTTAGCGATGCGTTGTATACGGGTGTTACAACAAGCCAGACCCTGAGAATGGTATAATACAGCATAAGATAGCTTATGCTGGTGATTTGAGACTGGAGGCAATAGAAATACGGCAACGTTGGATATATTTTGTTAAGCGCAAGCGTGCAAAATGGGAGCCTTCCAGGTCAAGCTGCGTATGCTCTAAACACTTCAATCCTCACGATTATGTTAGAAAACTTGGTTTGCCTAAATATCCGTATTTATCACAGATGATCGCGAAGAACTTTCATGGCGAGCGGCAAGAGCGATACGACGCAAGGTGAGAACATATTTCAAATAATTTTTATCACAAACAATAAATAACTATTTACTATTACTATAAATAACAGACCAAGGAAATAATTGTCATTGAACATCTTGTCAGCTGCAAGTCTTCTCCAGTTACAGGCACTGACTTGGTAATTAAATACATCCATATCCATATAGTTTTAATACACGAATATGTTGAAACTGATAACTCATGTGCTTACTATATTTATCTATTTTTTTGTAATTTCCAAATTACGTTTGTTTGAAGGATGATGAGCCAATGCAATAGCGTAGAGTCTGGTTGCTATTAATAGCTCAAAAAGCGGACAAACAAACCAAATTTGACTCACAAATGATTGCAAATGAGCTATTTCTTTTGTTATGGTCGCAAGAATTATGGGTAAAAGTGGACAAACATCGGTACTGACGTCATCTCGACGGTGCGGTATTGGAAACCGAATTAATTACATAATAACATGAACAAATTGTCTTTATGGCACAATGATTTTGAGGATTACTAAAGTATTTTAATAAGTTGTTTTACTTTGTGTTATTTTGTAGTATTTCAAGTTGAGGAAACAACACAAAGCCAAAGAGCCGAAGCCACACTACCATATCCAAGATATCTCACCACCCCATGCACGAAGGGTCATAAGAATGTTTAATATAAAGTTGTTATAAATTGTGTTATACCAGTCTGAGTCATCTTCCTCAAAGCCTGTAAATTCATCCCCACTTGTTTTAAATTTTGTTCGAATTGACTGATACACAGATGATGGTTATAATCAATTCGTACCATCGACAAGTCGAGAGAATAAATTCTCTATGATATTGATTGTACAAACCCCCAAAAGTTTAAATGTTGTGTCACTGGATTGAAATAAATAAATAAAAAGCTAAGCGCCTGTTCCTATGCAATTATGAAAAGTTGGTGGAGAAATTATGGACTACTGAGGAGGGACAATATATTATTTTAGTTTAGGAGGAATTTGCCCAAATAAGACAAATGACCCTGCGAGTGATAACCTCTCAATCTCTAGACAGCACTGAGTTTCGTACTCGTTCTGACAATATTCAACCGATAATAGTAATCGTGCATTGGTCAGTCGTCATTTTGGTGTCGAGTGTCGACGCAATGAGATAACAAGTAATTAGGAACTCCACCATCTAATCTAGCCTCCTTCGCAGGCATCTCTGCGCGAAATCGTTCTTAAAGAGCCTCGACGCGAATCTTCTCTCTCTTTATCTTCTTCATAAAAATCGGCCGTATCGAGACGATTCTAACGATATATAATATACCTTAAACGGATAAAAACTTCGAGATATCTTGCATCAAACATAGCAAAAAAATTGTTTTTCCAAAACATGGCCGGGAGAAAAGAGTCTTATGACGTCAAATCGGGAACAAGCTGTAAGACGACTACAGTTGTTTACTATAGTTTGGAGAGACAGGCTGCAGCGATTTATCAATTACTCTGTATTTTGTGACAATGTCTACATCTGAATCTTACTCAGACGAAAGTTCAACAGTGGACACGCATTTGAACTTATCTGACAACTATGAACTTGAGGTAGATGAATGAGAATCTGCTTCACTAGATGCAGCTTCCCCCTTGTCAGGAAGACAAAGACAGCCGGAGAGATAATGCGGTTGTCCTACCATATGACCATGAACCAATTGCTGACGAAGAATGGGTTCGGACATAGAAAACAATTAAATTCTCGTATATGCACTTTAAATATTATATAGAAAATTTATATTTTGCTCAAAAAGTGCCCTGAAAATACAGGAAATGCTGTTTCATAGACCTAAAATTCAAAACTTTCGCAGAACGGGCATGGTATCGATCCCACTTACCTTGACGTGACACTCCAGCATCCCTACCATTTTAATTTGTAAAGGTACATTAACTATTTACAGTATAGCTAATTTAATCTGACTAGGCAAAACACCAGTATGTACAAGTTAAGATTCATTTGGTCGGTCTACAATGATGGCACCGCATCGACATGCCACACACACCCATTGGTTCCCTTTGTAATGCTGCCAGTATGAATGTTATAATACACTATACAGAGTAACATAGGAAAAGTGTCCTAAAATCTTAGGAAAACCCTAAATCCACTGTTGGTCCCAGCAACGAGGCTTGTGTTTGGGAAACTAATGTACACAATCAAATTAGAATTCCAGTTGTAACAAAATAATTTGAATTTTATAATTACCACTCTACTGTCAATGCAGAAAAGGTAACAGGAACTTAAAACTGAATACACTTAGTACAACTATAAGTGATATAACATAACATAACCAATCTACTACCATAATATATGGAAATTATGAAACCAAGCACAAGAATCATTAAAATAACTGTCAAAGCTCAGCAATCTCTTTAACTCTTTCATTACGGCTGAAAAACATCAAAAATTGAACGACCACGTTGTTCTATTGATATCTCTTGAAATAACCATAACTGTTGCGAAAGCTATACATTTTCTGGAAGCCCAATAAACCGGCTTTTACTTGTTCTTTTAAATTTCCCGAACAAAACACATTATGTTAATATAAATTAGCATTAATTATCATAAAACAGGTTGAAAAATTTACATTTTTCCAGAAAAGGCCATCTTGCACGCCCGCGTAGCATCTTGAAAACTCAAAATGCCACCAATCGCAGAGTTGTTTATGAAATCAAATCAAACTTGGCGTGTGCGTGGATTTCATGTTCCTGGCGCTTGTCGAATTTCAATTTTTAATCTTGCGTTACCGTGTGCCGTGTTTTTCGATTGACGACTTTGTGGGTCTTCAATGACCCATTTTAACTGCGCCCGTAGGGAAAGAGTTAATATACAATGGCCGATATTTTTTCGCATCGATCAATTTTATATTTTCGCCTGAATTTTTCATCATCGTTGTAAGTCGGCTAAAAAACACACATATCAAATTTTAAGCCAATTTGGTGAATTATTTCCTACATTTCTAAACACGGTGAATTTTGACCTTTTTGACCCACATGCACAGAACGTATTGTCTTTGTAGTGTATAGATAGCTTGCGTATATATTTAAAAGTATGAGCTCCCGTGCGGGTGGACCGGTGCGGGTGGGATCTCTGCAGAGACTCTGCTTCGGGTAACCCTTACATAATTCCTCTCAATGAGGGGGGTAGGGGGGAGCAGAGAAGGGGGTTCATTTTTTGTCACTGACCATTTTTTTGCTTTGTTAAACTGTATTTACATTGATTATTTTCAATTCAACATATAATAAACTGCTTTTCCTTTCACGCTTTTTCTTCGATTATTTTCAATTTACCTATTATTGCTTATTAACTCTTTCATTACGGCTGAAAAACATCAAAAATTGAACGACCACGTTGTTCTATTGATATCTCTTGAAATAACCATAACTGTTGCGAAAGCTATACATTTTCTGGAAGCCCAATAAACCGGCTTTTACTTGTTCTTTTAAATTTCCCGAACAAAACACATTATGTTAATATAAATTAGCATTAATTATCATAAAACAGGTTGAAAAATTTACATTTTTCCAGAAAAGGCCATCTTGCACGCCCGCGTAGCATCTTGAAAACTCAAAATGCCACCAATCGCAGAGTTGTTTATGAAATCAAATCAAACTTGGCGTGTGCGTGGATTTCATGTTCCTGGCGCTTGTCGAATTTCAATTTTTAATCTTGCGTTACCGTGTGCCGTGTTTTTCGATTGACGACTTTGTGGGTCTTCAATGACCCATTTTAACTGCGCCCGTAGGGAAAGAGTTAAGTACTGACACATCAACATTTATAGCTAAAAATAAAATACCTTCCCACTCCTGTAAGCCATTGTGTATTTCAATAATAACAGTCCTCAATTACCCTGCTCAACGGTTTCACAAATACTGTATTGTCTTGTATGCTAGGTCTCACAGGAATGATAATTGATGGGTTGGAACCTTTTTAAACAACGTCTAAATTCTTTCTAAACTTTGTGTTATTATTACAAACATAGCGTTTTCTCCCACACATATTTGTCTTCTATAATCTGCCATGGTATTTTTGAAAACTTTCCACGATTGACAGCCAATCAATCGTTATTACTGAAATACACAACAACTTCAATGAACAGGAAAGTATTTGTATTCTGACTGTAAAGTCAGTGATTAATAAGCAAACCATTTCTGTTTGGGTGTACAACCGTAAAATGCATGATATCGTGCCCAGAAGCGAAGATGAGATGCTTTACAAACTTTCAAAGTATTATTTTCAATTTCAAGAAATTGCAACTTTATGGAAGCTTTCAATTCACTACATTAAGAGTTTGTATGACTGCATTGCTAACTTTGTGTCATACAAACCTTCTACATGTAAATGTAAATAAGACTTTATACTTTGAAACCCAACACCAAATTTCGCATAAAAATTTGACCCCAAACATGGCAGTCTTCATTTCTCGTAGTTTTACGATAGAATTAAACGATAGAAACAAACTGATACATATTAAGAATGTTTATACGACACGTTCCATAATAACTATACACATTTGGAATTGTAGCGATCCTACACAAATAGTTCTGAAATGACAAGACTTCTGGGATTGTATGTGATCGTAATTTCCTCCAACAAAAGCTTTTCTGCAATTTCATTCTCCGTTAGGGCAGCTAAACTTCCTACAATGACGTTTTCTACAGCTTTCTCAAATGCAGTTAAATGTATTAACTCGCCTTCTGGAGACTGTGCCACAACTTTAGCACAAAGATGTTTCGGACAGTTCGCGATTCTCATGGTATATCCACATCTGTCACAATGAACGACTCTATTCGCGGATGCCTGAAGAAGCTTTCGAGAGCAATTTACACACTGACAAAATAATTCTACTTTCTGGATTGAGTGTAAATTTGGTACCTTGATTGTCGTTTCACAACATTCCGATTTGATTTCCTCCTTGGAAACTGTAACTTCGGCAAGGACATCATCGTCAGGTATCGCTGTTATCACTGAATGTATAGTCGTACTGAATAGGTGAAATACGGTAAACCTTCCCAGTTTCAACCATTGGGATATGCTGCTCCCACAGATCTACTGCAATACTTCCTGTCTGGTCGGCAAACGTAGCCTCGGCCAATCGTAATTTCTTTGTACTGACCACAACGGCTTCCTCAACATGCACAGCTTTGGCAGAGTGTAACGGAATCCCATCGAATACGGCGAACTAGGCAATATGATACAAGATTTAGCGATTGACTGCAACACATGGCGAAAGCAAATAGCAAATAAACAGCAAGATTTAGCGATTGACTGCAACACATGGCGAAAGCAAATAGCAAATAAACAGCAAGATTTAGCGATTGACTGCAACACATGGCGAAAGCAAATAGCAAATAAACAGCAAGATTTAGCGATTGACTGCAACACATGGCGAAAGCAAAGGAAAATCGAATTCGGCGAAATAGGCAATATGATAGCAAATAAACAGCAAGATTTAGCGATTGACTGCAACACATGGCGAAAGCAAAGGAAAATCGACTACGGCGAAATAGACAATATGATAGCAAATAAACAGCAAGGTTTAGCGATTAGACTGCAAAACATGGCGAAATCAAAGGAAAATCGAATTCGGCAAAATAGGCAATATGATAGCAAATAAACAGCAAGGTTTAGCGATTAACTGCAACACATGGCGAAAGCAAAGGAAAATCGAATTCGGCGAAATAGGCAATTGATAGCAAATAAACAGCAACATACGGCGAAAGCAAACGAAAATCGACTTCGGCGATATTGGCAAGTGAATGTCTTGCGAAATTCATCGTTCAAGCGAATGGGATGATCGTGACGTCGAAAAAAAACGAATAGTAAATTATCTATCATGCGGCGCGACCTGACCAAATTACCAAATACGAATGGTGGAGTTTACCAATTAAAGAACACTTGCGGCGAACAGCTTGTTGGCCGGCAAGTGAGCCATTTAGCTCTATACCAAGAACTACCATACACGTTGTGGGGCCCAGCTGTGAATAAAGTATCCAAATAAAGCAGCAGGTCGGTTATAGAGTAGCTATGATGGAAAATCCATTCAGGTAACTCGGCAATCGGATTGAAAAATAAAAGGCGCTGAGCGTAAGCCAAATGGAGTTATGATCGCGTGAACCTGTGGCGTTCGTTAACCTACATGAAGTAGATGCTTGCTATGGATTCCGAACGAACGAACGTTTACACGGAATATAAAGCGTTTTTAAGGCACCGCAATCTTCACAAATTGAGTGGGGAGACCGCAAAAACTGATGACAGACCCTGCAATAAATTAGAGTATAAAGCTTCGTCAACAGAATTTAATTACGAACGTTAGCAGCGACGTTCTAAAACATGGCTTCTCCCAAAAAAGGAGTTGTTGGGGCAAAAACAGCAATTCGATTTCAAAAAAAACAACGCGCAATATCAAATAAACAGCATATTTGGGACTGACTGCAACACACGACGAAAGCAATAGAGAAACGAATTCGGCGACTTGGCAATGTGATAGCAAATAAACAGCAGATTTAGCGACTGACTGCACTGACACACGACGAAAAGCAAAAGAAAATCGAATTCGACGACAGTGGCGATGTGATAGCGAATAAACAGCAGATTTAGCAAAAGAAAATCGAATTTGGCGACACTGGCAATGTGATAGCGAATAAACAGCGGATTTAGCGACTGACTGCACTGACGCAATTCAATCAATTCAATTTTATTTACACTGTTTTTAAAATATTTACAATGAAGGATAAAGAAAGACATTAAGGAGAATATAAGTATAAGACGATAAGTAAATACACTCAGAGATATAAAATTAGTGAACGGCAACCAGAGGAGCATAGCTTTCGAGCCGGTTGCCGCAATGTTAGATTAATGTAAGAAGATTAGCTCTCAATTTCAGCAAAATATATTCAATCCACCTATTCAACCCATCCAAACCATAACAAGTCTAGACAAATCAAACATGGGGAACTGAAAATACTTATTCTTGATTATTAAGTAGAAAGATTTTATAGTAATTTTTAAAAGAGTTCAGAGGAAGTGATTTAAGGAACAAAGGTATAGATTCCCATAATTTAGAAGCAAAGAACTTAAATGAAAATTTGCCATAGTTTGTTCTAACACTAGGCATATAATAGTTTTCTTTAGATGCATACCTTGTATGATAAGAATGCACACTAGATACAGGTATCAAATATGCTGAGAATAGTTCTGGAGTATCATTATCCTTGTTCCTTATTTGATTCACAAATGCTGCTATTCTTAATTTAATTAAATTTCCCAACTTTAAAATCCCAAGCAGTTTGTAGTACGGACGAAGATTCTCTTGTCTATTTACAAAAAATATATATCTAATACATTTATTAAGTTTTGATTCCAGTTGGTTTAATTTAGTTTTATATGTGATCCCCCAACTCATTATGCCGTAGTTCAGGTATGGATGAATAAGAGTATAATATATGTTAGTTAGCATACGTAAGTTAAGATGTCGCCTTAATCGAAATAAAATTCCTAAATTTTTAGCTATTTTACCATTAACATGTGAAATTTGATTATTCCACTGAAGATGCTCATCAATATAAACTCCTAGATATTTTATACAGTTTTTACGAGTAATATTAGGAATATCAATTAAAATATTTTTCTTTGGTATTGATGTTATTACCATATAATTTGTCTTTTTAAAATTTATTGAAAGCTTGTTTGCTGAACAATACTGATAGACTTTTTTTAATTCATCATTTATAATATTTTGTAAAATATTAGGAGTTTTTGAAGAATAAAATATATTTGTATCATCAGCAAATATTCTAAATAGGAGTATATCAGAGCAGTTTGGGAGATCGTTTATATAGATAAGGAAAAGAAGTGGATCAAGTGTTGACCCCTGTGGTACACCACATTTCATTATCAACTCATCTGATTTGACATTACCTAACTGTACAAACTGAGCTCTGTTACTTAGATAGCTCCGGAACCATTCTAGTGGTAAACCTCTTACTCCATATTTCTCAAGCTTTCTCAATAGTATATTATGATTGACAGTATCAAATGCCTTTGAGAAATCCAGAAAAATACCACAAGTATAGAGGTTATCTATTGCAGTTTTAAGGTAATCAGTAATTTCAAGAATAGCTTGTTCAGTTGAATAACCTTTTCTAAATCCAAATTGGAATTGATACAAAATATTCTGTTTCTCAATAAAAGACAGTAATTGTTCATAAACTAAGCGTTCAAAAATTTTACTAAGGGGAGACAAGATTGAGATAGGTCTATAATTATTTGATTCAGTCATTATTCCACTTTTATAAATTGGTGTCACCTTTGAAACTTTCAATAAATCAGGTACAATACCAGATGATATAGACTCATTGTATAGCAATGTTAATGGTATTGAAAGCTGTTCATGAGCTATCCCTACCAGTTTATTAGGAATATCTAGGGAAGCCTTATTAGGGTTAAGTTGAGACAACAGTAACGATACACTAGCCTCATTCACGGGTGACATAACAAAACTGGAGGAAGGTGATTTATTAATATATGAGACTGGGTCAATGTTAGTGTTGTCAATAAGGTCAGCTAAAGATGGTCCAACATTAATAAAGTGCTGATTAAGCTGGTCTGCTATATCATATTGATTAGTATATGTTTTACTATTCCTAATTATTCTGGTAGGGATAGCTTGACCTTTTGTTTTCCTTTTGATTAGCGTACCTATAAGCTTCCATGTTTGTTTCAAATTATTTTTATATTTTTGAAAACAAGCATTATAATAATCATCTTTTGCTTTTGTTTTTAATTTATTAAGCATATTTGCATATTGCTTATATTGTTGTATACGTAATGGATGCTTATTTAAAAAGTGAGTACGATACATTTTTTGCTTTGTTTTTATAGATTTTAATAAACCATTAGTTAGCCATGGCTTAGATAGTTGTTTAGATTTCGATTTAGAGGCCAATCTCATGGGAGCATGTTTGTCAATAACAGATTTTATTGTATCTATTAGTTTTAATGTTTTTTCATTAGATACAGCAAAAGATAGATAGATCGATAGATAACTTTATTTATACACGCTGACCCCGTCAACCGAAGCTGATTTCCACGAGGGGCGTGTGCAAAAATAGAAAAATGTTACATGAAGAATGATATTAACTAGCTATTTACAAGAAACTTAAATTTAAAAAGGTAGAATATTAAATTATTTACATGATAAGAACGTTATTTGAAATTTTTACAAGTACATCAATTTACTTGTTACTCTATGTCAAAGATGTAAGCAGCGATTTTAGTTCGAAAGGAAGAAAGAGTTTTGCTTTCCCTAATTTCCTTTGGAATAGAATTCCAAAGGTGTGCTCCGTCATACATGAAACTATTTTTCATATTGTTAGTACGCGGTTTTGGTAAACTAAGACCACTTGAAATGTCCCGAAGGTTGTAGTTTGTTTTCTCACTTTTGTACGAAAAATTATTAGTGAGTGATTTGGGACCCATTTTATTTAATACTTTATACATCATTTTTGCCTTAGCTTTCTTCCTTTCTGTTGTGAGTGGCTCCCAGCCCAATGCACGTAAAGCAATAGAGTGATTTACGTCATTGCTCATGTTCAAAATAATTCTGGCAGCTCTATTTTGGAGTCTTTGGAGTCGTTTTGATTGCGATTCACCAAACACATCCCATACTTCACAGCAGTAATCAAAGTATGGTCGAACAATAGCGTTATATATCGAAATGAGTGTATCTTTGTCAACAAATGGTTTGACTCGACGAATAGCAGATATTCCTGCTGTTATTTTTTTGCAAATATTCTCAGTATTACTTTTCCAAGACAAATGCTGGTCAACTGTTACTCCAAGAGTTTTGCATTCATAAACCTGCTTAATTTGTTTATTTTCAATGAAAATATTCGGTTGACAATCAGAAATACTTTTTATCTTTGGTTTTGAACCAATTAACATAAACTCAGTCTTAGCTACGTTAAGGCTAAGTTTATTCGCGATTAGCCATTTTCTAAGGTTTTCTAAATCAGAAAAACGACGCGACATTGGATACAGCAAATGTAGCGATTGGCTGCACTGACACACGACGAAAGTAAAAGAGACACTGGCAATGTGATAACAAATAAACAGCAGATTTAGCGACTGACTGCACTGACACACGACGAAAGCAAAATAAAATCGAATTCGGCGACTTGGCAATGTGATAGCAAATAAACGCTGATTTATCGACTGACTGCACTGACACACGACGAAAGCAAAAAAAAAAAAGGAAATCGAATTTGGCGATATTAGATAGCAAATGAACAGCAATAATTAAACGACTGAAAGCAATGTGCACACTGTGACTGTATATCCGGAATTAGGTGAGCAATTACGGCGATAGCAACTGACGGCAACATATTGCAATAGCAATGAACCTCGCGATTTCGCTACTAAATGCAACAAACTTCGATGCATGTATGGATATCTACTGTATTTAGGCGACATTTCATAGCAATGTGATAGCAAATAACCAGTAAAATATAGTGACTGAAGAGTGAAGGCAACAAACGGTGCAATTACGGCGATAGCAACTGACGGCAACATATTGCAATAGCAACGCCATTTCTTACATGCCAAACATAAAGTACTCTCAGGTGCAAAAGCAACATAAGCAATAAAAACCGTTTCAGATTAAACCAAACCTAAATTCTTATCAAATTAACGTCCCTACCAAAACATTCCGCCTTGGGCGGTGATCATACTAAAGAGCAAGAGTACATTTGGCATCACACGCGATTGCCACTGTAAATCAAATAAGTGGGCAACGGCGATAGCAACTGACGGCAACACATTGCAATAGCAATGAAATCGCAACAAACTTCGATAGCATGTATGGATATCTACTGTATTTAGGCGACATTTCATAGCAATGTGATAGCAAATAACCAGTAAAATATAGTGACTGAAGAGTGAAGGCAACAAACGGTGATATGCTGATAGCAAAAGACTATCCGAAGGGCAATCGGATAGCAAATGACAACATGCAAACTGCGTATCGCATATGAGCAACGGCTATAGCGTCAGAAGACCACACATTTGTGATAGCAAATTCGAATAAAGAATCAGGCAAAACGGACAATTATTATTTGTAAGCAATATAATGCAAGCAGGATCCATGGACATAGTCATGGACAAGGCCGGTGGTAGCTCAGTCAGTCTAACAAGTTAACAGTTCAAAAACGGTTTCTTGCGCCTAGGTTGTTCGAAATGACTGAGTGGAAAACGTATAAATAAAAAAAAAAGATGGTATGAGCCTACCTTGAGAAGAAGGGTTACCTGTTACCTACATCCACCAGTTTATTACCATGCAGTGTCCCTTCCAGGGCGGTAACCACCGAATTCCCCAGGTTCGTTGGTGGAACAACGTAGTTTGACTGAAACTAGTGGAGCGACACTAGTGGAAACGGACGCAAACGATGCCGTTTAATACAGGTATTCGACTTGGTCGGTCACGTCGATTGGTATGAAGCCTAAAGGCTCGCTATCCCAGCATTGAAGCAAGCCAGGGTTACATGCAGGGCAACAGAGACTGCTGAATGGCGTGCCAGCAAAGAACGCGGAACCTGAAGCAAGCAAGCAATACACAGCTGGGAGCTGTATAGCAATTAAACGTTTAGTAATGCTAGCAACTAGCAAGCAGGAGCCAGCGACCAACGAGCAGCAAAGTGCCAATGCTGTAGCGACGTGATCGCAAGCGTCATGAGTGACACTCGTGCGCGCCCTTTGACTTCTTAGGAACTTGGGACTCCCCAAGAACTATGGAGGAGAGGACCGCTGGCCAACTACATCTGCAGCTAACTTTGCCTAAATAAACTTAACCACATGAAAACAATGTTGTGGGAAAGTTGTCAGAACGTTAGGTCCGACCTAACCAAACCACAACCTTTTACGAACGTTGTGATTGCGTCGTGTGCTAACCATGGTCACTGTCCATAAGATGCGGCCTTGTGTGTTGAGAGTACAACAACGCTCCTTGAGCTGGTTCGTCGTTTGTCTGCAAAATAAGTGTAGAATAATCCAGTGTTTTTTTGTTGCATCTTGGAGATAAATACTGAACATAGGCAATCATACCAGCATCAGCAGTTTTACAAGGACTCAATGTAGAAGATGGCTTCAAAGCACATTGCTTCGATGGGGATGATGGCAATGGCACATTTTCCGGCACAACTTACATAACATCTTCGCTGTTCAATGACAATGTTAAACAAGAACTACTCGCAGAAGAACCTAGCTTCTTTATTCTGTAAATTTGATGATCTAGTAGACGTTGCCGAAGAGACGATATCTAGAGGATTGTATTTGCTATCTTTCTTTTTATTTACACGCATTTTCCTTTCATGCACAGACGCCATTTCAGACTCTTCAATCTCGTACCCAGAGCCTACAATCTTGGACATTAGAGAGTTTTAGATTGACGTTCTTCGTTATTACGGCAAACCGGTAGTCGATGTAGCCGTTACACGTTAGCGGTTCGGAATTTAAAAACGAATTTAGATTAAAGTTTTGACTTTCGGCGCCAAATGAAAACATGGCGGGAGCCAGAAGGTACGTACACAAATGTAGTTCACTATAAAAGTAATTCGGTTGTTTATTCAGTTTTTGAAAACTTTTGTCGTTTTTGTTCTATAAAATTTGAAATTTAGATGCAACTTTGCAGATTTTAGATTACATGATGCTTTGTTCAGACATTGACAGTTCTGACGACAGTGATGTTGAGCTAATTTTTTTGGAGAACTGTTTTGCCCCCAAAAAGGTTCTTGGGCCTCGAATCAACCTTCAGGACGTTTCTGAATTCGACTGTTAAAGAATGTTTAGGTACTTTACTATAAAATATTATTGTCGTGTAACATAAAATTAAAGACTTGAAAACTTAAAGACATGTTTTTGCTGCTCTATTGTTTTTAGATTTGAGAAAAAATGACATTAAACGACTTAGAATATATCTGCAAATTCCTGAACGATATACATGCAGTGCCAAAAAACGAACTTATTGCGCTGGGCAATAGCATCCCAATCCATTCGCTTTTGTGGTCGGTTGCTTGCAACTTCCCTAGCCAATGCGAGATCATGTTGTATACTTGACCAACGAAAGGGTTTCGTAGTCATGATATATTCCAAGCTCTGTAAAAGAAACGAACATATGTTATATAAAACTCGCTATGAAATTAGTGTAGGAGTAAGACTTTAAACTACAAGAACTGTGATAAAAACAAATAACAACAAAAACAATGTAAATCAGCTATGCTTTAGAGCTACGTTTATTCAGCCATTTTGTTTATTTACATCGACTGAATTCTACACAATATTTCAGTCAAAGATAACAGTATTTGATCCCTATTTTATGCAAGAAAGAAAGCCGTAATAATAATAAACATAAGTGCTATGTTTATACGTGAGAAGAAACACAAAACATTTATTAAAAAGTTTGAGGGAAACTACTTACCTGAAAACAACCTTTTTCGTCTACTTCGAACGTGTAACCTGACCGCAAGATGGCTCATCGATGACGTCAATCTAAAACTCTCTAATGTTGTAACACCCCCGCGCCAGGGGTCCCGTCTTCCTTAAGAACATACGAGTAAGCACTGTAATAGTTGACATGTGTACAGCTGAAATGCACATCAAGATCTCCATGTGATAATAGTATCCACCTCCCTTGCCTCGTTGTTTATGGCACTCTTTTGAAACACACCAATGCATAAGTTGAGCGTTTACCGCATCAGCAAATTCTTGTCTGGTTGGAACCAGTATCGTTGAAGCTTGGCATTTGCACACCGAGAGATTGGTAATTTATCTTCTTCTTCCCCTTCTTGTTCTTCACTTGACTATTGGGAGAGAAACTCTATTATACCAATAATATTTATTTACGTCGTCTTCGATAAACATTTTCTAAACACCTCCAGTTTCAATTAAAAGTAGAAAATACTCTCACCTTTGTTTATATATTTGACTTTGTGACTGGTCATTGGTGGAATGCATTCAGTGGTATTTGTTAATTACTATTGGGGGAGGGCCACGTTTGGGGTATCTTTTCAATATATTTGCTAAACTTGGACGATTAGCTTGAAAAAGCACAAAAGACCTGCCATGCTATTTAACATGCATGCATACTTTTGGCGGGGATGCCCCGTGTTGGAATGAAGCCATCTCTAAAAGCGATTAAAAGCACCGAAGAAATATGGCGCTAAGCATCTTATAGAATGTTATTCAAACCAGCCTTATTTGTATAAACAGCTATAGCTATTTTAGTTTCCTTTGCGCAATTATCGGCCATATACAACGATCTACCATGGATTTCAAAGAGAATGTGTATGCATATTAATTTTGTTATAAACTATTGGTAGACCATGATAGATCGTTAGTAGATAAATTGTTATTTATCGTGTAAATTATAAGAATTAACAAAAATACCGATGCAAATTTAATATTATATTTTAATTTCCAATCATTTACTGAGAATTATTACAAATCAATACGTTATTCTTTCCTTAATATTTTATTCTGCATAGAAAAAGTATGGTGAAAGAGCCTGTGCCGAGTAAACCCGTATTTATTATATTTATATTAATCTTTAAATCTGAATTATTGACCTTTCTACTCAAGGAAATGGCCTCTTTTGTAATTTCTTTATTTTTTTGATTTCATAAATAGAAAACATGTTTTACCGCAATTTCACGCAATAAGTAAAAGAAACAGCCAAAGACAATCTTGGACAATGTTGTAGTAGCCCCACTCTTCCCAAATCAATGTTGCCACAGGCTTTCAAATGACAACATTGAAATTGGGGCGGGGGTTAATTGTTACAACTACTTTTGAACAAGATTGTAGTTTGAATCTGCAATAAAAAACAAACATCAAATCATTAATAATTCATGAAGAAAATTGCCAGCTGTGATAAATACGTTTTCTATATATTATAAACTACCTAAGTATATCCCTAGCGTTTGCTCACCTTGGAAGGTGGAAATTTGTAATGTTAGTGTTTGGTTATTTATTAGTCAGTCATTTATTCCTTCCTTTAAAGCTTCAATAACGGTATTTAATCCAGCAATTGGTGGCGTGTCGTCCGTCGGATTCTGTAAATTGTCGATGGATCTAAACTGGAAATAATCAAGAATACAATAAAATAGAAAAATAAGGCAGGAAACAATTTTATATATTAAGTACAAATGAAAAACGAATGTGTAAGTATATAAAAACTTACCAATGGGCATAGGGATGCACTCAGACAAGCTTTCCTCCTGCTTGCTTACTTAGAGGGTTGCACCTTCAAAAGGTGTTAAAATTGTTACAAGCCCCTCCAGAAGGTTCCAAAAATTCCCAGAGTACCCAAAGACAATGGTAACAGAAGGTAACGTGATCAGAGAAGTATTCCAACAGCTGCTTTGTTTTTTGTGAACGATCTGCACAAAAAAAGTAAGAAAAAGGACTTCCTCTGTTACTTGTTTTTTCCTCTTAAAACCTTGTCAAATTCATTGGATAGCCAACAAATTGTTGTTGTTATGAAATTTTCCCAATACGAACCTGATTCTAATGATTACAATGTTAACATATGGAAAGTGGATGGGTATATTCTATAGATATCCTGCTTGTTTACTTTGTTATTATTTTGAGCAGTCTTCTATTAAGAATGCCAACGACTACTTCTAAGACAGAAGCATTTACTTGGTACTGCACCTTTTTGTAGTATTATAACAATTTATTTTTATCAATTCTCAAGATGAAAAGCATATGGTATTTGTAAAAGAGGAAAATAGTTATTTACAAATTTTAGTGGATTTTAACCACCCATTAGGTTCAGTGGAAAAGAGCGTTGATAAAAACACAATGTGATAGCCAGTACCCATCTGGTGTTCCACGATATGGTTGCCCTTGTACATGTTTTATTGTCAGACCATCATAATAGTACCAATTACATATAATGCTTGTTTGGATCCCAGTATGTAGCAGCTTGCAATTCGTATCTATTTTTAGAAGGTAATGAGAAATTACGTGTTATCACATACTGACCACTTCAGCATTATTAAGCGACATATTTTTAGTATTATGTTTAGTTTTGGCTAGATCACAATATGTCTGGTCGAACTCTTGATCAGCGCGAACACAATGGCTCCTGTGAGAACAAAACTGTAAGACTCCTAAAACAGAAAACAATATGCATCAGATAAAATATACGTCGCCTACTATCGCAAGGAAAGTGCTGCCGCTAATTACTCCAACAAAAATTGTAAATGTTCACAGGAAAACTGATCAACAAATTTCATGTCGATTAACATGACGTTAATACTCATAATTTGTCGCCTTACCTTGATAAAATTTCGAAAATCAAACCAAACAGTAGACAGAAAAATGATATGGCTCCGCTTGGTCATGTGATCCAGGTTTTACGTCACAAACGAGTGTCCAAACACAGCCATATAGTCCTTTAGTCATAGTCTGCCGCCGATAACATAGCGTTTACGTTGCTAAGCAACGTAGGCGCAAAAACGCAATAGTACTGACCTTGTATGTATAGTCGTTTTTTATAAATAGCAACCCACAATTAAAGTGTGGGGAAATTATATTTTTCTTGTTTTTTCCTGCACAAGGTACTGAAAAGTTATTTTGAATTCACCAATCGCTAACCCAAATTATAAACTTTTGAAAGGATACTGTGAGATAAACGGCTTTTTGATTGTTTTGTCTTTTTACAGCCTTGTTTTGGACCCAAATATAGTCTGAAAAACAATATAGCTCATACATTATTGTAATTGCCAGTATGAACTGTGAACAAATTATATTTTCTTTGGTAAAGTAAAAAATCAAATGAGGCCAACTAGCTACTGTTTTAAAATAATTTAATTTGTTCTAGCTTTTGTTGTCTACGACATCGTCAGAAACTGAGAGGAAGCGGTAACAATGCTGTATATATAGTGACAATCACAGGGCGAAAATATAGATTTACTACAGATTAAAGGAGTATTATAGTCATATTATTGGTGTCTTTACACACATATAATAATAAATATTAAAGTTCGTGAAGATATCTTTACACATCTTTAATATCAGTGATTTTAGCAGAATAGTGGAGCCTATAATATAACGAGATAAAGACACTATAAAGGGGGAGAATGGTATATTTACCAAAATTCTTAAAGATATGGTAAAGCAGCATTATTGATACCTTTACATAGCTTTAATCACCCTATTATTTGTTTTTAAATGTAAACAAGATTTACATCCTTTAATGTTTTGATTAAAGGTGGTGTAAATTCGGTTGCAGTTTATTATTCACGGCACACGCCCCCCCCCTAAATAAAGCAATTTGTTACATTACACAGTGATAATAACAACTTCATCAAATTTTAATTTTGTTTTTATTAATGTAAAAATACATAATATAACCAATAGCAACAACACACATACACCAACAGATAGATAGTAATGTATAGCAACTACTTTTAATTATTATAGTATTTCGGTGTGATAAACTTCAGGGTTAGGTAGACACTAACCCTGGGTTTGCTATACAGTATGTATATACATGTATATTATCATTAAAATAAAGAAATTTAAGGTAAAGATGTTTACAGGTGTGGCAACTTCTGATTCTCATGCAACCAAGACCAGTTGCGAAAAATGCAACTCCAAGGCCTTTTGGTGAGAATCGAACTCAACCCCACGATGCTAGTGTGCCACTGTAACCAACTGAGTCATGAAGGGCTGTTGCTGAGTGCAAGTCATGAGTTCTAGTGTATATTATAGTGGATGGTAATGCCGTTGAATATTATATTTGGTATATCATTATTATTATTATTACTTGTAATATACCAAATAAATATTCACTGGCATACCATCCACTATATACCAGAACTCATGACTTGCCCTCAGCAAAGACCCTTCGTGACTCAGTTAGTGAGAGTGCCCCACTACCATCACAGTGTCATTACATGAAGTTTGATTCTCACCGAAAGGCATTGCATTGGAGTTGCATTTTTCGCAACTGGTCTTGGTTGATTCTCAGAAGTTGCCCATACTCGTAATATCTTTACCTTAAATTTCTTTAATATTATATTATATTGATCTTGGATTTTCTACACACACATTATTGTAAGTATTTAATAAAGTGGTGCTGCAACAATACTGTAGATTAGTAAAATAAAAATCACACCCTAATTTCTATACTAATTATCCCCATACATATAAAAAGTATTTGTGGTAAACAGTAGTTTTTTAGTCATCAACAGTATATTGTAAGCAGTGATTGAATTTGATGTTCATTGAGAAAGTATAAAACACAAGCAATAATGTCAATATTAAAAAATAATAATGTTCAAGCAATACACATAGTCTGAATGTGATGTTCATGAAGCAATTGATGCCCAGTCAGGGCAATTGTGTGGTTTTGGTCGGATAGATGGGTTCCCACGTTTTCTTGGGGTTGTTCTCCGTTGAACCAGAGATGGCAAAGAATCCAGATGGTGGCTATCAAGGGACTTTTTTATTTTTTGAAGTGGCCTTATTTCGTAGTGTCCTGTCTCCGTTTTCATCACTATCCTCACTGGACATATAGTCCATGGTTAGCACCTCCACCACTCTTGCTTTCCTTGCCTCACTCCAATTTTTGTTGGTAAAACTGGACAAGCGATTTGCAAGCTTCTACAATAAAGATAAAAGAACTCTTTCAATGTCTTAAAATAGTTAAAGTGCCTATCTGGGTTTTGGGTATTTTACACATTTGTGATCTTTGGAATCTCTTGTGAAGAATTGTAAAATATCTTGTCGTGCGAAAATTTCATCTTCATACCAAGTGATTTACTATTCACAGGAAATGACGTCAAAAACATTGTACACTGATTTAGCAGTGAAATACAATGAAAGTTTGGGAATTGAGCGAATTTTGCCAAAACAGGTGTGTTTAAAGTTCAGAGACAAACTTTCTTTGTATTTTACTGTTGAATCAATGTGCAATGACTTCGCGTGTCCTTGCTTTGACGTAATTTCCTGTGAATAGAAAATCAACTTTAGCAGGGAAAAAAGGCATGAAGATGAAATTTTCTAACAACAAGATATATTACATTTCTTCTTCTTAGAGCCCAAAGATTACGAATATGTAAAATCCCCAAACCCCGGATAGGCACTTTAAATAAAGAAACAAATCCATAAAGTGAATACTGTAAACTCTACGAATATCTGGTTTAAAAATTAATATTAATGGTCATCATACAGAAATATATTTAGAATTGCAATTTCACCTATAGAACTGATTATCCAGCTGAAATGCATTGACCCAGATAGCTGGAATGTCTTGTCAACCTTCAAAGTGTCAAACAGGCCTAACCTGGTTAACAGCTGTACCTTGATCGTATTTACTTGAATCCCAGAGCTAGCTTGTCCTCCTAATTGGTGATTTTAATGCACATTATGATGCTAATGACGAATCACTAAGCAGTGATTTCGGTATCTCTCTCTACAGATGGATGGAATGTAATAGTCTTTCCCAAGTTATTAATGAACCAACTCACGTAACGGAAAATGGGGGTACCATTCTTGACTTAATAATTACAAATACTCTGGGTTATTTTGTTGCGTCTGGCACAGTTAGCCCTCCTAGTACCTGTGACCATTCAGTCATTTATGCAAGGATGAGTATATCTTTAACGAAGCAAAAGTGCTATAAACGTACTGTATGGGATCTGGCAAACATTGACGTGACAACAATGTGTGAAGCTTTTTCGATTCTAAATCGTGAGGAATTGTTTGCTGATGACAATGTAAACATAGTTTACGATAAATGGTTCCAGTCTTTTCATCAAGTCCTTGAAACTCACGTGATAAGCTGTGGATGAATTCACTTATTAGGAAATCAATTAGAAAAAGAGATAGGTTACTTAAACTTCATTCTCAATATAAAACTCTATCTACGTGGGAAAGGTATAAACAGCAAAGAAATTTGACCACGTCGCTTATTCGCTCACGTAAAATGGAGTATTATAAAAATTTAAATCTCAAATTACATGACCCTAACCTGGGCTCAAAAAAATGGTGGGGTAGGAACAGAAGTCTGAATTTTTTCCCCATATGCTACGGGAGGGGGGAGGGTTCTAATATGATTACTGATGCTAAGGAAAAGGCCCAGTTGCTAAATGAGTATTTTTGTACGCAATGTACACTAGACAATGCTGACACAGACCCTCCAGAATTTCCTAATAATCCAAATTCGAAATCAATATCCCATATATCTACTACTAATGAAGAAGTTAATTATTTATTGAAGAGTGTCAACATTTCAAAGGCGTGTGGTGTCGATGGTGTTGGATACAATTTAAGTAAGTGCTGATGGTATTTCTGGGTCTTTTTCGCGCTTCATTAATCTTTCATTATCCTTGGGTGTCTTCCCTGATGCTTGGAAATTTGCAAATATTACCTCAATCTTTAAGAAAGACGACCGTCAGCTTAAGGAAAACTACCGTCCTGTCTCGTTACTACCATCTCTTTCAAAAATTAATGAAAAGATTGTTTTTATTCGACTTTACAATTTTTTGTTAGATATTAAATTTTTAAGCCCTTTTCAATCTGGTTTTCGACCAGGAGACTCCACTGTGAATCAATTTATTTATATTGTTTACAGAATTTATGAGGCATTAGATTCAGGTAACGAGGTACGGATGGTGTTTTCAGAACAAAAGTTTCAAAGTAAAGCCTTTGATAAAGTTTGGCATAAGGGACTTATTCACAAGCTTAAATATTTAGGTGTCAAAGAACCATTACTCGATAATTAGTTATCTTTCAGGAAGAAAACAGCGAGTTGTTGTAGATGGTCAGTCATCTGATTGGGGTAACATTGAAGCTGGTGCCCCACAAGGATCCGTTTGAGTAAGGTCGCAGTGCTCTAGAAGAAGGTCTGTGATTGGTTAGAAGCTTTCTGTGATTGGTTAGGATCTCCTGTGAGATGGGGGAAATGAGTCGTAATTTTAACCAATGACAATCGACGTTCTAGAGCACTGCGACCTGACCCATCCGTTTTGGGTCCATTGCTCTTTTTAATTTATATTAACGATATTTTAAATAATATCTAAAGCAATTGTTATCTTTATGCCGACGATACCTCATTGTTTCAAGTTGTTAATGATCCGAACCTTACAGCCGCTAGTATTAATCAGGACCTAAGGCGGATCGAGTCGTGGGCCCGTGACTGGATGGTAACCATAAACGCTAGTAAAACGAAATCTATGTTTTTTTCTACTAAACGTAATAAGCCACAACATCAACCACTTTTTTACAACGAAGTTCACAGTCACAAGCATTTGGGAGTCACTCTTACTTCGAACCTCTCTTGGAAACCCCATATTCTAAATATCCAAAAAAATTTAAAGGGATTAAAATTTAAAATTAGTAGACAAGTCTTGGGCAAACTGTATAAATCGTTAATAAGACCAATTCTGGAATACGCCGATGTTCTATGGGATGGTTGTCACGACAATGAGTGTGAGCTCCTAGAGTCTGTTCAATATGAGGGTGCTAAGGTGGTCACAGGTGCAATGAGGGGAACTAGTAGGCAGGCGTTTATTGAACTCGGTTGGGATGATTTGAAAACCAGAAGATTAATTCAAACTAATTTTGTATTTTAAAATTGTTTGGGGTATGGGTCCATCCTATTTGCGTGATCTGATTCCTTTGACTGTCCAAAGATCTGGTCTGTTTTTAAGGTCTGCTAGAAATTTTTCACTATTCCCCGTCCGTACGGAGAGATACAAGAAACCTTTTTCCCCTTCGACGACTAGATTATGGAATAGTATTAACTCGATACGAGCAACAGAATCACTCGACATCTTTAAAAAATCTTTAATTAAATTATATTGTTTACAGTCAAATAATAGTTACTTGAACGTAGCTATAGATAGATACTCGTCGATATTACACACCGGCCTTCGTTTAAATTGTTGTGCACTTAACTATTACGTTTTCAAAATTAATTGCTCTATTTCACCAGCGTGTGCCTGCGGAGCTCCTTGTGAATCTGTGTATCATTATTTATTATACTGTCCCCAATATGCTGCCCTCCGACAAAACTTACTCTCGGCTGCTGCACAATTACTGAACAACCGTTGGAGTAGTTTGTTAGATTTCCAAAAATGTAATGTACTTCTTTGTGGATCTAATGACATGACATTTGATGAAAATAAATATTTATTTAAAAAGGTTCAGATTTATATTAAAGAATCTATGCGTTTTGCTAAAAGTCATTAATGTACTCAGTCTCATACTTATACTTATGTATCTATTTGTTTTTTCGTTTTTTTTGTTTGTAATTTTTTGATAAAATTTTAAATTGCGTGAACCCCCTAGATGAGCAGGTGTGCTCTTGGGGTAAATGCATGAATAAAATATGTTTATACAAAAAAAAAAAGCTTTCAGGTAACCAGCGGAAAAGCGATACAAATTGGCCAGATTATGAGCAAAGCGATGGTGATTGGCCCTGTGAACACAAACCACACAACAATGCATGAATATTAGCAGATTATACACCTAATACACCTCATTACCATGATATTACTTTGTAATACCATGGTTGTCGAAATTTCATGTCTTTGCATGCCAGGTGAGAAGAAGCTAATACTACCTCTCATGACGTCATTCAAGGTTGTATTAATTCTAATACGACCTCTAGATTGTATAAATTAATCCAAATGAGGTAATTTAGTTATTAATTCAACCTGAAAAGACAAAAGAAATTGAGGCAACCATGGTATTATAATAAATACACAATGCAGTGTTTATCGACCTTTTTGATTTCATTGCTGCGAGTTAGAAATTCTAAAATCATATTCTTTTCTATCCCAATTGGTTGCTAATTTAAACACCAGACAACAATTTTTTTCACCTCGGAAGAGATCCTCGAGAGTTATTAACGTGTCTAGGAAAGATTCTTGCGAAGAACTCGATATAGCACGATAGTTGTTATCACGCACATGCTCTTTTCAATCGACGCCCTGTTTTCCGGCCCTCTGGCGATGGATTAGATTGAATTCCATGTGGTTTTGTTGTTAATTGCCATCCATGTATTGCCCTGGATGTGGGACTGAAGTCAAAACAGGGACTAGCTGCTGCATAAACTGCAGAACAGGTAGGTTCTTAAATTATTTGTTCTGTATTCATTACTTTATAATTATATATTTTGAAATGGTATATACACACTAAAAGTATGTCCGTCAACTTATTATCTTGGCACGTTTTGTGCTCTGTGTTTGCAACTAATGTCATATGATCATAATATATTATTTTCACTATTTATGCAGCGGTTAAGTCAGTGGGAGGTCGTGATAATTTTGGGTAAAATACCCAACTGTTTGGCACAAAATGGTAAACACACCTCCATTAAATAGACTTTTCATGATTCTCTAACACTTTTAATATTCAAAACATGCAGGTCGAATTACACACTCTTGAGCCCTGACAATAATAAAATTCGAGTTGTCAAATTATCACATATGCCTGACGCCCATACCTGTCCCGATGGGTGCATTTCGTTATATAATGATCCTTATATTTACATTATAATATAAACACATTGGTCATTAGTTATTCTAGCATATTTTATTCCAACATGTGTACTAATTTGTATCAATTGTATCTTTACAATACATAATAATAAAGAATGTTTTGCAATTAAACTTACTTAAAATTAAACTGTTTATATGTTGTATAGCTTGTGCTATAAGTACTGCTTCAACATCTGTGAAAGTGAAACAAGAACATTGCCAGACGAATATTGCAGGTACTGTATGAATCATCTTTATTAAAGTATAACAGTGATGTTTGCCAACTTTTGTACCTGTGTCATAGATTGGAAGGCATAGGGGTACGGCACTAAAAAATGTTGGGTGTGGGCAACCTATTTTGCCCGAATTTTAAGTCAGTTTTTCCAGAATTTTGTCATTTTCCACACTTCACACAAAATAATTTTTTTGGGGGAGGGAGGCAGTTGCCCCCCCTGCCCATATGCCTATGCTGGAAGGTAAATTTTCTACCACAGCTTGGTTGTGCTCATAAAAATAATAAAATAAAATGGAGAAAAATAATAAATTAATATATGTATATTTTAGAGTTTTGGTTAAGATATTCATAGTTCTTGATTGTGTATATAAATAATATAATATTTATAAATAATATAATTAATGTCATTTGACCTTGTTTTTTCATGTTTCAAATCTCTATATTTATGTTAATTTTGACTGATGAAACCTCGTCAAGATCATGGAGATTTCAAACATGCGGGAAGAAGGTTAATGTGACATTTATTTTTATTATTTGCTAAATAGTGCAGCGGTAAGCTCTCGTATTATATGAATTGTGCATTTTTGGAGAAAAGCATGAAATTTCTTACATAGCTAGTGCATACCAAAAGGTTTATTTTCAGATGTGGAGGGAAGTCAGATTTGACCTTGGGGGACCGTGAAAGGTCAAATCCAAGATGGCCGCCATTCCACGTGACCTAATGTTCAAACACGCTAAATTGTGGAGCCAAACAGTGGAGAAAAACATCTTAGGTGTCTTTTTTTACTAAATTATGGATGCACGTCCAATTGGTAATACGTTTAAGATCGCTAGAACTAAATGACATGTAGTTTGTTGAAGGTCAAGGTCAAATTCAAGGTAAAAGTTGACCAAAAATACAGAGTGGCATCTAATGGTTGGGATGTCATATTAAAGTTTTCTTAAGGTGCCCATAAATGCGGTTACACATATAGATCTTGGTCAATAATTCAGTATGGTGTACAAAATTGATCTTTGTACATGTAGTATTAATAATAGAATGCTTATATCGCAGTTATAATATCTGTGAATATTTGTTGTGTAAAAAGGTCTAGTATTATTATTAGAAGTCTTAAAAAGGAAAAAAAGTTTTGATAAGTACATAAATACATAACCATATATAAAGGTTCCCTACTAAAAGGTTATAGCGTCCTCGTGAGCCAAGTTGGCAACGATCAGCGGTCAAGAGTGCTGGCTCAGGCATTTCAATATGACGACTGGAATTAACATATTTATGAAATCCAGGTGAATTTTTTTATACATGGATATTATATAAAACATGTTTTTATACATAAGAAACCAAAGTTTTAAAATTATCTTTGAATAAATCACTTAAAAATGTATCTTAGAACTAGGTGAAATGGGTAGTTACTTCATGTAAGCCTGTCCCCAACACAACTATAATCCTAACCAAAATGTTGTGTCGGGACACAAAAATCGGCATACATGAAGTAGTCCCCGTGAAATGCAGAGTTTATCAGTTTGTTTGTTGTTACAAATACAATATACTTAAGTTAATATCTACCTTTAAGCTTGCTTATCACATTAAAATATCATCTATAGATATATATCTATTAAAACTTAACACTTAATTTGCCTATCCGTTTGGTAGAAATATAGATAATTTGTGGTTTGGGCCCATGGATTATTATAAAGCATTGTGAACAAAACAAGCATTATGATATACAAACTGGTGTAAAAAGACAATAAAGACAACAAAGAATGGAATACGAAAAAGGCAAATTATGAGAACATTTTAAATTTGACCATTAATTAATAAATTTCATGACTTTCGCGTAACATCCACAATTGACGATGCTCTTGATGTAAAACGTGTTGCATGGTATTATATTATATTGTGTTTTGCTTGTTTTAGAATCTACTTTCTCTCATCATTTATTGATTGACCCTGCCCGGCCTATTGCATCCAAACGATCCAAGCCACCCCCAAGCAACAACTGGGACATTTGTGTCCTCTGCAGAGAAGTTAAAGATGACGCTTTACAGTGCCCACTTAAATCAACAAAACAGCCTGTTGGTAGTGGCTATGCATCCTTGGTAGGAAGACCTAATCCGGTTCCAGACTCTTCAGCACATGCCAATGGATCTTGACTTGGACCGACTGGATGATGGGAATGGCATAGAATCCACTCTGACGGCACACAAGGATGTGTGGCATAACAAATGTCGTTTGAAATTCAACAAAAAGTCGTTTGATGAGCAAAGTCGGAAAGAATCTTGTACAGCACAACAACCAAGTACCTCTACTGTGCACACACGATCTGCTCACACTCATCCACTGAACACAGAGCCTACTTGTTTCTTTTGCAACGAGCCTGCTGGTTCTGCAGACTTACATGTACATAATGCATCAACCTACACTATTGACACAAATGTACGAAGGATTGCCCTTGAACTCGAAGACACTGCTTTGTTGGCCAAACTAGCAGCAGGAGACAGGATTGCCATTGATACCATCACGACTGTTTGCGTTCACTGTATAACAGAGCCAGGAAGGCTGCACCCAAAGGCAATGATGAAGACGATTCTTGCCTGCACGGCATAGCCTTTTCTGAGCTAGTGGTATTCCTCGAAGACACAAATAGTGATGAGGATACTGCTCCCGTTTTCAAACTGATAGACATAACTCAAATGTGCAAGGTCAGACTGGAGCAGCTTGGTTTGACTGTAGAGAAACGGATTCACATCACCAGACTAAAGAATAGACTGCTTTCTGCACTTCCTGATCTGAGGGCTTACTCGCAAGGCGGAGACACGCTTTTGAGTTTCGAGAAAATATTGGACCAGCCCTCATGATAGCTGTTCTCATGATAGTGATGCCATGCACTTAATGCGAGCAGCAAAGGTGGTGCGCAAAGAAATATTCGAGTCAAGTTTCGTTTTTGATGGGTTGTTCAAGCTAAACTGCCAGCAGGAAGCTGTGCCACCATACCTTTTGGCTCTGGTCAACATGATACTCGATGGGGCAAACATAAAGGATCAGAATCAGCTGGTCCACACAACCACTACAAAACCTGCCCTAACAATCGCCCAATTGATGGTGTTTAACAGCGTGAAGCATGCACGGAACTTGAATTCATTAAGCTCAGCACGTCATAGCCGCAACCGAGAAACTCCACTCCTACTCTTATCTGTCCCTCAAGATCCACGCAGTTACACGAAGTAGAGGGCTGGTTGACACATTGTTCAAACTGGGGTTGTGTGTCTCCTACGACAGGCTGTTGCAACTTACATCAGACATTGCCAATGGTGTCTGCCAACGCTTCAGGATGGAAGATGTTGTGCCCACCAAAGTTGCGTCAAGGACTGTTCACAACAGGAGCTGTGGACAACATCGACCACAATCCAAGTTCTGCAACAGCCAAAGATTCCTTCCACGGCACAGGAATCTCGCTTATGCAACATCCGTCACACACACATGGTGGAACTGATCGTGGTGTACCAGTGATTGGTCAGGGTTGCTCTTCCACAAAGTCAGTGACACTTCTGCTATCAGCCTACACAATTGTTCTGCCAGCTGCCTTCAAGACCAAGGAATTCAACGCCCCAGCTATTCAAGGCACTGCGAGACCTTCCTACCTCTTAGCTGTTGCAGCTGCCACAGCAGATGAATATTTATGGTTCAGGAAAGTCGAGACAGCTCTTGAAAGGTCTACCGTAGATGGATGGATATTGTGGTCTGCCTACCATGCTGAAGGGCACCAAGCTGTCATACCACCTGCAGCAATTAATGCACTATTGCCTTTGTTTCTTGACAATGCACACTCAGTGGCAATGATACGGCACTCCATGGACATTGTCAAGGCAGCAGTTCAACACTTGAATCCTGGTCAGGTGCCCGTCCTTGCTGCTGACCAACCACTATATGCTGAGGAAATCCAGTGGACCTGGCCAGCCACTCACGGCGAGGATCACTTCGTAATCATGTTTGATGGTCTACACATCGAGATGGCCATGCTGAAGTTGCTGGGAGACTGGCTGGAAGATAGTGGCTGGTCAAACGCCCTGGTACAGGCTGACATTGCAAGTTCTGGAACAGCAAATTCCAGCCATGTCACAAAGATCTGTCATGCACACCAGGTCACAGCTGCAAGCCTTTATGCACTCCTCCAACAAGCTTACAGTGAGGACTGCACGTCCGATGATACTGATGCCATGCAACCAGATACTCCATCTTTTGAGGAGTGGTGCATACAGCGAGCAAATGCTAGTGTCCACTTTAACTACTGGCTTAAGACCCTGTCATTGGAGCTTCTCTTGCTGCGGTACATTAGATCATTACGTGAAGGTAACTTCCAACTGTACGTGGACTCCCTGATGCAGATCATGCCCTGGATGTTCGCTCTAGATCATACACACTACAGTAAAAACCCGTGAGTAAGAACCTAGTTTTTAAGAATCTGTTGGCTAAAATTTGCCAGTTATACCCCCTCTATACAAGAACCTGTTTAGCCTAAAATTTGAAACAGGTTCTTATTTTCTAAAATCTATATAAAAAGATGTGTACACTTGGGTGAATAAGATACAGATCAACATTTTTGGAGACACAGGTGCCTTATTACTCCAATTTCATACAATGTAAATGCCAATGTTGAAAATCAAATAGAATTGTTATTGTTGTAATTGTACATAAATACTGTAACTGTATATATATTGTTTATACAGTATCTCCATGGCTACACATCAGCATATGGAAGAGTCTGTTTTTTTTCATGAATTTCTTTATAAATACTTACATGGTATGCAGATGTTATATTATAAGCAATACAGGCTGAATACCACTAAATTCTATTACTATTGTATTTTTTTCTTTAGAAAGTAAGAACCTATTTAAGAACCTAAATAGCCTCAATTTGTGCTAAGTACTTATATAAGAACCGGTTTAGGCTAACTTGGGAAAACGCGGGTTCTTACTCGCGGGTTTTTACTGTACTCAAGATGGCTTTCCGTGCACATCCGGGACATGACGACACTTGCTGAAAAACACGCAGATGTTCTAGCTGAATTCAAGTCAGGAAACTTCGTACCAGCAACAATTTCTCTGCCATGTCACTTGACCAGTCTCACGAGCAGAACAATGTAATGGTGAAAGGTTCTGGTGGGGCTATTGGACTGACTGGCAATCCAGGAGCACTTAGACGTTGGATGGTAGCAGGGCCAGAAATCGCCAGAATTACTACAGAGTTCGAGGAACAGGCCATGAAGCAACAGGATGATGCTGGTGACACTAGATGCAATCATCATGACCAGCAACCTGGAGTGCAAGAAGCATTCTTAAAGGAGGTTAAAGCACTTGTAACATTGCTGGACGAGATGGGAAATCCGTTCTTAGAACACAGCGAAGACCTACTAGTAATTGATACAAGGGACATTGTAGACACCGAAGTGGCAGAAACTGTGAGAAAGATCGAGACCCTTGGTGAAGAGCAGTACACCAAGTTCGTGACAGAAAGGCTAGAGCAGTGTAAAACACCTGTCATGGAAACATTTCCAAAGAACAAGTTGCCACTGTTTAGTAGGCCACCTGTCAAAATTTAATCAAAACAGAATACACAGCTGCCAGCACTGAAGAGTGACTGGTCTCTTTTCGAGGTTGTACATCTCTTGTCAAACTCGTGATGGAGACATTGACAAATTCTTTTCTCATGAAAACCAGGCAGCTCCACCAGCTCTGTCAATTGCAGGAAAGATGCGGAGTGGTGTTAAAGCAGATCTGCTTCACTGTCTGGAATCAGATTTGTCTGAAAACAATGGCGTGCCGGTGGCTGATGCAACAATTCTTGATGGTGCCGCTGTGGTTCAAATGCTGAATCCTGGAACATCAAAAACATTTCAAGAATATGGAGAAAGAGTGTTTGCACCGTACATCGCTGCTCAACTCGAGAAAAGCAACCGCATCGACCTTGTCTGGGATGTATACCTACATGGCCGTGTCAAGGTACAAATTTTATTTTCGCGTGTTTGTAATATCTCATGGGTGAGGGAAGCCACTGAGTGAGATATAAAAACACGAGAAAATTAAATTTATATTTCTAAGCGACCATGTAATGTTCTGCATATTTTATGAACGTTTTGTAATTATTGATAACATGAAGATATCACTTTTGTTACACGGGGAAAAACTCCTTGTATTTCGTCATTATCTATATAATAAAGTATGTTATGATCTATACTTCAACTTCAGCAGCAGGAATAGCAACATCCTGTGTTAGAATACACATTTTATTAAAAGCTGCATTCCAGAATCGCAATTCAACATGGCCATAAGTAGATATCTCATCCTCTTTGTAGATTAATTTCATTTTCCTGATGTAGATAACTTTATCACATGGGGTTTCCAAAGATCTGGCAAGAATTTGAACTGGTCTTTTAACCTGATATGCACAGTCCTTTGAATTAAAATCAGGAGCATAGTTTAAACGAACAAGATCTCTAGTTGAGTCGAAAGTGTCATTCACAACAGCAATTACTTGATATTCTTTTTTTCGCAGTACAAGAATGTTGTCTGGCTTGATCACATTACATGGTGAATAGACAAAATCAAATCCTTTCTCTACAACCAAAGCACCTTCTCCTTTGTAATTAGGAAACCAAAGTTTCTCTTTGCTTGTTTCGATGTATGTGTTAACATATCCATTCAGTATTGCCCTGTTATCTTCAGCATTGGGATCTGAACCACCATACGGAATTAAACACTTGAAACAGCCACCAGCTTTCTCAATAGCAAAGACAAGTTGACCGGTACATATTTTTTCTTGAGTAGAAATGTCAAATATATGATCATAAGCAACAACAAAGAAGGGCAAAATCACTGTGAAATCTCCAGATCTGAACCTTCTGACCAATGCTTTGGCACTAAATACTTCCATCATTCGGTCCAGAGTGTTTAGCACAAAACAAACAGGCAGTCTATCCACTCTCTCCGACTTCTTGAATCGATTATAAATAGACTTCATGAATACGAGTCTAAACGCATCTAGAACAACACACTTTTCCATTGGTTTGTCTGTTGTCATACACACTTTTCAATTGTTGTCAATAATCTTCGTAATTAATTTTCTTTCAAAAACTATCACTTGTTGACAAAGCAACTCTTTTAAAACATCAGTAGAAGGTGTTATTTCCAGATCGTTACCAAGAGGCGACAACATAGCCGCCATCTTGAAAACATAAAAACGCCGTACGCATGCGCCGTAGGCAAAACCGCTAAAAGTTCAGCTCGGAAGCTCAGAAAATTTTCTTCATCAATTGTAGATGGCGTGTTACCTGGTAATTGATCATTTTCAGTGATATCTGCAGTGTTGTCATCAATATGTTCCTCCAGGTCTTCACACAGTTCACAGTTTAATCCATGCACAACTGTACAACTGCGCTGATGCATCTTAAGACCACGCGCACCTTTACATATTTTACCACAGCAACACTTTATTACGTTACGGCTTGAGATGACAACGTTAGGATAATTCATGGTGGGGGTTTGCCTTGCTGTATTATCGGCAGAATGCTCTTGTTCTGCTTGATGAACTCGCTGTTTACATCGCCATGAATGTCGACCAAGCGTAACAAAATCTTTATTACAGAATGAACACACGACACCAATCAGTAACATGCCAATAAGACTTGGACGAATCATGATTAAAACACTTGTAGACTTGGTAGATACAAAATTTTAAAAATTCAATGTGATTCAAGTAAGAAATTATGATAAAACTATAAACATGTACAGAGCGCGTCTGAACGGCTCTGCTCGACACTTAAAAATAATAATAATGATAATAATAATAATAATAATTAGAAAGCAGCACTCACCAAGGTGTTTTTCAGGGAGTGCTGAAATTTTGTCACTGAATAAAGTCAAATCAAAATTAAATATATATGAAGCTACACTTTTGCCTTAACCCTAACCTAACCATAGTGTATAATTAGACGCTAATATGCACAATATACACAAGACACACTTACAGTTTATGTATAAGTGTGTAAATAGACACAATAGACCTTAATATACACTAGACGTCTATTAGATGTATATAGTGAACTGAGATGAATAAAATGGTTCTCAACGAACAGAAAACTAAAGCAATGTTCATAGCATCAACAAGGAAAGTGTCTGAGATTCCGCAGAATATCGCGATCACTATAAACGATTTACAAATTCATACTGTACTTGATGTGAAATTGGTCTGTGCATATCGATTTGTTGTGTAAAAAGATATCTCGGAGATTAGGAATACTATGAAGGGTTATTAGGGTCATAATTATTGCCAGAAATAAGCGACATGCGACATTCGGACTCTCAAAATGCTTGTGAATTTATAGTAAATAGTACTAGCAAAAGCGCAAAATAATACATTTTGTTATATACGAAGTATGAACATGGTAAATCGACTTGTAACGAAAGCCAAAAGCAAAATATTGTGATTTCTAGAAGCCGGATTGTAACGAATTAGCCGCCATTCATCATCAATTCTCACATACTTCCCTGCAAAAACGGTGTTTCAGGATATATATTAAATACAAATTCCAACATGCGAAGCTTGTTCTGGCAAGATGCATCGAGAAAATGCGGGAATTTTGGATTTTTGGCGCTGTAGTGTTGTGATGGCTGAGAATCCCAAAAAGTTCATTTAAAAAATAACGTTTTCTAGCCAAACCACCAACGTTAACTATGGGAAAACATTATCATCCCATAAACCCGATTTCGTTTTTGAAATTCCCCAGGAAATTTATATGCACTGGCATGACCTTAAGACGAAAGGTCAAGCTCGTAAATATGCAAATTTGATCGCGAAAGATCAAGTGCTTCCGTTCAGAATCGTCGAAAATTCTGCCTTAGAGAAACGAATTAATGATGCTGCCTGCATGCCGTGGTAAAACTGGAAGGAAGAAGAAAGAACTGTTGAAGAAGACACGTAGCATAAAGATCTGTGAGGAAGATGTCGAGGACGTAAGGACCGTAACTGAACTTGAAACCAAGTGCTCAGAGCTGAATTCCGAGTTGGTTGAAGCAAAAGAAAATGCGAAAGTTGTAGAAGATAAATTGAACGATTCTATTGAAGAAAAAAATATGTTAGAGAAGCAAAATTCTGTCCTGACTAAGCAGCTCAAAGACACTGAAAAACCTGCATGCCAAAACTGTGCCAATAGCCTTGAGAATACGTCAAGCAAATTGGACCAGTTTTATTGAATTAACAGCGACTAGGCTAACGTTACCGCTTTAATTAAAGTGCATATAAGCCCTACAGGGTTTTTAGTTATTCGTGTAGACCACGAAAAATGACCTAATAAAGTATGTTACAGTTTTTGATTTGGTCCTTTCGTTTCCGAGATATTGCTCTTCAAACATAGCAACAAAAAAAAGCCGCGCGTGAGAGAGTCCTGGTACTCGGGGACGGATTAGATTTCACAAACAAGGAATACATAGCGTTTTGGACAACAACAAGTTGAAAAGATCATATCAAGTGAAATCGCCGCGATATCACACTCAAATTCTGACTTGAACGAGATTGAAAGCTTATGTTCTGGTTCAAATCGAATAACTGAGGAAAAATCTGCGATATTGCAAGCGGAATATGAAGTCAATGAACACAAGTCATGGAGGGTTCTGAACACAAGTCATGGAGGGTTCTGACGAAAAGTGAGTGTGATTTATAGTGACTTGCCGCATATATAAATAAAAACATAGCCCAACGTCTTGGCTTTTATTCTATTTGTCACAATATGTCACCTCATTTCCGCAACCTACAAACACCTCATGACCTCAGAGATCGCACGGCGCATGCATTCACTTCGCATTTCACTCTGACCGCTCAGTAATTTAATAGACATAAATAATGCCATCCAGGTGCGTTGTGTACGGGTGTTCGAACAAAACAAATGCAGAGAAGGGAGTATCAGTCTTTCAAATTCCGTTTTGGGACGACGACTCACCAGTCGCGAAGGGTCGAAGGAAAATGTGGATAGCCTTCGTACAACGAAGAAGAATCAAATGGATGCCAACGATGAATTCAGGTGTGTGTTCTGCCCACTTCACGCCGATTGTTTTGAACGCGGTTCCGAATCAAAACCGATGTTTAAAAAGCCAAGACTAAAGCGAGACAATATTGGTATCACAGCCATGCCATCTATTTTCGCTCCCAAGCGTAAGGATGATGAACCATCACAACGAAGTCAACGAAGTCATCGTAGGAAGGTAAGAATATTAGATTAGCATATGCGCAATTAGTTGCGCGCTGTTTGCATATCATCATTATAAGTTCGTCGACAGCACTATTGTTTCAAAACTACCAACTTTTATAATAAAATCAAACGATCTTATTTTAGATGAATGCTGAAGCGTCCACTGGGGCAATTCTTCATACTGGCGATGATGAACCTTCCACTTCCTATAACTTGGAAATGTGCATGGATGATCAGACAACAGAACATGTTTCGGTACGTTTTTAATATCTTTTTCTTTTTTTTTCTTTTTTTTGCAAAATTTTGTTTTTATCTGTTTTTTCTAAACATCTTTTATATTCGACAGAGTGAATTTGGTGACGATTTGAGTTTGCTTACCATCTCGTGTTGATGTTTTCATGTGATCTACAGTATAAACCATTTATTAATCCCACACAGTTATTATATATAAGTTATTGTTTGTTTTTCAGCTCAAGAAAAGAACAAGTGAAGAAGCAGGTAATGGTTGTTCCAGTTGCACAACTCTAATCAAGGAGAACAAGAAGCTAAAGAACCATTGGCTGGCAACTAAACATAAATTGAAGTTGTGCAAAATAGAGTTACATAAACATAAAAGTGGTGAGTAAGAATAAGTAACCATTTCATGGCAAGTAACACTAGCCGACTAGGGGTGGTGACAACATAATTATGGTGTTGTCTAATTATGGTCAGTTGTCTTTATATTATGTCTATGTGAGTTACACTTTTATCAACCATGTAACATTCATTAATTATAGATCCACAAAGTATTGAAACCACCTCTTACTTGGCTGATAAAAGTGACATTCCTGTTGAATATGATTATGAAAATGATAGTGGTGACGAGTCTGACAGCTCCGAAATAGAAGAACCATCTGATGATATATTGGATGATGAAACAGAGACAACAGCAACTGAATCAGAAGACGAAACTAGTGGTTTTAGTAGAAGGTACAGTAATATTGTATATAAATTTTACCTTTGAGAGATTAATTTTTATGATACTTTTGCTATTTTCTGGAGTTCATATGAAAGGCAACAATATCCGAACAGAGCCCAAGTTTATTGTGTTCTTTACCCAATTGATGGCACTCTTCAGATTTTGCCCTTCTTGTAAATCAGACAACCCACTTGTGGAAATACACGAGACTGGCACAATGGCTGAAGTTACAACAATTTGTTCAAACCCAGTCTGCAACAAGAAGATTAACAAATGGTATAGTCAACCCTATATGCCAAGGGACAAGACTTGCTGCAGGAAATTTTTTGCTGTGTTTTGCAATTCTTGTTGCTGGTGCATCAGCAAGCAAGATCTTGCGAGTGTGTAAACACATGGGAATGAAATGTATCTCACTCACGACATTCTTCAAACATCAACGTGTAGGTGAAATTTGTATTGGATGTAATACATGTACTGTATTTGCTCAATATACTGTAAAAAGGGCTGAGATTCAGACTTGTTTCAAATGAGAGACTTCATATAAATCAAGCTTTATAATGCAAATTTGCATAAATGACTTGCAGTTTGTTATATACACTTATATGGGTTTGGTTCATGTGAATTTCAGTGTTTGAAGCAGTGTCAATGTTTATATATATATATTAGCAATACAGCAAATGTTGGCATTATTTTGACTCTTCATAGGAAAAGCTGTTCCCTATTTTTCTGCACTGGCAGAAGTATCAAAATGGATTGGTCGAAAAGTTGAAGAATCGTAGTGATTTGGTAATTGCTGCTGACGGGAGACATGATAGCATGGGGCATAGTGCAAAATACTGCGCATATACTGTATTTTGTTGCACTGTCCATCAATTATTCACTTTTCACTAGTACAGGTGGGTTTACTTTGCCAGAAATATGTTGATTAATTGACAAATTGCTAATTAGAAACTATTGAAAGTGCTTCTTGGTATTTAATTGCATGGTAAATAATCATTGTCAGTTGATGATAGGTGTAATTTCTCAAATGAACTAGTAGTGACAAACACACTTTGTAACTGTAACTCACTTCCTAGAGTGATAAGTGTTTTATTAACCTACAGTTTATACAACAAACAGCTAGATTTGCAGAATAGCCAACAACATTCACAACTAGTTCTGCTTGTCATTCCTCAACTTGACAAATTGCCAAAAAATTCACCTAATAGAATTCCCTTGTTTTTTAAATTGCCTGTCCAAGTTTTTAGGTTAATCATAATATATTATTTATAAATAATTCCCACATTTATTTCTGCATGTAAATAAACAAAGGTGGATGGGTATTCTGCGATTACTCCCAATCAACTTAGAACAAAATACACTGTACCTATATTTCATATTTTCAATTCAAATGTCATTCTATACATAAGTCATATTGAATATTATATTTATAGAGAAACGAAGTTGGTAGCAGTACACTCATGGAATATCATGGATTTATGAGATGTATAGAATTTCTTTTTGGGTGTGGCCTGCCTTTGACAACATTTGTTTCAGACAGGCATACATCAATTGCCAAGCATATGAGGGAGAAATTACCAAATGTTAAACATTACTTTGATATTTGGCATTTGAAAAAAAGTATGTTTAAACAGTTTAATTGTTCTAATTAAATAAACCACCTGTGCTAATTTAAATTAACTGTGTTAATTGTTTATGTTTAAAGGTTCTACTCCATGTTTAGCTTCAAGTTATTTCAGTTGAAAAAATAATTTATATTATATTTTCAGAGATTACTAAGGTGTTGTCCAAAATTGGTAAGGTGAGTGGTTGTGAGGCAATAAATGAGTGGATAAAGCCTTGCACAAACCATCTTTTTTGGAGTGCACAAACAACACACAATGGGCATGGAGACGTCATTTGGGCAAAGTTCAAGTCATTCCTGAGTCATATGGTTAATGTACATAGTGACCTTGATGATCCTCTGTACAACAAATGTGCACATGGAGAAGATATTCCATCACGCAAATGGTTGGAAAAGGGTGTGTGTAGTGCTTGAATGTTGTAATATAGTTGTTTATTATTTATTTATTTATTCCCTAAACATGTAGCTTATTATTAAACAATGAGGCTGTTTACAATTTGTTTACAATTTTTATAGACTCCATTGTATATGAAAAAGTGAATGCTGCACTGTCAAATACACGATCGATGAACGGTATAAAAAAGGCCTCACCTCTTGGGCAAACAAGCTGTGTAGAGGGGTTTCACTCTGTCCTTAACCAGTTTTCCCCAAAGATGATTGGTTACTCATTTTCTGGAATGTTTTGCAGGTACTACACAGTATTGCATCATAGATTATGTCATCTGATGCAATTCATCTTTTTCAATGCCCAAACATAATTCCCCAAGAACATATAGGTGTGTACTGTAATAGATCACAGGAGACGTCACAGCGTGTAAAGAACAAAACTACTTTGCCTCGTGCCATACTTTTTTGTTCTTTACAGTTACACGTGACGTCATTGTGATGAAATCTATTTTGTATTGGGATAAAATGCATAAACAGGTTTATTTTTTCATTTAAAGGCATGCAATTGCTGTAATGCATTTCAACAGTAACCTCAACAGAGATACAAGAATGATCAATGGAGTTGAGCAAGTCAGTGTAATTTATCCAAAATTTAAGAATGGGGAAGCTGCTGTTAGAAAAGTCAGAATAACCCAAAATTTTGGTATGTACAAAACCATGTTTTTTGAAACCATGTGTTATATTATACAGTATCTTCTACATAGCCTGGGGTACTTGTCACAACATGATGACAATATAAAAATATGATTTTGTATTGTGTTGAATTGTGTCTATTAATTGTGAAATATATACAGGTAGTTCATATTTTCTTGATAAAAGGTATACCATGATTTTATTATTAGTTTACCAAACCTAACATTCAGTGTTATGGAAAATCTATTTTCTTGCAGATTATGTGGAAGAAATATACCAAACCATACTTGGTGTTATGCAAGACAACAACACATTGGAACAGGCCATAAAGCACCTGAACGATATGACACCTCCACCAATGAATACCATGTTGCAAAAACAACCACGCAATGATGCAATAAAAAAAAAAAGCTCGGGAGAACATGCCTCTTGTTGATGTACCTCCAACAAATCCAGGTAATGTACCAGTATAATAACTGAGAAATAAAAAAGGATGGCCTGGGTTGTTTGAGCATTTTTTACTATTTCTTAATAGTGGATGATGTTGTGGCTGGACCAGCTGGTAGGAATCAAGGTGAATCATCAAGCAACAGGACAAAACCAAAATGTCTGCAAACATCCCATGAAAGGCCACAAAAACATTACAAGTTGCCCAAGGAATCAGAGATAACTTGTTGCCTGTTTATACTAATCCAGTCATCCTCTGACCTCATATGTATCACATAATTATATTTATCAGTTATAGGGGTGCACCAGATAGTGCTTTTATTATCCAGCCGGACACCAGATTTGCTGGATAGTTGGAACAAATCCGGCCGGAAACCAGATATTCTTGTGCACAAGGTCAACTAGGTTGAATTCTTAACAAAAATGAGATTGCTTGCCATAGTTTCTGGATTATAACCTACGTTGTGACCAAAAATGTTCAACATAATTAATTTTTATCACATATTTACAAATTTTCCAGTCTCACCAAAGATCATAAAGGCACTATAATTAGTTTTTTGCGAGTTAAATTACTTATTACTTGATATTCTGTTTCTGTTTAAGATTAGAGGTTACTTAATCTACCAGTATGTGGCAAAGAATATAAATACTGTATAAAGAGTAAATAAACTCAAATTGATGTATTGCTGTCACGTTGTAAAATCAACATAATTTTAATATTACTGTATGTAATATACATCTTAGAAAAACAAATTATCCGGTATCCGGCCGGATATTGAAAAATTATCCAGGCAGATACTGAATCCTGAGATTTTGTACTATCCGGCAAGATAATCCGGCTGGACACTATATCCGGTGTACCCCTAATCAGTTATATGAACAGCCAAACTTTGTTGACCATTCCACTGAACATCTATTATTATTAATCTTTTTTCTAAAAATAATGTTTACCAATGTCTGTACCATAAATTAACATTTCTTAATCAGAATCCTGTTCTTCAAAACCTCTATGATCATCACCTTCAACCATAAATGTTGATCGTATAACATGATATGCACAGGCAGGCAAGGGGATTCTTTTATCTTTAAAACGGCCATGCACCAATCTGGTAAATTGCCGGTAAGCAATTGCACGAAGAAACCTAGTGAAATAATTTTCATAACACTGCAGTTAGTAGGAACTTGAAAATGTGGGTCATTCATTTAATATGTGCACACAGTCTTTTACACTAATATTTCTTAGGGGTTGTTTAAAAAATGTATAGGGAAGTCTTTGAAATTTGGTGTTTTGAAGACAATCTGAGGGGTAATGCCCATGAGGGTAATTCAAATTTCCTAAAATGCCCATCCAAAGGGGTATATACAAATTATTTTTTATCCTAATGGTGCATTTTATAATAGGTGCTTCCCCCTATTATACTTATAGGGGGAAACACCTATTATAAGGTGCAATGGTGAAACTAAATATTGTCTATGTGTAGTTTGATATTAACAAGGTTGTTTGCTAAATATTTTAACATAGTTTGGCCTCTCATATTACCTTTCTTTCGAACTTATTTGATTGTATCGACGTCCGTCTCGTGTCTTAAAAGTGTTTGCCGCTAACTCCAAACTCCATCTGTTGAGACAAACAGGACCAAAGCCAGGATGTTCAGTTATGCATGGAGGCTGTTGACCGACAACTTCAATCACTTTAGTGTCGCTCAAAACAGTTAAACATTTGCTTATTTCTGTGCAGCAACAACATTCCCTAGGATTTTCCAACATACCGACATTACAGTTCCCACACTTGCACCTATACAATATAAAACCATTATGAATAAACCGTACATAAAATAGATTGATGAAAGATATGGCGCAATGAACGTACCAAGATTTGACGGATTCAGCACAGTTCCACCTTCGAGTAAGTTGTTCCAAGTGCTTTTTGTCCTCCTCCCTTCTTCTTTCATACGCGGCAAGCCATTCTTTGTCAGCCAACGGCTCATCAGCGTAGGCGTCCATGAAACAGTCATCAGTCGACTCGTCCCCATATTTCGCCGATAGTTCAGTTTCTTCCTCGATTATATGATCTGAACTAGAAGATGGGCTTTCATACTCATTTGAGTCAGAATTTGAGCGTGACATCGTGGCGATTTCACTTGATATATGATCTTTTCAACTTGTTGTTGTCCAAAACGCTATGTATTCCTTGTTTGTGAAATTTAATCCGTCCCCGAGTACCAGGAATCTCACGCGCGCGGCTTTTTTATGCAAACAACGCCAAATTGCTATGTTTGAAGAGCAATATCTCAGAAACGAAAGGACCAAATCAAAAACTGTAACATACTTTATTAGGTCATTTTTCGTGGTCTACACGAATAACTAAAAACCCTGTAGGGCTTATATGCACTTTAAAGAGAACTATCCGAGGTTGCTCAGGTGATAATCCCTGCCACTTATGAACAGCGGTTCTAATATTTAGAACTGTCACTATAAGTGGTCTATATATATATATAGAAATATATTGAATGAAACAATATTATATGTTGTTGCCTCGTTCTATTCCAAAACCACGCCAACTATACTGACTTTGAATGGAACAGTATCATATGTTGTTGCCTCGTTCTATTTCAAAACTACGCCAACTATACTGACTACGCTGCTACATTCGCATAGAGTGTTTGTGTCTGGAAAATGCACTACATGGCCCGCACCCAAAATCCGAGAGCGCCTGCTACATTACTATTATTGGTGCGTGCACACAGACAATTTATTAAGTTACTGGTTGGGGAACTACATAACTGCAGTCCGTCGCTTTTTATGTCGAGGTTTTTCCTGGAACAACAAACTTTTCAGCAGTTTGTTAACTTTACGAATTATGACAATGTCAGCACGTAGCCTGCTTTGGACTTGTAGTTTGTGCCAAACGGCGACACTAAACGAAACTGGAGTCAGCAAAATTATTTTTTGCCAAATCGAACTTACTGTAATTCCCCAAACTTGTCATTTTTATTCGAGCCTTCAAACCCCACAATTTTTATATTGCACAAACTATAAAACGGCGACTAGGCGCTGATAAATATTCACAGGGTGTCAAAACTCAAAACACTTGCTCGTGTGTAAAAATTAAATATCATGCACGATTTACTGTAACTTTTCTAAAGAACGGAAATACAACAGAATACAATGCATCAAATAGATTACAATATGTAATTCTGCCAGATAAGAATATATTAAATATTGTATTGCATCCTCTTGTCATATACTTTCACAAGCCACAACCCAACAAGTATCAAAAGTCAAAACACAGCTACGTATTCGGGTATAATCATTAGACATTACATAAACATTCACCGAATGTTTGCGGTGTTCGCAACTTCAGATTTTGACTGAATTTGAGTATAAATAGCATTTCAAATTGGCAACTTCTTCACGATGTTCGTAACTTCATTTTCTGTAAAACAAAGGTAAATATGCAAAAGTCGTTCGGAAATATAAAGCGAACAAGCTTCGAAAGACTTGAAACGCCTTCTTTTATTTCTAAGTCCCACAGTGGGAAGTACTTTGAAATAAATTTTAACCTGTACAAAGTTCGCTGTCCAACTACATTACCCAACTATCTTATAATGTTTCCCCAAATGCCTATTGCCTATGATAAAGTTTAAAAAACACACTACTAAATATTATATACAAGTACAACCAAACGTTTCTTCGCAATTTATGCAGTCATAATCGGCCATATGTTCCTTGTCAGTGTATATATATATAGTATCTATTAAATATATAGTTCGCAGATAAACTAACTACAAAGCGTATTTATCCATGTCAACCTTAAGCCACTTCAGCACTTCTTTACCCTCCTCTGTAAGCTCTTCAACCTTCTTTTTCAACAATAACTTTTTCATTCTCTTAACTTTCCCTGCCATGTACTCCTGAAACAATTTGACCTAGGTCGACTTTAACCACGTCTTTCTATACTTCTTATCCACCCGCTTCTGTATGTGGCTCTACGAAATTTTGGTCACCGTTACAGGAGGTAGTTCCAAAAGTCGTTTCACACGATACTCATCTATATTAACCAACCCCACGCTTCCGTTGCCTTCATCATTCTCGCTTTCTACGGGTGGCTTTCCAAGCGAGAATTTCTGCCCAATGCAAAAATTCATCAGATAAATCGCCTGAATTAAAACATCTCGTGAAATGACCATTCCAGGCGTTCGCCTGACTTTACATGCCACAGTGCTACATGGTGCAGCGCATAGGAAACTGTGGCTAATCTAAGGACCTGCCCTTTCGCTTTTGAAAGCACACTTTCCTATCCCTATCTCGCCTGTTGTCGTCTCTTCCGCTCATTCAGTTTGTCATGAAAAACCACAAATTCTGCATGAGTTTCCTCAGTCAGACTGTACACGTTGCTTTCGTGACTGCTATGCTCCTTGTCCAGAACTTTGAATATTTCCTCCAAATAGGCAGTTTCTTCTGGAACTTTCTTCATCTCATCGTAGTCCACGTCCATTTCGGGCGGGGAAACAAATAATTGCCTGTCACAGAAACCATCGTGGTCATTCCCATTCAAGAGATTAACTCTGACTTCACGAAACCAGCGATATTGAACCAAGTTTTTGCAACCACGGTTTGCGAATTTCTAAAATTTCTTCGCCAGGGACCACCGTTAACCAATGATAGCAGGGTTTTCCTATCCCAGCTTCCATTCTTGTATTTATCAAATTGCTCGTACAACAGTGACACTTCATCATATAACCCCACTACTCGTCCAGCGTTCCGTTTTAGAGTATAATGAAGCTCTTCCATAGAGAAGTGTTCGATGTAAACTTGCTCCACCACAGCTTCATCTTCGTCATCCTCCTCATTTCCACCTCCGCTATTTTCACGCATTTCAGCCTCTATATCTTGTATGGGTTACAGGCACTGATCTCAGAAACAGGACTGGATAGAGCATCTAGTGTTAATGATTTGAAGCGGGAAATAGCTAGCAGCGGCCATCTTGGAGTGACCAAGTAAAACTATATAGCGTAGTTACAGAAAGTAGGCGAAGCCGAGTTTTCGCGTATTTAAGCAATTATATGTTCACAAATCGAACTCATCCTAAATATCCTAAGAAGTAGAACGTATTCAAAGGCATTTGGACTAAAAATATTGTAAGTTTAGGCGGAAAACGTCTGGAAAATTATTCCCACAGCTCCATGTTTTGAAGTCCTGCAAAGTGCAAACCACCAAGTATTAGAAGCTTGGTCGTTGAATTGTCAGTGGTTTGGATGACTCAGGTTTATTTACTGTATCTGGACAAAGGTTTTAAGGACTCACAGTGGTAAGCACTTTCGTTGTTTCTCTTAAATTTTGTGGTTACTCAACTTATTTATCCAAATATACTATTAATATATTTAGTGCACAGGTTGTCAAATGGTACTGTATATAATTATCTAAATACTAAATAAGGTTTGGTCTGGTTATACATTATTGTTTAATGAATTATTGTTGCCTTTGATTGCTTAGTTTCCAGCAAGAGGTAACATTAATGTTGTTTTCACTTAGTTATTTAAAGTCAAAATTTATGTCACTGTATTAATTCATATTTTTGTTATCAACAACAATTAAGGCCATTTGCCATAAAAGATTAAATGAATTTAATTTGGAGGTTTACCACCTTTTTGTGAAACAAGTGCGCTCTCCTAGTTAATTCAGAACATTCTTTTCTTCAAAATTTTCCTCAAAAGTACAGTTAATTATACTGTACTGTACAGTATAATTGAGAACATGTCAAGCTTCTATTCATATACAGTGGATTTGGAAAATCTTTACCCCAGGTTGATAATAGTTTCCTTCATACTAATGTTGCTAAAAAAAGGTACTGGTTCAGATAAACCAGCCATTTCTCCCAAGCTAAATGCTGTTTTTCTTAAATTTCTAGACCTAAACATGGGTACCTGAGAAAAACAAGACAAGGCCAATACTAGCTAAATCAGATAAAGTTTATGTGAACTCAATGCACATAAATGTTAATGACTTGTGTATAATAAAGTTCTTAGTGTCACTGTCAATACATTGTCACAAGGGATTGGGACACCATGAACTTGTTGGCCAAGTCTATTTGTAGCTGTATGGTCTATAAATTCACCACCATTTACAAACTAGAAATTAAGCCTCACTTCAGGAACCATTAATGATATTTGACCATAAAACACATATTGTAAACTTCCAATAATAAGACCTCCCAAGATAAGTCCTCTGCATTCTATACACAAAAAATATTCTCAAAATAAGCTCCCCCAAACATAAGCCACAGACTTATGTATCATATATGATATATAGGGTCTTAAGTGATATAAATTTTGACTTTAAATACAGTCTTTACTGAGTCACAGACTGCAGTGTGACTCAATAAATAAGTGAAAACAACAATAATGTACCCTGAAAGCTAAGCAATCAAAGGCAACAATATCAATTAATAAAGCAATAATGTACAACCACAGAAACTTATTTAGTATTTAGATAATTACAGTACCATTCGACAACCTGTACAACACTGATGACAGCTGTCTGTAGATTGTACTATATATATATATATATACTGTAGTGTAGATTTATATAATAGTATATTTGGATAAATAAGTTGAGTAACCACAAAAATTAAGAGAAAGAACGAAAGCGCTACCACAGTGAGTCCTTAAAACCTTTGTCCAGATACAGTAAATAAATCCGGAGTGATCCAAACCACTGACAATTCAACGACCAAGCTTCTTACTTGGCGGTTTGCACTTTGCAGGACTTCAAAACACGGAGCTGTGGGAATCATTTTCCAGACGTTTTCCGCCTAAACTTACAATATTTTTAGTCCAAATACCTTTGAATACTTTCTACTTCTTTTTTTTGTGAACAGATAATTGCTTAAATACGCGAAAACTCGGATTCGCCTAAGTAAAACTATGTAGCGTAGTCACAGAAAGTGGTCACTCCAAGATGGCCGCCGCTAGTTATTTCCGGCTTCAATTTTCGTGACTCCGAAACAATAGGTTGCTCGATCCAGTCCTATTTTTGAGATCAGTGGTTGCAGGAATCGATTGAGCGCCGGTGATTTCTTCTGACCCTTTTCAGCGAGAACTATACTCCACAATATTAACGGCTCCTTCCATTACTCGACTATCAGGGCCCATAAAATGAGAACAGATAGAAAGCAACAGGGAAAAAATACATTCAGAAGGGCTCCCGATAGCTTCGGCATGTGCTTTTATGCGGCCTTTCGGCAGGTACTTCATGTATGCCTAAAGCTGGTTACTTCATGTAAGCCTGTCCCCAACACAACTATAATCCTAACCAAAATTTTGTGTCGAGACACAAAAATCGGCATACATGAAGTAGTCCCCGGCCTTTCACACTGCTACTTGTCGCCTTTTCAAAGTTCAGGATATCCATATGTGCTGCAGGTGCTGCAGATACTCTACGATCGATATCGCGAAACGACAAACCACCACTCACAGAACCCAACATCTTTGCAGCAATCACTTTACACAGAGAATGAGAGAAATTAATCGATGATGCCCAATTTCATAACTTAATCCCCCTGTTATTGTCATTACACAACGCCCACAAATTGATAGCAACTGTATCTGCACCGCACCTTATTCACTGTTGTGTCATAATGACACCTGTGACAATCCTAGTTTTCATTTTACTTCGCTGATTATACAAACATACCAATCCACAAAACCATTGATATTATCCTTTATCTTCACCATGACTGCACATAGTTTTATTACAAACTACGACTGCCTAAACGCATTCATTTTTACTATAAAACACTTTCCACAAGCCTACAGTACTGCTCAGAAGTAACCTAACGCTGCGTTCCAGAACGCGTTCCATTGCGATGGAAATTTTGTCGGAAGCTATTACCGAGTTCGGAAAACTCCGAGTGATTAACCAGATTAACCAATGTAACATATCACATTTATACGAAGAATGTATGAACTTGAGACTTGGATCAATCAATGATGAGAGTGAATGAGAGTTGCGCATAAGTAATGACTGAGTCAGTAGTTCAGACACTGGCTTAATATAAATTTTACTCCGTGTTTGATTATCACGCGGCACCATCAATCTCGTACCCAGAGCCTGCGTTCCTTTATGATTGTCGATGGCGAATTTATATTTAAAGATTATGAGTTCGAGATTTCTATCATGATGTGATAAATGACGATGGCGAAGGCAGAGTCATCTATCATCTCACAGAAATTGAGAGCGTATTTATAATGGAACGCGGCAACATCTTTATGAATCATCACTCATTGTTTTCACTCAGGGGTAAAGGTGGTAAACTGCCATGATTTTTAGTAACGAAATACTGACGTTTCGAGCGGACGTCTTACTCTGATGAAGGGCTCCGCTCAAAACGTCAGTATTTCGTCACTAAAAATCTTGATACCCTTTACCACCTTTTCACTTTGCTATATATCCAAAACCCTGTCTACGCAGCACTCTACTTTTTAACTTTATACTATCGTGATATCGTCGGCCGGGTATTTCATGTTCGAAGGTCGTTTTTGATTGACATGTTTACATGCTTATGTTCGGACGAAGCAAAACTATAATCCGTAGATATAAATTCATATTAGACTCGTGTATACGGTACTGTAGCGAAACGACTTAAGGTTGTAGCGAACTAAACTACTCGTATCAAAAGTTGTGGCGGTCAGCAATGCGTAAGAGCTCGTGAACCAAACAAGAGTTCGAAAACCAAACCGCGGCATGGTCAAATAAATTATGGAGGAACTTGAAGACGTTTTGTCCATAATTTGTTTCGCCTGGATAACCGGCGATCTGAGTCAGTCACTTTTGGCCTTCGACCACTGCGAGGAGCATCGTTCAATTGACCACTCATTCGATATCGCAAAAGAAAAAGACAGATTGCCTTGAGATTTTAATTCCTTCCTCGATTAGAGTATCTTTTATTTTTGGAATCTTTACTCCAGCAGATCTCAAAGAAATTACTCTTTTTCTTGCATATAATGAAAGCTTTGTCATCGTAAAATATCTCTTGTATTCAGTAAATATGGCGGAGCGACGATATGAAACAAGATACAATAGTTCTTGGGCAACCTGGAAAACCAAATAGTAACTCGAAGGAACTCGACTTAACAAGTGTAGATGCAGACTTCTTAGCAAGTTACTGTCTAAAAAATACTCATGGCTACCTCAGCGACTTCCTCTCGTCTACACTACGACCAGTACCTACACCGGAGCCCTTTTTCATGGACAGTGCAAAACAACTTATTACCCGTCTTACAAACTCGTTGATGAAAAGAGGATTTATTATGAAGTAAACGATAACAATAGATATTTCCAAGTAACTTACAAAACTGTCTTTGAAAAGCAACTTCTTAATGACTTTACAAACAACATCTGGGTTGTTGGAACAACATTCCAGTCTAGGGCAAAGGTCTAACTTAAATTTTGCCAAAATTGATAACGACCGACTAACCCAATTCGAAAGTTTCGCGAGAACTTATGACGGCGGGTGGCGCCTGAATGACGAAAGAGTTTGTGACGCCTGGTTTCTTTGGGTAATAGTCAATTACTACCACAAGGCTGGCAAGTTCGGCGTAACACACATCGACTTGCAACAAGAAATCTCTCAACTTAGAAAGCGTTTGTGAGATTTTGTGGGCAGATATATGTGCTTCCACAAACAAGTGGGTCAGTCACGAATGTTCCACGCCAGGTTGTAAAGAGGGTTATATTACCGTTGACGGCAATGAATATCTGAAAAGATCAAAATGTGCCCTACCAAAATCAAAATTTATCGTTGCTGCCCAAATTCTCCCCTAAATGGGGGTAAATCACAGAAACCATCCAAATTTTGTGCGAGCCACCAACAGCACAAGAAGACTGAACTGTTGAAAGATGTCGACTTTCCCACCTGAATTTATTTCAGCTGCAAAAGAAAACAATTTGCTACGAGAAGACGAAATTCCTATGGATGGCTGCAAGAAAAAAGAGAACATATCTTTATTTTTCGAAACAACAGCTGGTATCTTAGCACTTATACGTCCGTGTGGTATTGTGGTTGGCCTAACAGAAATGTTTACTAGCGAATCTCACGCAGGTCTTCTTATTCCTTCTACGAACTTTTTCTAACAGTCCTGAAGATTTCCAGAGACTAAGATATTTAGGATATGACAGGGCTTGTGCTCTTGAACCATTACTTAAAAACCAACAAAAAAACGGCAGTGCTGGAGCAAAACTGTTGTTAGAAAACATTAAATTCCTAGTAGACATTTTTCATGTCTCAAAGCACACAGAAGAAGCATGTATGTATGCCTCCAGATAACCGTAATTGTAAATACCACCCTCACTTGAGACAAATTCATGGGACAAACACTGAATCGTGCGAACAGGGATTTCGTCGACTAAATATGTATTTCAATCTGACAAGGAAGATGACCCAGTTTAAGCGGAATGTACTTTTCTGGTATGTAAATGAATGCTTCAACACTCAGTTAGAAGAAGAATTAACACTTAAATCTTTAATGTAAATCTTCAAATTATCCCCAATAACATCATTACCTTTTGTGTTCCAGTTTCAAACTTTGCTCACTTTCCTATGTATGCATGTCTGACATATATTAAACAAAGTATAAGTCAACCACATACCATATATGTTGTTGCCTCGTTCTCCCAAACTGATATTGGCAAAGTTACAAATTTCATATGCCTCGTTCTTTGAAAACGCACACTGCTAAAAAACTCATATCGTTATACAAATATTTTGCATCGTTCTATTTCGTAACGTAAATATACGCTAATATATTTAATTAATTAAATAAATTTTAATTAATTAATTAAATATTTTTTTAATTAGACGCTAATATACACAATAGACACTTATGCATTAGTGTGTAAATAGACACAATGGACGTTAATATACAGGGTGTATAAAAAAAAGCAACCTCGGAATTTCCCAAGAAATCCACTGTGTTCTTAAACACAAAAGATTTTCGCCCCTGGGAATTTAAAATAGCTTGTAATCGCATTCCAGGGGCATAACTGTCTAATTACTACAAAATCGAGCGCGTAAAGCAGAGGCCTAAAATCGTTTGTGCTAATAAAAACAAAGTGGATTTCTTGGGAAATTCCGAGGTTGCGCTTTTTTATACACCCTGTACACTAGACGTCCATTAGATGTATATAGTGTATAATTGGACGCGAATATACACAATATATACAATAGACACTCACAGTTTATGTATAAGTGTGTAAATAGACACAATAGACGTTAATATACACTAGAAGTCTATTAGACGCATATAGTGTATAATTAGACGCGAATATACACAATACACACTCACAGTTTATGTATAAGTGTGTAAATAGACACTTAATTAGACAGTTATGCCCCTGGAATACGATTACAAGCTATTTTAAATTCCCAGGGGCGAAAATCTTTTGTGTTCAAGAACACAGTGGATTTCTTGGGAAATTGCGCTTTTTTTTATATACACCCTGTATAGTGTATAATTGGACGCGAATATACACAATAGACATTCACAGTTTAGCAATTTAGATTTCTCTCCTATCCGGCCTTCCCATTTTTCTGCTGTCACACTTTCCACACCAACAACTACATAATCAAACACCTCTTTGGCAAAAATACATGGTGGAGGGCCACCTTGAGCAAGAGATAGGGCCATAAGCTCCCCTGCAATTTTGAACTCCTCGTTTATCAAAGCAGTGATACTGTGCAGAGGAAAACCATCATGAAATAGCCGCTGTCTCATTTGCTGTAATATCTCTAGAATAGAAACAAAATAGATATTGAACTTCTTGTTAATCAAACTGTAATGTTTGTGTGAAGAAAAAATATTTGAGACTTGGGAATAGGCCTTTCAGGAGCAATTTTCTGTGATGGAGTACTACAGTTATTCAATGTAATTTACAAGCCAGCTGGCAACATTTTTCAAACAGCCTAATGACTGGCCTTGGAAGGGGTAATTTCCCCCTAATAATTAAGTCATACAATAAATTATTGTAAGCCTTAAAGGGACACTCCAGCCAAAATACAAATGTAGTTCATATGAAAGATCTTACTGACTTTAGATTATTTCCAAAGTTTCAGCATTCCTATCAATTTAGTTAAGAAGATATTGCTAGTTGAAGTTGAAAATTTGTTGATTTTGACGCCGTATTGGTTTTGAAAATATGACGTCATTGCGTGATTCTTTATCGTCAGTGGAGTTGTTTTGATGGCGATCACATGGTGATAGCAGTTGTGAATGCTCTTTGGACGAAAATTAATCGAAATAAACTATTTAGTTCCTCGTGCAGGAAAGTACAGGAGCTTCTTAGGCCTAATACGAGATAGAATCACGCAGTGACGTCATATTTGAGAAACAAATATGGCGTCGAAATTGGACAAACTCTCCAACTTCAACTAGCCATATCTTCTTAACTAAATTGATAGGAATGTTGAAACTTTGGAAATAATCTAAAGTCAGTAAGATCTTTCGTATGAACTACATTTGTATTTTGGCTGGAGTGTCCCTTTAACAAACCTGAGAAAAACTCTCGCCGTGGTCCTCCATCATCTATTGCAGGTTCTCCAATAAATGTTACTTTGAAAACTTTTCCAAGGTCAAACCACGGCTTCTTTCTAATAGCTAGAAAATCGTGGAAAATATGTTTTCTTCTCACATTTATCCTCATTTTGTTTGAGAAGTTGACCTTCATCTGTAGTTGTGCAACAATTGGCTGAAATGCCAGTGAATTGCTTGGTTGTGATTGTGAAGTAGTTTCATCAGTTGGAAGATCTGTAGCTGTATCAATGTTATTCTCTGGATCACTTAAAACGTCTATCTCTTCAAGGATTTCTCCAATAGGATCGAATGCTTCAGCACACAAGTCTGCATGGCTTGCAATAACTTCAACAGGAAAACTTTGATAGCATATAGGGCACAATGCACTTCTCTTGATTGGCAAAGGGTGGAAAGGTAGGGGATAATTGTGTGATGAGCAGGAACCACCGAAGATGATGTAGCAGTGCTAGAAGTAGCAACTGGATCATGGGTAGTGGCAGGAAGGGTCTGCCAGGTATTGTCATCAGAATTTTGTTCTGCAAATGCTGGTTTTAAATTGGTGCCTTCAGGATCAGATTCAACATCACGCAATGTTTCATAATCTTCTTGCTTGCACAGCCATAAATAAATCTTTGCATAGGTTTTGCCCAGGTCTTCCTTATATGCCTCTAATGTGAAGCCCTTCAGACCACCAGGTAATGTATTGACAATGGTGTAATCTGGGTAGAGGAGAACATACTTGCATGCACTATTAAATTGCCGGAAATGCTTGGCGTGTTTGTCAATTGCAATCTGCAAAATCTCAGATGCATCAACAGTCACATTTGTTGTCACTGGCAGCGTTCTCCCTTTGATCTTCCTCAGTATTCCATCCACTCCATGTAGAATGCCAACTTGAATTTTGACTTCTTCGTTCGTCGCCTTCCTTTTTTTCCCATTCTTTGAAATAAAGGAAGATCTACTGCTTTGCTTTCTTTTTTTAAACTCCTCGAACGAAAGGGTGGACACAGGAGATGCGCTGGATGTCGACGTAGAAGGTGCGTCTGATAAACGACCCAAATTTACAGAACCAGAGGTGACAGATGAAGCTTGTTGTGGCGGCTTGACATTAGTTTGGAAGCGTGCCATCACAGTTAATAGAAATAGGATGGTTAGGCTAGCTGTACCACGTGACAAAATATGTTATTGTCCACTTTTTATTTTGATCATGTGACCAATAAGCGGTATCAGACGCTTAAAGCTCAAATTACATTCATGAGCGAACATACAGCTGTTTAACGAATACTGTGTATTTCTTCCTCTCTTTACTTCGCTGGTTCAAACTATTATATTGAGAGGAGTTCTTGGGCATATGGGTGGCGGTAATTGCGCTTTTTTTGGCTGCCCGACTAGCGGAAAGCACGACCTTTCGCTGTTCAGAATCCCTTCAGTATCTGCTTCTGATGGGGAACATACGAAGGAATTGAAGCGAAAAGCTCGGGAAGAATGGCTTCGCTTGATCCTTAGAACACGGGAAACAACGGCAAAACTGAAACAGAGAATTGAGGCAAACAAGATTTTTGTTTGCGAGCTGCATTTCAAACCAGAATGTATCGTAACTGGTAAGTATTTGTGGTCTATTTTTTCGTAATATATTTGTTTGTAAAGACAGTTGCTGATACAATGTCAATGATACAGTCAGTTTAGCATAAAGGACGCATTGTTCATGAATATTCGATTGCTTGCTTATTAAACTAGTTCTAAACAGAATTTAATTTGCATATTTTCAGGAGCAAGGAAGACATTGATCACGGGCAGCGTCCCGACAGAAAATCTGCCAGAGAAAAGCCACGAAGCTCCTAAACGTGAACGCCGACTGCTTGTGAGGAAAGTTGATACTGCTGTCGTTGAAAAGCCGTCAACATCGTCTCAGTGGTCTGAGCCACGATTTTCCGATATGGAGGATTTTACAAGGCAGCTCGACCAGAAAACAATTGAACCATGGCAGATTGAGAAATCGTACGAGGGTGAGATACGAATTGAATTCTACGACAAGATACATAGTGTTCCTAAGTACAGTGTTGTTGTGAATTCGTGTCTGGAATCCACTGTGCTGGAATTCACTGTATTGGAATTCACTGTATTTGTTTATAACTGGCCAGTGCCTAACCACCATTCGATTTATAAGGAACAAAAACGTTCGATTAAGTATTTGGACATAGACGAACTATTGGAAAAGATAGAGAATTCCACACTTTGCCAGGGACTGAAAGAGGACGAAGAAATCATGTCTGTGGCTACTAATCCAACTGGAAATCCTGATCCAAACCCCACCACAATTGTACGCCATACCGTGCCCAAAGCGATCCAAGTAGAAGAGCCTCACTTTGAAGTAACACTCTCGTATCGCTCAGTTACATGTGACATGCTTGTCGATAGTGACCATTCGAAGGAATCCTGCAAACCATGTGCCAGTGCCTCCAACACGGTAAAGAGAGCTGCAAGAAAGAAGAGCAAGGCCTCTGCAACACCAGCAAAACCTAAAGCCTCTTTAACAGCATGTGGACCAGACAAGTTGCGGGCGACAGTAAAATCAACAAGACTGCAAGTGAAAGATCTTGAGGATCGCTTGCAACAACTGCAGACAAAGATTGAGCAGCAAGGGATTGGGATCAGTGAAAGCTTGGAGAAGGACATTCTTAAAATCATGGGAGGACAAAGCCTCGAAGCAACACCCCATATGAAGTTTTTTTGGCAGGAACAAATGAAATTGTTGCAATCGGCCAAAATGGGTAGAAGGTACCACCCCCAAGTAATCCGCTTTGCTCTTTCCATTCATGGGAAATCTCCATCCGCGTATAGAGAACTACGAGACAGCGGCGCCCTTATTCTCCCAAGTGAAAGAGTTCTTCGGGACTATAAGAATTACTTTAAGCCGAAAGCTGGCATCAACAAAGAGAATGTTGAAAGCCTACGAGAAAAGACCTCATCTTTCACCCCTGTACAGCGATATGTGGCAGTTGTGATGGATGAGATGAAGATACAATCAAACCTTGTATTTGATAAAGTGTCTGGGGATCTGATTGGCTTCATCGATTTGGGCGATCCAATGACCAACTTTGCCAATCTCACTGATGAAGATCCCATTGCAACCCATGCCTTGGCATTTCTTGTGAGGGGATTATGCACTGATTTGAAGCATATCATTGCATATTTCTTCACAGGAAATGTCACGTCATTCCAGATTATGCCTCTCTTCTGGAGAACTGTAGCTGTGCTGGAAGTGTCGCTCAATCTTCGTGTGTGTGCTGCCGTGAATGATGGTGCTTCCCCCAACCGAAAGTTTTTCCGACTTCATTCCAAATTGGCTGAAGAAGTGAATTGTGATGTTGTGTATAAAACGCCAAACATTTTTGCACCATCACGATTCATTTTCTTTTTTGCTGATTCTCCGCATCTCATGAAGACAGCCCGTAACTGCCTGTATAATTCTGGGTATGGGAGTCGCAGTCGCCTGATGTGGAATGATGGGCAGTATCTGGTATTCCAACACATAGCAGACCTCTTCTACAGCGACCAAGATTTTGCTCTGCACACCCTCCCTAAGCTGACCTTGGATCACATTGTGTTGACCTCCTATAGCAAAATGAAGGTCAAGCTGGCAGTCCAGGTCCTCAGCAAGTCAGTGGCCATTGCTCTGCGAGAAAGTGGCAAAGAGGATGTCACTGGTACAGCACAGTTCTGTGAAATGATGAATGGATTCTTTGACTGTACCAATGTGAGGTCACTGACCGAGCACATCAGAAAAAATAATTCATTCATCATGCCATATGAATCTCCCGAAGATGAGCGATTGACGTGGTTGAAAGATGTCTTCCTCAACTACCTGGAAAGATGGAATCAGAGTACTCTGACACGCGAAGGAGAGTACACACCCAATGCACGACAGAAAATGTTTATCTCTTCTCAAACGTACGAAGGCCTTAAGATTGCTGTGAACTGTCACGTTGATGCGATTAAATTTCTGCTCACTGAGGGATTTAAATACGTCCTCGCAGAGAGATTTATGCAAGATGTCCTTGAAGACTACTTTGGACACCAGAGAGAGAAAGGGAGAAGGTCAGATAATCCAACTGCTTTGCAGTTTGGATACAATGATCTCACAATAGCTTCCCAACGAGACATTGCCCCAGTAATTAGAGGCAATGTTGGTGGACGGTACGAGAAAGTGAAATGGCACCAGGTAAGCGAGGAACCTGTGAAAAAGCGTCAAAAGAAGTGACTTATACTATAGCAGGTCAGGCAGGATCTGTCAGAACAGTAGCTAGTATAGGCAATTTTGTAAAATACTATGTACATGCCCTGGTTGCCAGAGGTTCTTGTATTTTCTGCACGAGGGGGGGATACAAGAACCTCTTGCAACCAGGGTAAACTTGTCAAGTCAAATACTATAACTTGCAATTGGAAACTAGTTGCAATCACAGTTGTTGCCATTGATCAGTCTAATTGTCTAAACAGTCTTAAAAGCACACTGAGTCACAGTTTGAGGCATGCTATTTTAGTGTGATATATATGAGCCAATCACAAATCACTAGCCTGTGTGCAGACGCTCCAATTTTCGGTTAGGTTACAAATCACCAACTTGAATTTGTTCTGGATTTTTTTTCAAGCTTGAGTTGTAAACATATCGTACTAAATAACATTCATTGCTCAAATGGTGACTGTCTGCCTTCAGATTAAATACTAATTGCCACATTATTTATAATGTTATCATAAAACTGTATATTTTTTTGATTATGTTTACATTATAAAGGTAATAGTGGATTAACTACTGTAGTCTTTATTACAATGCCTATGAGAGCATTAAAGCAAAGTTATGGATGTTGTTAATATCATGTGACAATTCTATAATTATTATATACTAATTATAGACAATTATACACTGTACTTGCTATTTACAGTTTTTCAAGTAATGCAATTTAATGAGCAATAATCTATAATTATTATATACTAATTATAGACAATTATACACTGTACTTGCTATTTACAGTTTTTCAAGTAATGCAATTTAATGAGCAATAATAATATTTGCTATTTAATTCTTTCAATTTAATGAGCAATGATAATATACATATAGTTGATAGAACATATACGTGGTTTGGAAACTTGCCCAAAGTGTTGCAGCCATTTCAACAAAAGAATCTAATCTTTTATTGAATTTGGCGATCATACTTCATGTTGATTTGAAAGCAATAGAACTTCTAAGACTTCTAAACCAGGTATATATTGTGTTGACTATGGCTTCTCATACAGGCATTGTAACATAGCATTGTAACATAGTTATATTAACTTTATCAGGTAATTTTACAGTTTATATCTAATTACATAAACAAAAGGTTCATTCAATTGTTTTTGCTTCGTTTTAAACCCTTTCGTAGTGACTTACTCTTTGTCTGTTTTTCCTTTATTTTGTATTTACTAATGTAATCCCTCGCATACGAAAATGAGCGAATACGTATATACAACTTCACAATATTTTCCAAGCACAACTTCTGGGTAGAACTTGATTCTTCTATGCCTGATTCCAGCACAATGTTGTCCCACAGTGATTTGACGACTGGAGAGCTTAATGTTGACACGCAGATGATCTCAGCAGGTATATTTCGTAAAACTAGTTCGCCCTCATCAATATTTTTCCTGAAACAAATCTCGGCTTCTTCTACGATGCCCATAAGGTGATGGCTAGGAGAAACAAGACCTCCTCTACTACGAGCTAGGATAAAGTTATTGTCCGATTCAGACTTTAAGGACTGTAATAGTGCTTGCAATTCCTCGTAACATTCATTCTTCTTATTCCTAGTCTTCTGGTAAAGTTTTGAAACGATATACCCTGCTATGTAAGAAAGAGGGCCACGTTCTGATGGGTCAAGTTTTAAATTGCTAGTTGTAGTCGTCCTTGGTTTAGCTCTCGCCTCTTCACGATGTTGGCAAATCTTGAAAAATCCAGCCAAACGATCTGGTATCTCGATCATAATTATATTCGCAGCGTTAGAATCTGGGCAGTTTAAATATTTGCTTGCATTAGGAGTCAGTCCGTAGAATACTTCAAGTAATTTGTCTTGGTTTTTCTTGCGGCAGAATTTATTATACATTGGCAGCACAGCGTCAAACAAAGCTTTGTTGCAAGAGGCATTTGTAACGGCGGTATTTATCTCAGGACCATACAAATCTTCAGCGATCAAACTTATTTTGATTGCCTCGACAATGCCAGCAAGATCTTCTAATGAAAGACGATTCTCTTCTGTGACTTTGTCTGCTTTGTCCGATTCGGTTGGCAAATTGGCAGCTGCTTCGTGGTGTTTCGAATTCGTGTGTTTCGTCAAGCCACCTTTTGACTTACAAACTTTGGTGCAATTTGGGCAAGGAAACGACTTCTTGCCTTCAATTTCTGTCACGGCTTCGAGAAACTCAGCTTCGACTTCGTCAGTTTCCGTGTCTAAGATCGCGAGCGATACATTTAGATTAAAGACATCGTCATCGTCTGACTCCTCGCCTATATTTTCGAATTCTTTCTCTTCGGTATTAATATCCTCAGGAAAGTCCTGAACGTCGCTAATGTCAGCTTCTTTATCGCTCTCCATATCGTATTGTTTGTCCACACAGTGGTCCACAGTTAGGTTTGTCCAGTTTGTCTTGCCTTCACTGCGTCAATATCTTTTAATTTCGAACAACAAGATTGGATTGTATCAAATTTCACTATATCGCCATATTGTGTTTCACTCACGGCTGCACGGCATACCGCTTATTGATCACGTGACAAAAATAAAATTGGCTCCCGACATAAATTTCGCAATCCTTTGAAGTTTGCCGGCTAGCCTAACCATCCTATTTCTATTAACTGTGGTGCCATGAAGATAATTTTTCCTTTCCGCTCATACGATGAAGTGTTACGCAAGGGCTGGTCTTGTTAAACTATCCAACAGGCGCCAAACCCTTGTGGATAGTTTGTTCACGGAAATTGTCGAAAACAATCGGAACAAACTTCACTGCTTGCTTCCAGCACGAAATCAACGAACTCGGAATCTTAGGCAACAGAGTGAATTTAGACCTGTTTTCAAAACAAATCGTTTTCGCAACAGTTTTATAACTTTTAATGCCCTTAAGGCCTAGTTACTATATTGTTTTAACTGATTTTTTTTATTTTGAATTTCTATTGAGGAATTTGTTATTTTGTAAAAAATTTTGTAATTCAACCTTATGGTTGCAAAGAAATTTTGAATAAACCATCTATCTATCTGAACCATCTTCTAATCGCGTTTATATCGAAAAAAAGATACGCTCAATATCACTGATTACATATAAGAAATTTCCCATTCGGTCAAAAGGTCAATCGCTAAATGATATGCAAAATTATTCGAATTATATATAACTTATGGATAAAACAAGCTACGCACTACGCACCTGGAATTCTTTGACCACATTTGTGGCAGAAGCATCCTTCGACAGCAAGTTTAACCCCACAGTTTCGACAGAAGGACATTCTTCCGATAAAGACAATTCGCCTGATAACAGGCAGTGATCGATGCCCCAAGGATTGATCTGGATTTTCTCACAAAGAAATTCTCACAAAGTAAAACATGCCGAAGGCCTGAAACAACAAGACAGACCGAACACGGCCCGAGGTCCTGGTCACGAGGTTGCCGGGAAGAAAGCGCTAACTAGCTCATTCTACGGAGACAGCTCATTAGGAAATAGTATATTCTACCAGCCTCGTACCCAGGAGAAACGCCGAGGGGAGAGGCGGAAGCGCCTGGCAGAAAATGTCTTCAAGATGGCGGAACATTGTTTTGTGTAACAGAGAATGTTGACCAAAACATGCGTTCAATGCTCGCTGAAATGGAACGACCAGTACATAATGTATTCTATTGGGAAAGTTGTTTTTTTTTGAAGAAAATGGCATTGACCACCATTTTCGTGTGAAGTACAATATGGAATTTACTGAAATTATGGCAGATTCGCTAAGAATTCATTTGTTGCTTCTGAGAAGAACTGATTGGATCATCTGAATGCATTCTTTTGAGCTTGTCAATGTCATTTTCATAGAGTTTGACTAATGCCGAGTTTAACTTGAAATAATGTTTCAAGATTAAAATGGTATTTCAAAGCAATGACCCAACAACCATTTCCCATTCATATTTGGTTGCTATTCGCAGTAAACAGTTCTTTAGCAACATCAAAGCTTGGTAAATATGATTGCAATGAAATATACAACTCTAAATAAAAGATAACCCTTAAAGCTATAATTTGTACTTAGTTCAGCTGCGAATTTAGCTTTGGATTGACTTTATATAATGAAAAAATTATATACCAGTATTTCTCTACAAAACATGGTGTCTTTATGTGATAATATAGGTTGAACCAACAATGACATGTGTGAGTGTCCTAACTTTATTGTAGCTAAGCCCAAACTTAATTTGTGCAAATGTAAAACACAAACTCATCTGCGAGCTCATCTGATTTTCTTGATTTAGGTCAGCCTAAATAAAAAAATTGCTATGGATATTCTTCTGACAATTTGTAGGGATGTTTAGGGTTTTTTTATTAGGGTTTTAGTGTTAGGGATATTAGCATGTGATTGTGGGTTATTTAGGGATAGTTTGGGTTAAAATTATTGGAAGTATTCTGCACTCAGTTGATGTAGTATGTTAAAAATCCACCTCAAACCTTTCAACGTAAACCTGAAATATGGTTAGGTTCTGGGAATGGTTTGATTTTCGATTAGTTTTAGTGTCCACAAAATGACCATATTGTATTGAAATAATTACATCACCACATCAACTGAGTATTGAAATTAGGTTCTGTTCATGAAAAGTTTGGCATCTAAACCTTGCCTATAAAGTAGGTTGAATCTGGAAAACAAGCTGTTATACGTGTGTCAACAGACTTTTATCTGCAACAGTCAGTTCAAGCAAATCCAGTAAAACAGATTGTTTGACAAATGAAGTGGAATCATTTTGACCAACCACAATTAAAGTTATCGACTTCCCCACACAATATCAATCTTCTGTGCCGACACTGCCTACTGGATCGGTTATATGCTAAGAAAATGTTTACAATGGATGTTTTAAGGATATACTATTATATACACCACAAATAACTACAGGAAGATACTGTATATATTTGTATATTTATATGCTTTATTAATAACAACAAATAATTTCGACTTAAATGCTACATGAATAAATCTATCTGAAACAACATAAATACTATAATATTAAATTTTGCAAATCGTTTAGGCATTGATTCAGCAGACAAATTCAGGTGTCAATGCATGCTTTCCTTGTTGATCTTCTAGTTCCCTCGTCTTATGTGGCGCGTGCTCGGGACAGATGATGTATAAGGCGTAGTTAGGGTTAGGGTTAGGGGTAGGCCTTAAAGATATTGAACATTTTATAACAAACTGTGAGGCCTTTCTAGTCTTCCATAAGATTAACATAAGATTGTTCTTCAAGACAATAGACATAATTAAAATTTACATATTGATATTTATACTATTATAGCACTAAATCAGATAACTGCGTTTGCCATAAGGCTCATGAAATTCCGCATCAAGTTCTTCAGACACTGTATCAGAAACAGGAGAATCTATAAAATAATTTAATGTTTTTCACAACGGCACTATTAAAGTCGCAAACAAACCGGAATATCTTAATATATCGTATATAACTGAGATCTGTTCTTTAAAATATACATATATTAATGATATTTTCGAATATATTACCTTCGAAAGTTACTTTCTGAACAGACTTGTTGATGTCATCCATGATTTCGAGCGAGAAATCTCTCAAATCTGTCAAATTTACATGTCGTTCGAATTCTTCACATCGGTCGGATTTTCAGAAATCGGTTCATTTCTTCGTCTCATTGCGCAAACCGTGTTTCAAAACAAGCGCCTGGGTACGAGGCTGATATTCTACGGAAACAGTCTATTCTACGGAAACAGTCTATTCTACGGAAACAGTCTATTCTACGGAAATGTATCATACTTTACGGAAATGTATCATACTTTACGGAAATATATCCTACTCTACGGAAATAGTTAATTATACGGAGATAGTGCATACTGTGCGGCGATGGCCCTAACGGGCCACCATAGAAATGCGTGCTGGTTTCAGATGTCGCTGTATCATCACATCGAAAAATGCATAAATTATGATACATTTTTTTGGCTCGGTAAGGATTGAATTCGTCTGAATTAAATTACGTCAACGAGGCTAACTAAATTCGTCTCAACTAAATGCGACATGAACCAGGCCTAATACAGCAAATATTAGACCAAAATTTCGGGACTGAAGCTAGTGTCAGCCCAATAAAATATGTCTACTTAGTTGATGGTCCGCTTAAGAGGTTTCACTGTATTTATATTTATATTTATGAGAGACTATTCCGGAATATATCAGAATTTATTATTTCAGAATAACCTAAATGAACGCACTCTAATAAAATAATTGAACAAAATTCCAGTCATTTTTGTCAGTCCGCAACTGAACCACAGCACTGGCCATGTCACATACCATTTTGCAAAGTCGTTACGCCTTTTGAGTAGTATTCACCGACGAATGTGCGTCCGGTAGTTTTAAAAGCGGACTTAAACTTCATTAACATTATTTTCACGCCAGTAATGAATTGACACGTATATTTGCCGACATGACTCTGTGAAGCTCTCACTGTTCGATGCTTACCAATAATATTTTTTGACTTAAAATTTGCAGAACTTAGCTTTTCTGTTTTTTTTTAAATAGGTTTTTTTTTGTTTTTTTTAAATCACTTTATTACCAAATAGTGGTGGTAACAGGTGGCTGAACAGAGCAATAGCCCCAATTGATATCAGCTACCAATAACTAACTATATACATGGTAATATTTACAAATATAACTAAATCATAAATAAATAACAATTATATACAAATTATTAAAATGAATAATAATTTAAGAAGTTCATATAAATTTAAAAGTTATTAATTTTTAGTCTAGATAAATAAATACTCTGCAGAACAGTTTTAAAAAGACCAAGTGTACTCATTTATTTTACAGTAGAAGGCAAACCATTCCAGCGCATACAGTTCTGGGGAAAAACGAACTACCAAAATGGTTAGTTTTGTGTTTAAATTCTAAAAAGTTATCCTGACAAACTTTTCTAAAATTATAGCGAGATAACGGCCTTGGTTGAACATAAGCTTCAAAATTGAGATTATACATTCTATTTTTACATTTAAAAAGGAACAGTAGATCCTTAATTTCCCAAAGTTACTCAAGAGGGAGAAGATCAAGCAAAAGTAATCTGTTTTTATAATCGTCCTTTGGACAATTCAAAATAAATTTAGTGCCTCGGCATTGGACATTCTCAATCAATGATATATATTTTAATTCATGAGGGGACCATAGTTCGCTTCCATATTTTAATAAAGGCCGAACAAGTACACAGTTATCACCAATCCAAGTGTCCTGTTTGCCTTCGAGGATATTTCAGAAATATGAGTAGCCCACTTTAGATCGCTCGTCACTTTTACTCCCAAGTTGCACATAGAGGTAATGCATGAGTCAATTCCAAGCGTGACCATCCCCCCTGGGACACCGTGGGGCATTTGCCTCACAAGAGCGTCCGGGGGTCGGGCATTCGCTTGTTTTAAGTTGCCCAGCGGCCGGGGATTTAACCGGCACTTAAAAACCCCCGGGCATTTGACATATGCGAGAATTTCCTCAACTCCTCGTGTCTCGGCTCACTGCCTCCGACATATTATAAATATGGATGACTTTCAGGGGAAGGATGCAGCGTTTGTGGCCAACTGGTTGAGAAAAAACAATCTTGACAAGCTGGTGGATGTTTTTTAAGGTATCTGTTTCCAATATAAAGGCCTATTAAAAGTCAAACGTTGCTCTTCTCATGTGCCGAACCTATTGATAAATGATAATGTCAATGAGCTATAAAATCCTTTGTTTATGCTGATTTGCAGTTCGGCGCAATGAGAAGAGCGACGTTTGACTTTATAATAGGCCTATTAATAAAGCTTCACGTTCGAGAGCTCCGGCAAACGGCAGAGTCGATTTTGTCACTAAAATTTCTTCGATCTGTCGCTCGTCACTTTCTTGCGTTTTGAGTTTTGTCTTAATACTTTACGTTGAAACTTTTTAAATGTATGTCCCTAAAATGATTTTGCCAGACGAGTTTAGTTAATAATAAGCATAATTTATAATATAAAATTAAAATAGGCAATAAAGCTGTGTTTAAAGATGGTCACCTGGCCATATAAATAGTGTATAATATTCATATTGTTAATTATTGTATCTTGCTTTTATATATACAGTATTATAAATACACAGTAAATAAATAAATAGACAAATATATATATATATAATATATAATATATATAATATAATATATATTATATAATATATATAATATAATATATATATATATATATAAACAACAACATAAGATTAAACAACAAGATGAACGGAGAGTTATAGAAGCATTTGAAATACAAAATCGTTTAGGAAATATTATGAACGGCTGTATCGGGAGAACAATCTGTATCTAATCCGATACCTATTTTTAATCCATATAACATTTGACTTTTATATACTATATGTACGATTTTTTTATATTCTCTTAGCAACCTAATTTTATGATAATATAGCTTTTTATAATTATTATTTTGAATTTTTAATATATAGGGCGTATATATTGCCATTAAGTATTTCCCACTGAAGAAGCCTTGATCGGCGAAACGTCTGGGAGCTAATAAAAATTTTATGTCTGAAGAAGTTTAATTACTATATATATATATATATATATATATCGATTATCGAACTTTTATAATATCAGAAGTCTAGTGTAAAAACTCAACTAAACCCTTGTTTTAATCAGTACTTACCTCCTAAATATGATATGGTGCATAGCATAATCAAATAAGGTGGATTAGATTATTTTTAATCACTTTATAAATTATTCCATTCGAACCAAAGTTACAGATCTGCAGTTATTGAATGGGTAATTTAATTTAATTATAGTTTAAAATCTTTTGTGCCTTAGTTAGAACAATTATCTTATTAGGCTATTATACATTTTTGTAGAAAATGAAATAGATGGTGATGCATTTGTTCTGTTAACAAGTGAAGCACTTAAAACCATGATAAGCAAGCAGGGTCTTTTTAAAATTTAAAAAGGTGTATAATGAGTTAAAAATGTCAGCTGAAAGTGAAGTGGTTTATAGTGGAATTGAAGCACAATTGGAGAGGTCCCATAGTAGTTCAGAGGAAGTAAATGCTGGCAATCTATCCTCAGAATCAGTATCTTCCACCAAGAATCTGAAAAGTCGACAACCCTTAAGCTTGGAAGTAACTAAAGGGCAATCAAAAATTTATGGAAGATATAAAGAAAATACCAAATTGAGTAGCTGGCAACAAGCTGTTAATAAAGCTGCATTTTCTATAGCACAGGAAACACCTGATAAAATGTATGACCAAGCACAGCTAAAGATTGCTGCTGAAGAGCTTGCCTGAAAGACATATATCTTCAAGAAAAAGTCTGGATCAAGATCAACATTTGAAACTGATGGAGTTGTTGTCAAGAGAGAAAAGCTATCATCTGAAAATCGCAAGAAAGAAATCATCACATGCTCTTTGGAAATTCAATTGCTGCCCAACAAAGAGAAATAACCACAGCAAATCTCACAAAAGATTTTGTCCTATGTGCAATGTTGCATGGTAAACTTCGTGAAATGATGGGCGAATTGACAAGCTTAAAGAAGAAGCTAGCTGTATTACAAAAGAAGGAAACAAAGCACAAGAGGTACATCAAGAAGAAATCTAGTGGAGTGGGAAACAAAAGTTTGTCAAGTGCAACTGCAGGTGTTTCCCCGCCGGGCATCCGATCGTTTTTCAAAGAGGAAGTAGGGCAATCCAGTAGCAGTGGCCTTGTGTGTTCTTCATTGGAAACAAATGACGAAAACAGTGACGAGGAATCCCCTGTTCTCATTTGTGATGAAGAAGGATATCAGAGTTCAAGCGAATATGAGCAAACAAATTCTGGTAAACGGAAGTTGGATGCTGGAAAAGAAATAAAAAGCAGCATGTCCAAAGAGAATGAGCTCCAGGTACATCCCAAAGAAGGAGGTGAAACCAGCCAAGAAGTTGAAAAAATTGAAACAAAAAAGAAACCGAAGCTTGGCTTAGAGGAAGAGGAAAGTGAAGGAGACCTGGGTAATGGAGTAACATGGTTGGAACCACAAACAAGAGAAGAAGGACAAGAAGAGAGAGAAATAGTTGTTGAAAGAGAAATGCAGGGAAAGCAAGATTTAGAAGGAGTTGGAGGTGTCCTTGAGTCACCTGATGAAGAAGCCAACGACAAAACGGACCTTACTTTTTTATGACTTTTAGAAGACCCATTAATGGGAACATGTACAGAGAAAAAACTAACTGATTTAGTTCATGTTCTTTGCCAACAAGAGGGAAAAATCTTACCGATTCAAAAAAATTCAAAAAAATTTCAGATTGTGTTAAAGTTAGTTTGTTTGAAGAACTAACTTTGCCAGAATATATTATGGCCATGAAAATGAGATGTAAAGAGGTACATGGTAATTGTTCAAAATGTACTCCTTTGGTTGACGTTGGGAACATAGTTCTTGAAAGAAATGTTGTCCCATTGTCTTACCTTTGGAACAAACATCTTCAGATGCCAGTGGCTGCCTTGACTGTAAATGGGGCAATTTACATTACTGAAAAGAAAGGAACAATTCTGGACTACTCTGCTTTAAGGAATAGCATCCAGTCAAGTTCAAAATCACGGTCATACCCAGATACTTCACTAGAAGAGTACAATACCTTACTGGCTGCTGCGCAAGGGGATGCTGAGAAGAAAATTCTGAAACACACCTTATGTAGCACCCAGAACCTATCCAGAAGGAAGGCTAGCAAAATGTATGGATAGGTCATATGAAAAACACAGCAGTGGAAGTTATGAAGACTTCTGAGAGTGTAAAAGAAATAAAGAGAAGACACAAGGCAACTGCAAAGTTAGAGCAAAAACAATTCCTAATCGATTGCGGTGAAAATGTTAGCGAATACTTATCAAGTTCAGAGTCAGAAACGAGTTCAGATTCATCAGATGACGTGGAAGATAGTCATTCTGCAGGCAGCACGAGTGACATTGGTGAGAAAATAGTTCTGATAGACGGTGCTGGGAGTTATTGTGATCAAACAGAACCAGTGTGTGAAGTTTCGGACACCAACCGAATCTTAGATAATGATGTTGTTTCATTGGATTCTATCACAATGGAAAAAGCAGTGCACATACTGAGAGAGCTATCCTGGAACTGGTTTGCTTTTGTACTCCTCCTTGAATCCAAGTTTACCAACAGTTGATCAATTACTGGTTAAATTTGCATCGCAACTACAGAAGTTTGGATTAAATAGCGAAGAAATTGCGCTGGTTGAGCAATCACGACTTGCGTATCTTGAAAAAGTTAAACAAAATGAAGAAACTGCTGAAGATTTTACATTTTCATCAACTGACTCCAGTACAGACGAAGCAGAAGAGAAAAGGTAGCTACACGTCTACGGAAAAAATCAAAGCCAAATTGAGACTAATAAAGGACAGAGCAAGAAAGAAAGCATGCAAGGAAATTGAAGGAAGACGGTTCCTTCGCAAAAAAATTTCTAAATCTACCAAGACCATTGTAGATACTTACAGTGACATAGGTGATGTCATTGAGGGAATTGTTAAAGATAGTGATGTGGGAGCTGACCAATGGCATAGGACTGGCGTTTATACCTTTTCTGGCGATATTAAATCTTCAAAGCGAATCACATTTAGAAAAATCCAGCAAAAACTAACAGAGATGACCAAGCTGGTTTTCGCTTGGACTCAACATTTACCCACAAAAATTTTCCTGTGTTATCTGTAAAGCCGACCGTGACTACTCGGACTGATTTCCTCAACAAATATTCAGCTCAACTACAAGTTACAAGTTATAACTTTTCAAAGACAGCCACTACAGATGAAATATGTGTTGGTGTCGTAAAAGCTTCTGCCTTACATGAAAAAAGTCCATCTCAGCATGGTGCAGATCTATCAATTCTTGACAGTACGAATGTCACAAAGTCAGCATTACTGAATGGTGAAAACCAACCTAAACAAATCGAATGTATTCGAGTCGATGGTGGAGTAGATGAGGGTCCTTCCCACGCAGAGGTGCATTTTATTTGGTGTGAACGGCATGTCACTAAAAAGACGAATGTCACATTGCTCACTACAAGATGTAGTGGAGACAGTTACTTAAATCGTGTTGAACTTCAAAATGGCTGTTTAAGTCGTGGTCATTCCAACACGTTCATACCTTCTACACTTTGTGGTTCACCATATACTGCAGATGGTGATTTTGATGATGCGAAATACAAGGAAAATATGTCATCAGCTGTGGATCAATATATATGGCACACCATGTATGAAGACAACCATATACTTGACAAGAGGTGCTGAGAATCACATATATACTTAACGAAGAAAGCAGTTGTTGGTGTTTCTCAGAGGAAAACAAGAAGAAAAACAAAAGTTACAGAAAGAGAATCCAACTTTGTTTGCATATTTTTCAGAAATTTGGCAGGTGAGAAATAATCACATTGATCAGAGCCTGCCTGATAAGTACGTATTCTTGCTGAGATGCTATGGTAGGAAAGGATGCCCGCACCCATTATGCCAACAAGGTAGGATCAGTTTAGAATTGCCAGTGAGTATGATATGATTATAAATTGACTAGGAAATGTTGTTGTTCGATTTATATTACTATACAGTAATTTCTTATTTTTTTAGCATGCTCACAGGGAAATGAAAATCTAGAACCACCTGCTGAACACTGCCTCATCTGCAATGGTCCTGAGGGAAAAGGAAGGTCAGGCAATGATCTTATTCCCAAAAGTAAACTGAAATTGTTTAGTTTACTCGAAGGAAATTTTAGCTTATTTTTAGTACCCTGGAGTATTGTCTCCCCTGGTTTATAGTGATTCTATATATTTTACTTTACAGATTTATGATTTGCTGTGATAAGTGCGGGCAATGGTATCATGGAGACTGCATTAATATGACGAACGAAACTGCACAGCTAATCGAGGCCTACGTTTGCAGCAGATGCAAAAATGGGGGTATGTGCACACATTATACAGTAGTTGCATGACATACATGCATGTGAATCATCAAAATGGATATATCTAATATAGGGGCTGCCTGTATGTGAAAGGTGCCATTTGTAAAAGCTTATAACACCTGTATGCTTTGCCTCAGTCTGCTTATATACTGTTGCAACACTTGTATATTTGTAGTGATATAAAATCTCCCTATATACTGTAATTATAATTGTAATAAAATAGTAATAATATCAATATGTAGTGGATATGGTGATATTAAATACATGTACCGTAGTTTGTACTGTTTTGTTTTAGTAACATCATTTAAAATATTGGCTCGTATATTTGCAGGTTTGCAAGATCTACCTATTCCAGAAGTGTGGTTCCCAAATGGCCCACCCTGCAGCTTTTTTCCCTATCCCATAGCTGATCCTTCCAGACCTTGGGGAGGCTTAACTTGCAAGGACTGCGGACCTTGGGGAGGCTTAACTTGCAAGGACTGCGACAGTCAGTGCAATGGGCACTACATCACAGACTTGACTAAGCAGTTGGAAATGTGTGCTGTAGGAAAAGCTGTCAGACATTGTCCACCAAGTGAAATACTTTCCGACTTTCATAAAACTTTAAAAGGCAGGCCTGTGGAAGAAAGTGACATTCAGACCTTGGCAAAGAAATGTTTGCTTCCACTTGAAGTTCGTTGTTGGTTGGAGCATCTTGAGAGCGTTTCAGCTAACAGGAAGAGGGGAGCTCAGAAAGCCAGATTGACAAAATTAAATAAAAAAAATAATTGTAGTAGATTTTTTGTATGTACATGTATGTACAAACCCATATTATCATATTATACAGCAATATACTGTAAAATAACAATATTCTCTACAGTTGAGTGAGCCACTACTGCGTTGTTTCCTGTTTTTATATAAATGTATTTGTTTTGTTACAACTTTTAATTTGAAGATGGACCAATGTGTACTAAATTCATTCTAAATAAAGAGTGGGTATTTTCTATATCAAATGATTATGGAAATTTATGGGCCCCAGGGTGGGGCATTTGCCTCAATTGCGCAGCCCTGGGGTGGGGCATTTGCACACCAATGTTATCCCTGGGGTGGGCATTAGCAACACTTTTTCAAAATAGGTCAAATGCCCGGGTATATGCCCGGGGGGGATGGTCACGCTTGGAATTGACTCATGCATAAACCGTTCTAATTGGTTATTGTTAATCAAGTAATCAGTAACTAGTTTAGGTGTTTTCTTTCTTGTTATCTGCATAGTCTTACATTTCGTAACATTAAAATCCATGTGCCAATCTGTGTGCCAATCTGTGCTCCAAGAATGCAATCTGTTTAAATTGCTTTGGAGATTTACATTATCCACTGGAGTTTTGATTACTTAAGAAACATTTGAATCTCTGCGAAGAGGGCAATCTCTGTCGGTTTAGATATGCACTCGGGGAGATAGTTGATGTAAAGTACAAAAAGTAATGGACCCAAAATAGACCCTTGTGGTACACCCGCGGATACATCAAGCACATCTGATCAAGCACATCTGAGCAGATGCCATCTATTACGACTTTTTGAGATCTTGCAGTTAGATATTCAGTGAGCTAATCATGGAATTTCCCTTCAAAACCATTAGTCCAGGAGCTAGGACGTCAAAAATGTGGTTTTGCTCAACCCACACCACAGAAAAGGTTTGACATCGGATTCTTATAGAACATCTCCTCTATACAGCTAGGTACTATGTACAGTCAAATTGTGGTATACGTCACGAGATATGACGTCATATTTATATACACCTCATATATTGCATGAGGGAGGCTGACAATAAAATGTCGTATCGAACCTGTTGTTCTTTATGAAAAGTGCTAAAAATAGTACGATGGTATAATCGCACTATATGTTTAAGCATATGATAACACATCTAAGCTTATTAAGAAAGCATGTAATCATCCGTTTGATTTTTCAGATATTTTGTTACGAATTGACACAACTACAACATTTTCAGTTCTTTTAAAGTGGACTTAATTAATTGTGTGTCGGTTGGAAATAGGTTCTTATTATTCTGAAATTATCCAGCCTTCGTTAGAATAAAAAAAATCAAAAATACATGCACCACTCCGTTTTAATAGCCGCAAAACTGACTCCACCTCTCGAAGCATGTCATGTGCATGAAAACGAGGCTGGGTCTGTTATCGTTTGTTTTTGCTGTTATTTGACTTAGGATGATCAACGCCATTGCAAAATATGTATTAAAAACAATTTTGTACGCTCAATGTTTTAGAAATTGTTTTGCTTTTAACTTGCTGTTTCATGTATCAAGTACATTAATCTACCATTCACTCAACTTGACTTTTTACTATGTACAGGACAGTTTTTACTCCAATTCACTTATTTCATTGTCGGACTGTTCTCCTTTATACTCAGCCTCCTTCATTGGATTAAGGCAGGTTTCGTTTGCCATGCAAAGACAAGCTTCTGTGCAGACAAGGCCATTCATCTTGCAGGAACATTTAGTTGTGCATCCTGATTTCTTGCAACGACATCGTGTCAGCTCTAGTACACTTGCTGGGACACTTTCCCTTGTCATAAAGACTGGAGTGAGTCTATCTCCTTGATATTCCCATCCATTTCCTACTGGAGTTGGTAACCTCTGGTAAGGTTCTAAAGCCGTTCGCCAAACGTAGCACTTCATGATAATTTGCACGCTTACTATGCTGGATTAAACTGTCAGAAGTTGGAGACAGCCCGGCATTCTTCTTGTTTCCTTGACAGAACAGTCTGTATCTTAAATCATCCGCTTTATTTACACACTTTGCTGCGGAATACAGAGAGCAAATGAAATTTTCACAACTAGCCAGTGTGGTTTGATCTGGAGCAGCTTCTCTGCCAAGTTGTGCCAGATTCTGTTGATGTAGTGGGCTGCTGTAAAGAACTTTCCACGATTTTTTCTTTCCAATGCCCGAGAGAGCACTTGTTGAATCACAGCCTGTTAAAGCATGAAATGTGGGTAGCGCATCACAAATAGAATCACCAAGCTTTCTTTTTATCAAATGGATTGGAATGAATCTGGTGTGATCTTTTACTCCTGTGCGAAGCCACAATTCTTCACAGCCGAGTTCTGGAAATTGTGTGATGGACAGTACAGCAACATCTGTGTCTGGAGAATGGATGACGATTCTTTGATTGAAACTTGACGCGTGTTTGGCATGGAATAGCATTCTGATATCTGCTTCCTCGTGATCTGACTGCAGTGAGGTCAGGATCTGGACGTCACCTTGAGTGATCATTACTGCCTTTGATCCATCCTTAAAGCCACCTGCAAGAACCAATTATTTCTCTTGAAGAAGGGTTTCCTTGGCAGTTGTGCACCAAGCCTCTGATAAGAATGCACAGAGATTCTCCTTGTTTCTCGGGTTCTTGATATATTTCTGCCATTGTTTCGGGACTGGTGTACCTTGGCTGTGTATCTTTACCTCTAGCGCACTGGATTCTCCCCTCTTCTGTCGTTCCCCTGCCTTTATGGATTCCTTCAAGTACTGATCAAATATGACATCTACACGTCGACACCCATCTCGATGAAATACTCCAGTAATCATATTGTAGTATGAATTTGCCAATTCCCCAAAGTTCTTGGTCCCAGCAGATTGCAACATGTGGACAAGGACCATACCATCTATAATTGTAGTCGTGACTTGTTAGGAATCACCGTTCTAGAGCATCTGGTTTCTGGCTTATTCCAATGAGACCACCTTTGGACTTTGAATCCAGGTTGATTGATTGTTCCAGAGCCATATCTGTCCATATCTGGGCGAATGGTTGGCTTGAACGACTAACAGCGTGATTTCCCAGGATAAATTGTTGCCAAACTGCGGGATGTTTTTCTTCAAGCTGATACATGTCTGACAGATATACCGGTAACCATCTGGAGTAATTATGTCTATCCATTGAATAGAAAAGCGGCAGTAAGGAAGCAGTGGAAGCAAGATGAAGGTGCCAATCGCTTTTGCGTTCCGCCTTAATGAATTGTAGAAGTGCTAGGACCATCGCGATGTACTCCTCCCAAAACGCAAACATGTACGACTTTGCCTTGCGCTCTTTCTTAAACGTCGCAAATAGACACAATAAAGCAGCCATGTCATTCACTAGAACCTCTAAGGCGTTGGCATCAAACGATTCAGTGGACTTCACAACATTTTGACATGCTTCGATCTTGCAAGCGAGCAAATCTGTTTCAAGATTGCATTGTCCTGTTTCCCTTCGTTGCTGCAACCAGTTGAAGAATGTTTTCAGCTGGAGTCGGAAGAGGGCTTCCATAGCCAGCTTGTGTGCGCGAATACCACAGTTGTAAGATTTACCAGACATCAGTGTCGATACAGTACCGGCTGCATAAACTCCTGACTCGATAAGAAGATCGTCGAGGCCAGAGTTGGAGAATTTCTTGCAAAGCAGAGAGAGGTAGTTTAATGCTACATGAAACCCCACCAATGCGTATAACCGTGTCCGAGAATTCATTCGGAAATTTCCACTGTAGTAGCTTTGCCTTCATGTATATGGCCAAATCGAAGGTGAGGACACAGTCTTTTTGGTCTTGACTTTTAGTCAGTGCCTGCGTGTTCTTCATAACAGTATAGATGGTACTGTATTCTGTAGAAGAAGCGTGTATCATTGGACATTGGACAGTATCCAATGACTGTCTTTACTGGTATGTCAGGAAATACAAGAGCATTAAACGCACTCCAACTTGGAATTCTTTGCTCAGTTGTGGGGCAGAGATTTCCTTGAAATACCTCAACAGGCTCATTTAATCGTAGAAACATCCACACCATGTCCATGGTACAGGCAGTAGAGAATGCATCGTTATTTGATTTAAACCATTCTTGCTTAATTTGGCCTAAGTAACTTGTTGATGTGGGACGTTTACCTGTAACACTTATTTCTTGGATGGTCTGTGTAGACCTGGTGGAATCCAATGATCGTCGCTTTTGCTTGTGGTCTGCATGAATCTTGCGTGGTGATGGTGGTCCAAACTGCTTTCGCTGATATGCAACGACTGTCATGGCGTGGTATTTTTCCCATCAAGAGTCTCCTCATTGATATCGTTGTTATCAGCGGCTACTTGGATAAACGTGCCAGGTGTAATATTGGAAGGAATAATCACACCAGTTTCACGTGACATCTCTAAAACTTCATTTGCAAGGCTTGTGTCGACGACCTCAATTTCGTCATAGGATGAGCAGTGTCCCATTCTGTTCAGCATCGTGATAATCTGCTTTGATCCAGTGAGATGGCGCAGCATTAGTGACATCAAGTGGTCGAATCGATATACCCTTACTTTTGCTGATATCTTCTTTGATCATTTTTGCGACAGTGTATCATTTTTAAAGGATCATCCGGGTTCTCTTTAGGCGACTCCCGATTCAATGTTCCTAGCCATGATTGGCGTGCGGATACGTTTGCTGCATTTATGACATCCATAATGAACTTGAGAATACAAGTTCTACCTTCGACCGTGAAGCGGGTTGATGAAAAACAATGTTATCTTTATAATAACAAACCATTCTCTCCTTAAGCTTTTGTTTCGTGTAGCTACGTGCATCTACACCTCTGCGTTGCAACAAAGCTTTGTACATATCTAACAGAGTGGCCATGTCGTACGCCTTAAGTGCGTTAATTGTTGGAATTGATATTTGATACAAGTTCTTTAAATGCCTCCTCATGGTGACTTTTCTCTTCAACTATTTATTTATGAAATTTTAAGTTGGTCTTACTAACATACGATGCATGGCATGCCTTGTGATAGATTGCTTTTGCTGCAATTAAATCATAATTCACACTTAATAACACGTGCAGCATATAGTCATCTTGTTTAGCTTCAGCTGCATTTCTAATGCTTGTACAAGCTTCGAATGTGCTGACATTTATTGTCTTCCTGACCCCTTTATGCGTCTTATTCTTGCAAAAAATGCACTTTGACCAATCGACAGGCATGGAACGTGAACGACTTGACGGAGCGGAGCCACTTGCATTTGCAAATGTATGGATAGAATCGCTTTCGTCCCTTTGATGTTTAATGTTTTGCTTGCTCGTGTAGATCTCGTAGCATCTTGAATGCCATACGATTGTCCGATCACATAAACTTGGTAGTTCTGAAATTAGCCTTTCAAATACATCGTCATGACGAACTTCAAGGCAAGTGATCAGGTTTGCAATGGAAGAGCGTTTGGCTTCCCTAAGGACAGCATTCTCCTCAGTTTGACAAATAATGCATTGTTCAAAATTTGTGGGTTTTTTTCGTTTGGCTGGTTTAGGCAGAAGATCGATTGCATCTCCTGATGGGACGTCCTCCATTCATGTCATATACAGTATATATTTATATCAACTGCATTTTAAACAAATGAAATGACAGGCATTAATATTTGAATGAGTTGGCTAGACTTTGTTTTTACCTTATCCATATATTTTTTTTCCATTCTAAGTGGTTCTTGATCATGGCTGTCCTCGCTAAAATGTGTTCTCATACCAGTTCTCCTACAAAACCATACAAACAGGTGGCCCAAAATATCCCGGTCCCAAAATATCTTCGTTCTACGACTATTGCTTGTGATTGCTTGTGACATATATTCAACACAATCGCATTTGACAACTTCTCATATGAATAAAAATCCACCCGAAACATCCTAAGTCAAATAACAGCAAAAACAAACGATAACAGACCGCTTCGTCACGACCGCTCGAATTTGGAGTACCACAGGGATCGATACTCGGCCCCTTGCTTTTTACGCTATATATGGCCCCTCTACAAAATGTCATATCTAAATATGACTTAAACTGTATGCTTTATGCCGATGATACCCAATTATATATTGCGGTAAACCCTAAAAATCTGTGTACTGCTGAAGAAACGCTACGCCGTTGCATAGCTGATGTCATGTTGTGGAATACAGATAACATGCTATTGTGTAACCCTGGAAAACAGAGGTCATTCATTTTACCTCTCGTTATAATAAGAACCACAACTTGTTAACGGAATTTTCACTGGATAGTACCTCCATTAACGTTTCCGAAAAGGTGCTTAACCTTGGGATAATCCTAGATAAGAACCTAACCATGTCGGCTCAGATTAATAGAACATGTCAAAAAGCACGACTGGCCATTAAAGCAATTGGTCGCATGAGGAAGTATCTATCTCTGGATGACTTAAAGAGACTGGTAAATGCATTGGTTATTTCTCGCCTAGACTATGCGAACAGTACATTATATGGAGTTCCGAAGTACCAACTTGAAAAATTACAACGCGTCCAGAATGCCGCAGGGCGATTAATCACCGGAATTAAGAAGTTTGAGCATATAACCAGCGCATTAATGGGCTTACACTGGCTACCAATACAGTATCGTATTTATTTTAAGATTCTTCTGTTGGTATATAAATCGCTCAATGGATTAGCCCCAGATTATTTGGCTAGCCTCATTAAAGTATATCGTCCTGCTCGAGCACTAAGATCTTCGCATCGCTCGCTACTCCACATTCCTAAAGTAAATGGTGTAACATATGGTCGACGTGCCTTTTCATATGCTGCCCCAGAACTTTGGAACTCGATCCCTGACATTATAAAGTCATCTGAATCTATTATTAAATTTAAATCTGCTCTTAAGACTCACTATTTTAAAATAGCCTACAACTGTTAATTTTTCCTTTTTAAAATCACATGTAACTATATTATATTACCGTATTTTTTAAAATCATATGTTATTACTCTTAGAATATGTCTGTAAGCGCATCGAGATTTTTAGATGCGCATCTAAGAAATTATATATTATTATTATTATTATTATTATCTAAAGCCTCTACAATGTTACGATAGAATTGGACAAGTTGGGTGACACAATTTCTACGCTGAACTATGTTGAAAACAAGACAGTTTATGCTGAATAAACTCGATGCAATGATTGTGTATACATCTTTCCAAAATGTTTGACAAGATCGACAAGAGTGAGATAGGTCAAAAATTCGTCACTACATGAGGATCACCGTCTTTCCAAATAGGAATGATGAAGGCTAGTTTCCACTGCAGGGGCACATTACCAAGATTTAGTGACAAATTAAAAAGTCTGGTCAGGGATGGTACTATCTCTGCTGCAACATATTTTACAAGTTGCCCTGGAATACCATCCAGCCCACATGCTTTCGAGACATCAATATTTTGAAGGCAATTGAAAATTTCATTCTCAGACAACATAATGTTTGTTAATGCAATCTGGGGGTTCAAATTTCCATGGCTATCATTAATATTCACATTATCGGCTTCTATGAAGACAGATTGAAAATATCCATTAAACAAATTAGCCTTGTCCACCGAACTAGACACGAATGTGTTGGAAAAATTAAGAAACTCCGGTGCACTAGACTTCTTTGATTTAGCTTTGACAAGCGTTCAAAAACGCTTTCGGTTTTGCTTCAGAGACGATTGCACATTGTTTAAATATTCATTATACTTAGCTTCTATTAGGTGTTTAGCTTCCTTGCGTAGTGACCTGTGCTTGTCCATATCTTCCCTATCCAGCGACTCATTGGCGATACGCCTTAGCTCAGGGGCGTAGGAAGCTTTGTAAAGTTGGGGGGGGGGCAGCCAAAGCAAAATTTTCGTTGTACCTATCAGTGTCGAAGCTAGTCCCAAATTGGTGGTCATGATAACTAATAATCCGAGCGCCGTAGGCAGGAGGCTTTCTAGGAGGGTCCGGGGCATACCCCCTGGAAATTTTTGAAATATAGATTCCCGCAAATTGCATTTCCTGCATTCTGACCGGTGATTTTTAAGTTCAGAAGTTTATAAAATTTCATATTTTGGACTATTTCGCTCTATACCAGAGCTCATCAGCATGCCTAGGAACCACCAGGGGCGGCGTGGACCACCGGGAGATTTCCCGTATTGCCCCCAAAAATCTGGGGATAGTCCCTGCTCTCCCGCTGTGAATAGTTGCTCTCCCCCAATCGAATAGTTATCGTTTATCGCTACTGACAACATATTAATGCAATGGTCAGCGAGTCTGACATGGACGTTTTTTTTCAACGTGGCTACCTTTTAGCCTCAATCATTCGGCGATTTCCGCCCTTCTGCTTAGTTAAAAAAGAAAGCCTACTAGAGTAGGGTTCTGCAAGCTAGAGAAACATTTGTACTTTAGTTTAGTAAAACACTCGGGTTAAGTTGCAAAGATATTGTGATTTTTTTTAATATACTTCTCAGACAGTTTAACAGAACATTTATAGGAAGATGTTGTTTTGTCGGTAATATCATACATTAATACTATTCGATTAATATACGATTTCAAATACTTCTACTTTCGAATTCAATTTTTTGCTGCAATTTTTCTTTCAAATTCAATTATTTTTTGGGGGCCGAAAGCTATCCCCCCCCCTTTATAATATTGGCGGCCCGGCCCCCCTGCTTCCTACGCCCCTGCCTTAGCCTATCCTTTTGGCGAATAAAACGGATGACTTCCTTATCTTAAACCAAGTGTTTAACCTTTTCCTATGACTACATCTTAAAAGTTAAACCGCTAAACAAATACCGTTTGTTTATTTGAAAATCGTCAGCAACATGATTGGCAACGCCGCCTATGGTATCCTGTTTAGCCGCCTCTTCTTGCTGCCTGCATCGTAAGTCTGTGACACAGACTCCTACACAGCGACCAGTGCTTTTGTTACTGGTTTTCTAAAACAAAAAAATCGACAGTCAAAACTAAAAAAACAACTTCCAAGCTTCATAGTCTGTGTAACTGACTGTATTTATAGTTGTAACCTTTCACACATTTTTTCCTCCTCCAAAGGTCCAAACCGATTAAAATATACAGCCCCACAGGCTAGTTTATTTCTCCCCCTAAGCCCCATCGTTAAGATTATATTAAAGATAATATTAAACAACAGCTAGCTTTGTTGTGAGGCCCCAGCTAACGTGTTCCAACTAATTTGTTTATTCAGTGTGTAAAAACTCTAGTATAATTTATATTATGTTAAACCAATAGGAATTAAAATGTGGTAATCAAATTTGATATTACTACAATCTTATTGAACGTTTACTTTAGCTTTCTACTCACTCTGTAGTCAACCAAATAAGATTTCAGCTAGGCCATACAGAAATTCATTAGAAAAACATGTGGACAAAGACGCAAACGAAAATCGAATGCGAATGCTTATGCCTCGGAAGCACATGCACATATTAATGACCTGGAAAAAATATTTTCAGGTGGTAAGTGCCCCACGATTGACAAAAAGTCCTTGCATGCATGTAACTAGTCCTATTGCTGTTAGTGAGCACGAAATGTATGCATGATCTGTATACATTTTACGCTCACATTTTCCCTAAATATTAATCCTTGGTACTTACAAATATTAATCCTACAAGTCTTACCAGCCGTGGCTTATCTCTTTACAAAAACATAACTGTCTAGCATTGCCATTGGCCAAAAATTGTAACAGTGACAGTGGCGTTATTAGCAATTAAAAAAAGTGGCGTTAAAGGGATATTAATAAAGAGTTTTTTAAGTTGGATGCGTTGAAGGAACACGTTCAGGCGGCCCCTTGGTGTCATCTGCTTTTGTACTCTGATTTGGACCGCAACTTAGGCCTGGTTCAGACGCCGAACTATTCATGAGTCGAACCTAATTAATTAGGTTTGGCTCATGAAAAGTTCGGCATCTGAACAATTAAGAACGGCTGAGTCTATTTGGTATGGCTCAGCCGAACTTCACGCCTGTCAGTGAGAACACAATTCCAACATTCTTAAGTGGATTCTCCGAATTTTGTTATGTGATTTTCCATAATCGTCTTTTGAACAACCTGCCCCAGGGCAAGGCCTGATTAATAATTATAATACGGGTGTTGGTAAAACATGGCCCGGGCCATGGGCCAGGGCCCTACCTATGGCCCTATCTATGGCCCACCTGTTTTTCCTTCAATTTTGTTGGTTTTATGTTTTCCACGTTTTCCATGAAGATATTGGGGTTGTTAGAATACATTTTATCATAAAAATCTAGTTACCAACCCAGAAACTAACAGCAAGGATTGGTTGCGCCATGCTTGTTTTAGTTCCGCGTGGACTTTCCAGTGAAAATGGTCCATCCATATGTACCTCTAATACGTATTCCATATAAGGAAGTGGCCTACGAACACATACGAGGTATTGACGAAAAAATACATTGCATTGACGAGCAAATACATTGCCCTCGTACCAGCCCACTGGATGCAGGATTACTCGGTAATTTACAAATCGCTCGATTTATGATTACAAATCGAATTATGGGTAATGGTTAATCCAATGTTAGAACCCAACCACAACACAACAAAGATCCTAACCCTAACTATCAGCTGAACGAGTTTTCTAACCCTAACCCTTAGAAAACTCGTTAGGTGGCGAGGTTAGGGTTAGGAACTTGTTGGTTTGGGGTTGGTTTACAATTATCGAAATTAAGGCAAACTCTGTCCCAGTCCTCTCTCCACATTTCGACTTTTTGGGTATACTAGACTGTTGTTGCAACACAATCTCTTCCTTAAATTAACCATTATCCTTAATTCTCAAATCGCTCTAAATTAAGGATAATGGTTAATTTAGAGGCGATCGTGAGAATCGCGCATGCGTATATTAGTCAATTACTATCCCACATGCTTGCCAAGTAGGAGTGGATCAGTGGACGGCTGGGGGTTTGGGATGGGGAAAATTTTGCCGGGGGTTTAGGGTTAGAAAACCCACTAGGCGGGGGTTAGGGTTAGGATCTTTATTGGTTTGGGGTTGGTTACAATAATCGAAATTAAGGCAAACTCTATCCCCAGTCCTCTCTCCACATTTCGACTCTGCTATTAGGAACCGTTTCTGGGTTGGCAACGAGATTTTTATTGTGAAATGTATTCTAACAACCATAATATCTTCTTGGAAAACGTGGAAAACGTAAAACCAACACAATTGAAGGAAAAACAGGTGGGCCATAGGTAAGGCCATGGCCCAGGGCCATGTTTTACCTACACCCTTATAATGCAGCCTATAATACGAACATGCTTGATGCATCTGATTAATCAAATAAAGCAATGGGTTGGAAATATTATATTAATAAATGTCAGTCATACATGTTTTATATATGTATATATATATTTACAAACTATGTTTGCATACAAATTTGAATTTTTCATCTTTGGCTGTTTTTACAGCAATTGAAAGACAGCGGCAGTAAAACCATTGTTTGCATGCTTCACAAATAACCCAAACACCGGTTTTTCTAGTAGTGCATATTGGGCATCTTTCTTTGTCAATTGGTGCTGCAGGAGAATGACTAGAAGTTTGCAAGGTCTTTGCAACCTTTCTTTTTGTGGCCCTTGGGGTTGTGGTTGGCACGCAAGGATGTTCTGCAGGTCTTGTTTCCACTGAATGGCAAGACCGAATCTACAACACAATTGAATATAACAGACAGATTATGAATTTATAGTAGCGTATAAGTGTATGGTTAATATGGTATGGTATATATATATAGATAGAGATTACTTCATGGTTGGTGAGCGCGTACGATTTTTATGCACTAGTTGCGAAGGATTGCAAACGAACGAGTGAGTTTAGCAATCCTTCACAACGAGTGAATAATAAAAATCGTACAAGCGAACCAACCAGAAGTAATTTGTTTATTATATGAGTTATTATTATATAAGAATACCGACTTCAAAATTGAGTACTGAAGAGACACAGATGGTTCAAACGTTTGAAAAATATATAATTCCACTTCAAAAATACAACAAACAACAATTAAAAACTGTATTGTCCTACTCAAATAATAAAGTTTTAACTTTAGAAGTTCTATAACCTTTACTCAGCTTTAATGTTCAATCTGAATCAGAGTCAATTAATTTTATTCTCTTATCTTTTTGGGGACATACTTTCTGTGACTGCCACCGGAGAATGATTTAAGCTGTCAATCGAAATGTTTATATGGCCTCCTTGAATTACTGCGCCAGAAAGCAAAGCCATTGCTTGTTGCTGGGCTTCCCGGTTCTGCTTGTATTCATTACGTGAAGTGGTTTCGTTTAAATAATTGCAGGACTCTTTCTCTTTGGCAGTCGCCAAATTCGCTAAAGCTCGAGACATTCTCATTAGCTGGTTTTGTTATACGGTTGAATAATTCGTGACGCTTTGCAAATTGTTATGGCCGGATAGCTGAACTATGTCCGTTGGAGGAACGTTGTTGTCGGTCAGAGTTTGCATCATCGTTTTCCGGCCGCTATGATTCCTTATGTTTGGGCCAAGGCCAGCTTTATCAGCCATTCTTTTCATTAGCGAGTTGAGTGTGTTGACACCGAGGACAGACTTTTTAAACCAAGATATATTAGATGAATCCTTTTTGCAGTGGTTTATGGCGAGGTAAAACGGTGCTTCGTCTGTGTTCATTTCATTCGACGTTTTTCTGCGTAGAGCTTGTATACAAAGACAGGATCTTTTTCCGGCGAATTTGTCGGGGCAGAAAACATTTTTGGCGTCACTTTTCTCACATCTCTCGGGTTTTCTCCTGTACGTGTTTTCGTTTGTCGCTCAAAATACTCGAGATATTCGCCTTCTCTTGCATTTTGCCATAGCTTTACGTCGCCCCAACACATATCTCTGTGTTCTTTGCAACCACGAAGGCCAAAGTGAATAGTGTTGTTGAACCATACCGTGTTCAACAAAGATTCACGACTCGAAGTTCCCAAAAGTTCTTTCTCGTAAAGGAGTTTGACTTCGTCTTCGCTAAGAGCGACTGAAGCATTCGATTTGTTGCCTTTCTCTTTTTGCTTGAGTTATTTTTGTTTTGATTGCATAGCCTTTCGGGCACATTCAAAGTCCTTGTCCGTTATTATACTAAAGCCGTAGTTAATTTTCTTCAAGTATCTCTCAAAACTGGCAAACATAGACCGTAGGGAACTAGGGTCGTATTCTCCGTTGTCCTCTTTCTTTCGGACAGAAATAATAAACTCGCTCAGGTATTCATTTAATTGCTTAACGGAAATTTCTTCAATTCTTTGTGGTTCATGTTTCGACGACAGATATTCTTGAAGAAGTGCAACGTCTCGCAGTGTTTTTTTTTACTTGTATCATCATTCTCCTGGTGCTCAATGAATTCGCTTACTGATGCTATCTCAGCAAATCGTGAAGCCATTTTGAATTTTTAATGACTCCCAGTGGCGGGAAAAGCCTAATATACGCATTCTCCACTGGTGGCGAATACCGTATGCCCAATGGGAAAGTCAATACGCCGTTCTTCACTAGTGGACAATGTCGTATGGCCAATGAGAGCGTCACAAATTTGAGGCATATGGTTTTTATTTCACTACTTCATTGTCAATAAATCTCAGTACTCATATAATAAACGTTAATACTATTTTGGGGGAAATGTCGGTTTCCTTTAATTTGTACATATGCATATAAAAGATTCAGCAGCTGCCATTCATGAATAAATTAAGTCTATAGAAATGCTACAGCCAAAATCCACCTGAGTGCCAATGTTGACACAAACGACTTCTTTAGCTGGTTCAGTCATTGTGCCTGTGTCCAGTTGTGAAAAGCAATAGAAAGAATATGAAAATACGAATTAGTAACTATTGTAAAATTCATTAATAATTCATGAAGACAATTCAAAAGAAATTAATATTTAATCAGCATCTTTAACACAGGATAAAACATTGATTAATAAAACATCAATGCTTTATGAAAGTTAACTTGCTCAAATTGAGCTTTTTCGTAGTTAAAATAATTTGTTTGTACCGTTTCCACACTTCCAAACAAAGTATGCATTATATATTCTATTCATTTTACAAGTTCGTTAAAACATTCGCGGCCGATGTTTATGGGCAATTACAAACATCATCAGCCAGTGAACAAGATGGCGGCGCGAATATGTGTTGCTGTTGTAAGTGTTTTAATTAAATACCTTTTGGATGAGATGGTAATTAAATACCTTTTGGATGAGCCAGTGAACAAGATGGCGGCGCGAATATGTGTTGCTGTTGTAGTTGTGTCTTTATTGCTCTTCTATGTTGTTGAATATGAATTTACTTCAACTATTACTGGAATGGAACGTGGATTTACTCAAAAACTACGACGAGTATCAAAGTATTTGTGTGTTCCTAGAGCTATACTTCCCATTTGTCATGGATTGCGTGTCAGGAGGTATGTTGTTTATCGAGTGAAATATTTCCAAAGACGATTAAACTACTACGCGAACTGTACATCTTCATTTAGCCCATCCTCGAAGATTATAACTCTGAGTGGTGATGTACATCCTCAACCAGGTCCAGGTACTAAGACATTTTATCTGATAATAAAATGCTTATACATGAATGCCAGAAGCATAGTCGGTACGATTACTGAGTTGCAAGCCACAGTCATTGATTTTGATTGTGTTTTTATTACCGAAACATGGCTTAAACCACATATACTTGATTGTGAACTTCTCCCTGGTCTAGATTTTACCATCTACCGACGTGATCGAGATACAAGAGTAGGTGGAGGTGTTATGCTTGCTGTTAAAAATAATATACAAAGTTTTCGTCGGACTGATCTTGAGTACAATGCCGAAGTACTAGTGTGTGAACTGCGCCCCGAAGGAAAACGTAAAATTTTGGCAGTTGTATTCTACAGACCTCCAGATACCGATTTGAACTACTTGAAGGAATTAAAGAAAAGTTTACTCTATGCTTCTAGACTTAACTTTGACAAAATGCTTATCTGTGGTGACTTTAATCTGCCTAATGTGAACTGGTCAACCTGTACGGCTAACTCTAGCGATTCCCTACACAACTATTTTGCAAAATTACGGTTGAGATCACTGAAGTTATTAGTGAACTAAACAATATAAATCCAACAAAGTCGAGTGGCCCTGACAATATTCCAGGAATACTTTTAAAAAACACCGCCGAAGCAATTGCTCCATCACTTTGTCGAGTATTCAATATGTCGCTGTCTCTGGGCCATGTACCTATGATATGGAAAAGAGCCAACATTTCTCCTGTATTTAAGGGGGATGAACAATATTTGGCCAAGAACTATCGGCCTATATCTTTATTATGCATTGTATCAAAAATCTTGGAACGATGTGTGTTCAATCATTGTTTTCCCGTGCTTTCTCCTAACATCTATAACTTTCAACATGGATTCATAAAAGGCAGATCAACGGTAACACAACTTTTGTTGGTTTACCATAGTATTTTGGACACTCTAGCTGGTGGTCAAGAAGTCGATGTCATCCACTTGGATTTATCTAAAGCGTTTGATCGGGTTCCCCATCGCTTGTTGCTCGATAAACTAAAATGCTATGGAATTGATGGTCAACTTTTAGAATGGTTCCACAGTTATCTTAGCGACAGGTCCCAACGTGTAGTGCTGGATGGTGCTTTCAGCGATTGGCTACCAGTGACATCAGGGGTACCTCAAGGATCCATCCTGGGGCCTCTGTTATTTGTGATCTATGTTAATGATATGCCAAACTACTTCACTAGTAAGTCAAACCTTGCATTATTCGCAGATGACTCAAAGCTTTACCGGCCTATTACGTCTATCAATTCTCGACACGAACTACAAGCTGATCTTCACTGCTTAAATAAATGGAGCAAAGATCATAACATGCCGTAAAATTCTTCGAATGTCAAGGAAGCGGTCACCATCTAATTCCGCTTACAATTATCAGCTGGAAGATCATCAGTTGGTGTGTGTTACAGACATCACAGATCTTGGAAAAACGGTATCAAAAAATTTGTCTTAGGAGTTGCACATTGAGAAAATGTGTGCGAAAGCAAATAAAATCCTCGGCTTGGTTAAGCACATCTGTGGACGTGACATCATTGACACAAGGATACGTAAGTTGCTGTACATTTCATTAGTAAGACCCATACTTGAATACGCCTCAAATATCTGGTCTCCTTATACAGTCAAATATCGCCACCTCATTGAAAATGTTCAGAGGCGTGCAACTAAATTTATCTTGAATTACCCGAGCCATGATATCACTTACAAGAGTAGATTGGAAACACTTGATATGCTTCCCCTGGAATTTAGAAGAGAGATCAGTGATCTGATTCTCTTGTTCAAGTATAGAATTGGCCAACTTGATGTTGACTTCAGTAAATTTCTTACACCTGTCGAGATCCGAAGAATAACTACGCGTACGTTTGACATTACCAACTACCGTCCACTATCAATTCACAATCAAAACTACTATCGGAAATCATATTTTCCAAGATCCATTGAACTATGGAAAAAATTACCATCTAGCTTAAAACGTATACATTTACTAAGTCAATTTAGAAATCAAATGACAAAAAACTACAAGGAAAATTTAACATCTTATGAACCTCCTTAATATTAATGTATTATATGTATGAGTGTACGCGTCTTGTAGCGTCCTTTATATCGAGATTTTTATATTTACTAATGTTAAAGGGGTAAATGTCAATTGGGAATTATCCTGTTTTCCCCCTGTCGCAACCATAACCATGTATGTGTTAGTATGTTTGTAGATTTATTTATAGTGATGTAATGTTTTGCGACGAGTTTTGCGACAAATGTTTTGAGACAAATGTTTTGAGATGTAATGTTTTGCGACAAAAAGCTGGCACGGTAGCGCCGATTCTAACAAGTAGGATATTTTCTCGCTTCGGACAACCTGTTGTACTGCATTCGGATCAAGGACGTAACTTTGAAAGTGTTTTGATGCACGAAATTTGCAATGCCATGGGTATTACTAAGACGAGAACGACGGCATACCATCCGTAATGCGATGACCAAACGGAACGGCAAAACCGAACACTAATGCTTTCGTCATTTGTTTCTAGCCGAAGGGATGATTGGGATTTGTGGTTGGATAGCACTACATTTGCTTACAACACAAGCAGACATGATTCGTTTGGAGTTAGCCCTTATGAAGTTGTCTTCGGCCGTGCTCCTTGCCTTCCAATAGAGTTACAAATACCCTTATCGAACCCTTGTACACGAAGTGATTATCTTAACTCGGTTAGATCGGTCCGAGATGTTCGACAAATAGCAAAAGAACACCTATCCAACGCATCCAAAAAACGAGCTAGAGGGGTCAACTACAAAATCAGATCGAAGGCCGGCAAAGAGATTGTTGTACACCATGACAATCTCAAGTTAAGTTATATCCCATTTCAACTGGGAGAACTCGTTTGCCCAACCCGAGAAATAGGAGAGTTTCAGGTGGTCGATGTTGCACCTCAACAATTGGAGATCCCATTGGATAAGGCCTGCCAGACTTAGACAGCAAATACGACCCCCATGATCGTTATGGTTATTAGTTTTGGTTTATTGTACATGTATATAGCTTTTTGATTAATGTTTTCATAAATATATATATATATATATGTCCTCGGGATGAGAACATAAAGGAGGAGAATGGTGTAACGAATGTGAATTAGTTAGTTAGAGTAATTAGATTTAGCGACTTTATATAAATAGCTGTAGACGCTCCCTTTCCCCTAGCACCTATCCTAATTATAACACTATATTTAGTTATCGACATAACGCCCAATTCGGGCCTAGGGTATATAAGAAACTAAACTAAAGCAATAAAGGAGTTCTGACTGAAAGCCTCGAAGTGTGTGATATATTCGGTACGCTACACATTTATTTCATATTATTTTATATTATCAAGTATTATTTAATACAGTGACTTCTCCAAGTGTTGCTATGACATGGGAGCAAAGAAAGAAATATTTTCCATTTTATTTGCAAAATAATCCGTAGAAAATTAAACAAGTAGCGTTCTTTTACTGTTTTCAAAGTCAATATTATTCTGTTTACTGTTTTGAAGGTCAATATTATTCTCTATAACAATATTTGTTGTTTGCAGATGGGAGCAACGTCCTATTGTACAGCATACAGTGACGAATGCATTAAATGAATTTGTGAAACTACTTGATTCCTTTGGAACATTTACCTTACTAGTTTGGCTGGTCTCATCACTATGCTATTGCTGATTTGAAGAACCTATATGAGCAAAACATATCAAATACATTTAATAACATTATACAATTAATTATTAAAACATGTATAAAATAAATGTAATTTAAAATTCACCTTTGAAATATGTTGTTACTGTGTCAAGTAGCTGCAGTGCCTCAAATGCTGGTAAACCAATTTTCTCAATATAGAATGGGTACTTTACAAGTAATTCCAGGTCTTCCAGTCTTTCAAACTGTTGTAGTAAAGAAAAAAGGAACAGAGAAAGCCTATAGTCTTAAATACAATAAATTCGTCAGTTTATAACTATACATATTACCTCGATTTCCGGTCGAGTTTGATAAAAATAGTTTATCTTTTCTGCATAGTTTTTTTTTGGTTTGGTGATGTTGGGGTTAGCATTTCATTGAATTCTAAGATACGTAAATATAGCTTGGCGAAGTCAGCCTATATTAAATATTTCAAGATATTCTGTGTGTGATTTCAGTGGGTTAATACAAATCATTTGCTTACGAAGCTCATTGAAAAGACTCAAGGTTGTTCTTGATAAAAATTGGTTGAAGACAGTCCATTGTTGTCAAATCTAAAAGTTAAAAGAGTGGACGTTTTAATCATGACCGACATCAACTCAGGACCGACATCACTCTAAATATACAGTTGGTGTGTTTGAATAGACACTATTGGGAATACAATCATACATATACATATAATATAAAGCGTGCTTTGCATAGCGAAATCATCTTTTGACACATGTTCTGATTATGACACAATGTCCAGCATTTCAATATTTAAATGATTAATAAATTTCATGCTCCATTCAATTCTAATTTATAATATTGTTAATTGCTTGCATGCATCAAATAACAATACAGAGTGTCCCAAAAAAAAGGCTACCTTTTCAAATTCAAATGAGCGTGTTAATTCAAACAACCTATTGTGTTTAATATCCCATGTGTATAAAACTGTGTGTTTTTACGCATTCGTAGTTCAAAAGCGATAATGAATTTCAAAGAACTACAATAGGTTGCTTGAATTAACATGCTAATTTGAATTTGAAAAGGTAGCCTTTTTTTTGGGACACCCTGTATAATCACTGCTTACCTTATATTAAATGTCGAGACCCTGATTGAAGGATGCGAATAGCAGATAGTAATGAATATTTTCGATACTATAAATCAACACAAATGAACAACACCAAGCAATGAACCAAGCACTTGCAATATTAATAAATTATATAATAAATGGTGAATTAAGGGACATTGACATTAACCAGTTCTTGCTGAGGACACTGAAAAATAAGGTCACCTTTGGTTGGTCAAGAGCGGAACCACTAGTTCAACTTAGAAGCATTTTTGAATTGCTTCATGATCATAGCATACCATATTCAAGCTGGCGTTCAGTTATAAGAAAGCTCAAAGATATTGGATATCAGCCTGCAGATGTTCTGAAAGTTTGTATTGGTGAGGACCATGTGACCTTAGTAAACGAGGGCTCGTGTTCAAACTGCCAGAGAAGATATTCTGACTGCATTGATTACTACATTCTTGGGCTTAAAGTAGGAAACATATTTGGCAGTGGTGAGTCAGATAAGTGCCATATGGGTAATTGGGTACATAGAAAAGAATGGCTAAACAAGGAAGAGCTGGAAGAGCTCCCCCACAAAGAATTGTGGAATGGCAATAGATTTAGAGAACTATCGTATTTCTGGGACACAAATCAAGACACCCAGATTCCAGAGATTTGACTTAAGCCACCAGTAGGTAGACGAAAAATGTAATGCCAACAAAAGATGGGCAGTAGTTGATTAACTTCATAATCGTTGCATACATTTGAAATATAATACATTTTATAAGAAACACAGTGAACAGGCAGGGACGTGGCGAAGGAATCACGATTGGGGGGGGGTGTCATATGATAGTGACCAACTTTTTGCGTTTTTATGAAAATTTTCGAATCAGACACATGAAGGGGCAAAAGTGAGAATTGATCGAAAAAATTGTAATGTATAAACAGCGTATTTAGGTGTTGGGCAAAAAAAGACAAGGCAGTTGGGCAAAAACATCTTATGTTTATTGAAACAATCAAAAGTTAATCTAAAATAACCAATAGGCAAAGTAAGTAATATTGAACAATTACAGCGGTAATCTAGTATTCCATAGTTAGCTAGGCAATGCTTATTCTTCGACATCTTACATTTGCCCAATTGTCAACTGCTCTTTCGATGTTAATCTTGTCAACAACGTCTCTTTCACAGTAAAGCAGCATGAGGTTGTCCAATCTTTCTTGAGACATTGTACTTCTTAAGTAGTTCTTAAGGAGCTTCAGACGACTAAAAGACCTTTCGCTTTTGCACACGGATGGCGGCGAAGTTAAGAATAAGCGGTAAATCTTAGCGACGTTTGGAAAAAGCTTGAGCTTTTGATGGCATTCAATTGCGAGATTTGCTGCATCCCTAATTGTAAAAGGCTCCAAGGGATCTGTTTTCTTCGCCTTCTCTTTATCGCAATAGGACAGAAAAATCCCTATCTCAGCAGTGAGTGCATCTGGATCTGGTATATCATTGGGGAAAACTGCAGCAAGTTTTTCTACTTTGTCAGCACTTGGCATTGCATTTGGATCAAGTACATCAATCAGAGGCCGGAAGGAAGTCTCCAAAGAAGTGATCTTAGACGACAAAACACTTGTCATTGTGTCTAAAAATGCAAACACTTCCTTTCGGAAAAAACTGGTCATGGTTAGACTGATCCCAGTCTCTGGAGCAGTATCTAATCTTCTAGGTGGTACTCTTCTACGATGAATCCTCCGGAACTCAGCTTCAGCATCGACATCAAACTGCTTGGCGAAAAGACATGCCGCTTGAATTTCGTTATCAATAGCACTTTCGTCCTTGCGAATGCGTTCCAAACTTTCCTTCGTTTCTAGCATTGTCAAAAGCGCACCACTGACATCAAGCTCTTCGGTCTGCAGAATGTCAATCATCATTTTCATTTTGTACATTACGTTCTTAATGAACATAATTGTAAAAATGAAATCAAAGCTTTTGATCTTGGTGAGAAGGCCAAATGCTTTGTTTTGACTTTCTTTGTCGAAGCTTTCGTCGGAAGAGATTTCTTGAAGGCTGCAACAAATTTCTTCGTAACTGACCCAAACAGCTTTAATGGCCTCTGGTCGGGCACTCCATCGCGTTTTGGATAGGTTTGTTAGCTTAAGGTGCTTTCCAGCGTTCTTCAGCATTTCACTTAAATGAAAATGACGCTTAGTGCTTGCTGAAAAGAACACATACAATGCCTCTAACGTGTCGTACATGTAACTAATAATACGGCTTGCATTTGACCCATGCTCAACCGCCAAATTGGATCCATGAGGTAGGCAAGCTGTATAGATTATTGGACGTTCCAATAATTCCGACAAGACTTGTTGAGCACCCTTGTGCTTCCCAGACATTGATGAAGCACTATCGTACGTTTGAAATCTGATAGTGTCCGTTTTGATTTTTCGCTCTTGCACTGATTCTAAAATTGCTTTTGCAAGCCCAGCACCTGACTTATCTTGAACTTCCTTTGTTTCCACAAGACGTTCACAAGGCGTTCCTTTCTCGTTAACATACCGGACAGCAACCGTAAGTTGATCGACATTCGACACATCGGGAGTCGTATCAGCGATGACTGCAGTGAAGGAAGCGGCGTCTAGCTCTTATCTATCAAAAACTTGCATTCATCAGCGAGAAGTTTGATAAACTCGTTTTGGCTATCTGAGCTCATATACGTCGTTTTGTACTTCCTACCAGCACGGGACTCAATCCAGCCTTTTAGTGAAGGGACATATCTGCTCATCAGTTGAACTAACTGACAGAAATTTCCTTCAGCTTCACTTTCATGGCCCCAAAATGCAAGACCTTGTCGGCAAAGTGTTCTTGCTATGTCCAATAGGATTGAGATGACCTCCCTTTGTTTTTGGACTTGCTTTTCCTGTTCAATCAGCTGGGCTGGTGCTTCTTTGTTCCATAGGAGGTCAATGTGACGGTCTTGTTGGCAGTAGTGGGAAAAATCCTCTAACGAGGCTTTGTGCGATTTGCTGCTAAAATGCTGGCTTAACTTTCCCGGTTTGCCTTTCCCCTGGCTGCCTTTCATCTTATGCCAGGTTCTGATACCAGTTATCCACGCGTCTTCTGCCTTTTGGCGGTCAATGGCATTGGGAAATAGTGAGCAAACGAAGCAATGGGCTGAATCTTTTGAAATACTGTACTCCAAATAGGGATATTCGTTGTACCACGACGCAGAAAACCGGCATTGGGATGATTTCTTGGCTTCAGCATTCTTAGGGAAAATGTTTAGTTCAGGCTGACAAGGGCCAAGATGGATTAGGTAGTTTCTGTCAGCGTCTGATAATGTTGCTCGCCTCTTTCCTGGATCTGCATAGTTCTGTACTATGACCACGTTTTGATTCTCGTGGTCATCTTCGATGTAATCACTTTCACTGCAGCGTTGCTTGAGGTATTCTTGGGCAGTTTCTTCAACCTTTCCGACAGCAGCAGAGATAGTCTGGCAAGAAAATATTATCTCATTTAACATGGCATCGATGTCGATGAATGGGGCATCTCGAAGACGACTGGAAAGTGCTGTAACCTTTCCAACAACGAACTCCAGATTTCCGGCAACCGACAGCAATGTTTCTGGCGAACAGTTACAATTTTCCTTGCTGGCTTGGTGTTGACTTTCTTCTCCGAATTCCTCGTCCACAGACGTCACCTCTTCCATGCTTTCACTTGATGTTGTAGTTGCAGTCTAGTAGCAAGAATAATTTGAACTATTAGCAGTGCTGAACTCAAATTTTACGGACACTAAATATGAAAATAGCAGAGGAAGTAGACAAGTAGTCTCTAAATTTAAAGAATGAACCAAAGATGAGTGATACTTCTCTTTCCAGAATAGAATCAGAATTCCTTGAACTGTCACAAATCTCCTGATGCTCCTTAGGTTCTTCAGTTAACAATTCATCATCATGAATTAACAGGGCTGAATCTTCTTGAATAGGAGAAATATGTCTCAAGTAACAATCTAACTGACTTTCCTTAGTTTCCCCAATACAATCCACCAAAATAGGATTTTATTAAAGTATAGTAAACGAAGTTGTAAATGCATCTAAAATTCGTTGCAAAGAAAACAAAACATCAAATTTTCCTATTTTACAATACCTCTGCTTCTGAGAGGAGCCTTTGCTGGCTAATTCTGACGATGTAGTACCTTCGCCTGCATTGTCGATTTCAAATTCTATTTCTTCGAAAAGATCCATTTGATTTAGACAAGCCCGTCCTTGCGTGATCAATTCTTGGTTTTCCTATGAAAAAATGTTTACACAGGTGTACTGTATAAATATATACTACATTTTTAATTAGACTAGAGTTACAAATGGCAGCGGAATTACAAGCAACGAAATTACTAAATGGCAAATGCTTAAAATTCGTTACGCCAATTTACGGTATTCCGTCGAACTCGGTTTCTGCGCGCAAAACTATTTCGCGCATACCAATGGTTAAGCTGGAGCATCCTAACACACATGTGGACACATGCTGACCCTAACACACCTTCGTTCTTCTCGGTTGGAAAAAACTTCGCACATCCGAAGCCTCAGGCTTAACATTTTCAGCAACGACTCTTACAGGAACCTTCTTTCTGCCGTGTCTTTTATCTATGTGGGTATTTCGGAAAAACTCCCAGTTCATAGACTTGCACAGGACGAAAAAGGAGCTTTAAGATTCATTTAAGGTAACTTAAAGTAGCTTAAATCTGTTGTGCAAATTTAAGCTAAGTTTAAGTTAACATTAAATGTCCCTTAAACTTGCTCACAGGTTTAAGTTGCATTTAAGCTTATTTAAGCCAGCTTAAATGTAAACAAATGCTTTAAGATACGTTTAAAGAGACGTAAATTGCTTAAAGCTGTTCAGCAGATGTTAAATCTTGCTTAAATATTTTCAGAGTTTTACATGACATTCAAGCTTGTGAAAATTGTCATAAATAAAAATTAGAGATGTTACTATAAGCTAGTTAAAGTTGCATTATAACTGACATCAATCTTCCAACAATCTCACACATTGACCATTGAACGTTGTCAAAATTTGTCCGAAGTTAATTCTATAGGTTTATATTTTTATCCAGACAAGCATAATTTTAGGTTATTTTTAGTTCATATACCCCCTTCAAATTAAGACTGGTACAAAAAATTTCATTGCTTAATTAGCACAAGATGAAAAATGGTCAAAATGCTTACGATAATAGTCAGATACGTATAAAACTTTGAGATTCAAAAATAGTTTTTTAATGTCTAATTCTATAAATTTGTATAGTAACTAATTTTTCGATTTTTATCATATCTTTTTAACTTATATATTGTATCTTGTAAAGTTCCAATGTAATTCAGCCGGTTGTGGCTGCAAATTTTTGAACTTATTAAAAACATCTATCTAAGTAATAATAATAATAATAATAATTAGGTCGATGATCTCAAAGCGCAAGTAGGTTTATATTTATTCAGCAAATCAGTAATATAAACAGGTGCCTGGCCATGCAAGCCTTGAAAGTAATTATTAGTATCTCAAATACAATCCTTGATCTCACCGGCAACAAGTGAAGATTACGAAGCGCAGGGGAGATATGCTCTGATTTTGTAACCCCTTTTACAAGTCTAGCAGCTGTATTTTTTGAAATACTTGATTTTAGCTGTATTTTAGTAATACTTGATTTTTCGAAATTATGAAAACCCAATTAAATTAAGAATAAAATAAAATAAACAGACAAATTCGAGCATATTCGTTGTACCCTTTTGAATTATTTGGTGGTTCCTAAAGGAACCGGTGCACAAGAAAACTTGTGTTTTGTCAATTCTTATCTTGGATGTGTTCAAAATCATCTTACAGGTAAGTTCATCAGCTTGATGACAAGTACTGTAGGAAGGACTAGGCTTTCGGCAACGGCTTCCGTAGCTCAGTGGTCAGAGCACTGCACTAGCATCGTAGTTCAGCAGTAGGAAGGTGGAATAGTTCAAAATCATCTTAGTTCAGCAGCTGGATGGCAAGTAGGAAGGTAACGTACTTCAAAATCATCGTAGTTCAGCAGTAGGAAGGTGGAATAGTTCAAAATCATCTTAGTTCAGCAGCTGGATGGCAAGTAGGAAGGTAACATAGTTCAAAATCATCTTAGTTCAGCAGTAGGAAGCTGGAATAGTTCAAAATCATCTTAGTTCAGCAGCTGGATGGCAAGTAGGAAGGTAACGTACTTCAAAATCATCGTAGTTCAGCAGTAGGAAGGTGGAATAGTTCAAAATCATCTTAGTTCAGCAGCTGGATGGCAAGTAGGAAGGTAACATAGTTTAAAATCATCTTAGTTCAGCTGTAGGAAGGTGGAATAGTTCAAAATCGTCTTACAGTAGTTCCGACGTCCCTGAAAACGGTCGTTTATGAGCAAATGTTTCGCGTTACTGGACATGCCATGAAGTATGTGTTGTGTTGTGTTGAGTCTTTGTCAGTCCTTGGACCATTCGACAATGTATATGCTGTACAGGTAAAAATGAGCGCGATCCACCTGCCTCAAACTCGTTTGCTTTCCACAATACTCTGGATGGGTTTGGTAACATCGATTTCTTGTTCCATCGAACCACGGCGAAGATAAATGTCAAGATATCACCATCTTCATTTAGGCGTACTTTATGACTAAAGTAATGGCTAACCACTGCCGGACGCATAACGGCATACTCCGGGTCGACGTTACCATCTGCATTCAACCATGACGCCATTATAAATGCAGATTTTCTGGATCGACAGTCTTTTACTGACCCATATCTTTGAGTGCCAATGGAGAGGTGATTGTACTTCTTGACAAGTTGCACAAGTCTGTTTTCTGGAAACCCAGGAAACATGTAATTGTATACTTTACAAAGATATGTTTTATCCTCAATGCAAAGTACATCTTCTACAAATTCTGAAGACAACTGGGTGCTTGAACAATTCCAGGAAACCTTTTGAACATCATAGGTAGACGAATTGAAGTAAGTGGTCAAAGGTTTTGGATTGGCAGGGACACTTGTTTGTCTCGTATTACCATGGTTTGCAGGAAGAATACCAGAAAGTACATGCATGGAGTGTACATTTGTCCAGTTCTTCCACTCTTGGGCAGTGAACATTCCGTAATTAGATGATATTTTCGATCCAATCCTGCCAACATCGGTTGATATGTTCATCTCCTTTACTTTGCTGTTGATCTCGGCTAACTGCTTTTTGGATAGGTAGTTCTGCATCCATATCTTCCAAGTCTTTTTCGCGATGCCAAGAAACAGGTTATGCATGGGATCATTGACGTGGAAACGTATAGAGTCGAAGTACTCCAATGTAACTAGGACACTGTAATGCATCCCATGCTTCTTAGCAATTTTGTCATAGTCTTTTTGACACTGCGCAGTGTTCAATTTCCGCGAGTTTCTTCTGTGTGACAAGATGCAACGTTTTGACCACTTCTCATGTTCAAATCCTGAGTAGTCTTTCTTTTCTCCAAAGCCACCTGGAAACGTTTTCAAGCATTTTGAACAGCCTTTGTTGGCAGCATGACTCTTAAAACCACAGGCCTTCCGTGCAGCTGGAACGTCAGCTGCAACACACAATAGTGCCGCAACGAATTTCAATGCAACAAGACTTAAACTGTTGGAAAGCGAAACTCCTTTCCAAAGAGGTTTCAGCTCTTCAACAACCGGTTCTAAGAATGGGTTCAAGCAAGGCTCTTTCTCGAAAGGAGGGATAATTCCAGCGATTATGACATTTTCCAGTTTAAACCGTTCATGTCTGGGCAAGTTCATCAACACAAAATAAATAACACCTACAGAGTAATCAGTCCGACGCTTAAAAGGCTGGAACCAGTCTACGTTCATCATAAGACCATACCGTCGTTCCTGATCAAAAAATAAGCTGCCATCTTGCCACTGAAAACTTTTCCAAATTTCGCCATCAAAAACATCGTACAAAACATTGGTGTTTTCTTCCCTGTCTCTCCATCTTTCACATTCGTTCGGAAAGCCAGGCCTCTTTAGCATCTGCTCAAGTTGGTTAATTATGCTATAGTAACAGTAAGTCTTCAAAGGATAAAAACCTTTGAACTATTGCTTAGAATGACTTCCTTTACCATCTTAGCTCCACAAATTGCAGTTCCTTGTCTGTGGTATATTTTGTTGCTACATTGTACAGCAACAGTTTCACCTCGACCGTTGAGTTTGGTACACTCATTCAAACTATAGAGATGTTTGCATTTGGGACATGACACATATTTTGTAAAGTTATCCCGATCTAACTTTATCAATTTCCTAACCATGTACATTGTAGTTGGAAACAGGACAAGCATGTCCCTCAAAAATGCAGAATTAACACTATAGTTGACAATATGCAGAAACTGGTAAAAGAATGATAAAAGCCACTCTAAGCCATTATCACTCACATGGGACACTAATTGCCAATAGACCAAGAAGAAACACATCCACTCAATTGTTGATGTGGCCTTCTGTGTCTTTGACATAGGCTTACTTGGAGTAGGCAAAGGTTGTGCTTCAAGATCTCCCATCATCTGTTCCAGTGAAACATCATCCCAGTGACATGGGTTTCCCTCAGGCTCATCTTTGTCACTCTCCGATTCGCTTCCACTTTCTTGAGTTTCACCATCACTGATGTCTGAATGAACTACATCTACAGGGTTCTATTTTTTTAAAGAATACAGTAAACTGTGTTAATAGTTTTTCGTTGTGGAGCACCTACATTACACGCACACTACATGGCACAGCCAACAGAATTGAGAATTTTTTAATTAGAATTGAAAATTTTTTCAGAATTGAGAATTTTTTTCATATATATTATTATTAATAATAAACCATTACTACTGTATCCATTTTAAAAACCACACAATTGACATCAAAATAGAACATCTCATTCACAACATTTTAGTATGATGGGACCACCTACCTAAAACTACAGTGGCGCCCAGAAGTTTTTTAACAACATCGTGGGTGTAGTTTGCGTGTAACGTGGGTGTACTACACAGAAAAACTACACGCACTGTGTGTGACAGTGTGTACTGGCATGTAAATTTAGTGCCTGAAAGTCGACTGTTCGGCGTGGTTTCCCGTACTTTTTGGCGCAGATCACCACCCGATGGCACCATGTGACTGGTTCACCGACAGGAACGGGTTCAAGGACACTTAATTCTACATCTCGGTCGAGACCAGCTTTAACATCATCTTGCCAGTGGATTGGGACCGGTATAGGTGTGTGGTGTGCAACGGGTGCTGCGTTCGGGTCGACCATGAGGCGCATAGGGCGACCGTGCAGGTGCTGGACGCATAATAGTTGAGGAGCCATTGTTGTAGGAGTGCACGGTTGGTCGCGGTGGCTGGATAGGGCAGTTTGGTTGGCCGTGGTTAATTTTGTAGTTTTTCCGTGTAGTACACTCACAGTGCGTGTAGTTTTTCCGTGTAGTACACTCACTGTGCGTGTATTTTTTCTGCGTAGTACACACGTTACACGCAAACAATGTTAAAAAACTTCTGGGCGCCACTGTACCATGCAAAAAAGCCATGCACAGCTGATGCATTTGGATAAAATTGTGTTTTGCCATTATGGTACTTACAGGTACCTGTGTGTCATTCTCCATAGGTGCATACATCTCCATCTCGGAAGCAAACTGTTCATTTCCTATGTTGTCGTCTAATAGATTGAAGTTACCTACAGTGTATACAATACAAAAGTAAAGTCAATCTGGGCCCTGGCCACTTCCAGAGCAACACATAAATATTATACTTTTAGTATTACGGTAATTACATTAATTTGTGCTTCCTTTTAAAGTATAGTATAAAGACAAGGACAAGCTACGCTCTGGACAAAAGACTGCATGGTGTAGCCCAAAAGAAACACATATTAATCTGATGACAAGAACAAATAGCCTAAGATGATCGTGAGAATTAGGGAATGTTGTCAGACATTAAACCACACAATATAAAAGTATATAGTAGAACTTGAGTTTTACGACCCCGTATTTTACGACCACCTGCCGTTCACAACCACTTTTCTGGAACGGAGAATTTGTAGTTAAAATGTACCTACAATTGGCAACCACCTGCCAAATGCGAGCATCAACCACTTTTTAACATCCCAAACATGACATTTAATTAACCTGTCTGAGTGACTTTTTACAAGATAAGCGTTTTGCAGTATTAACATACTGTACAAGAATATTGACCATGTGCGAATACAGGGAACAAGAATACGCACTTGTTGCTTTTTTGTATTTTATACCATTTTACTTGTTGTTACCTTCCTAATGTTTATATCATTTTGTAGTTATATTATTTTATTGTATTACTCAATACAGGGCTTCTCTGAAAAACACCTTGTTGGTGATGAGAAAACCCTGTTTAAATATAATAAAATCAATCAAATTATATTTTTGTATCCGCCATATTTGTTTATAATGCGAGATCGCCAATAACTTTGTGCATCCAAATCAGTATATATCCTTGCTCATTTAGTGTTTCTCAGATCAAATTGCTGTAAATCAAATATTTTCGCAATCAAAGGTGAAGTATACATACGCCTTGGGTTTTCTTTCATGGCAATGCATATTGCCCAGCAAGCATGTTCAAACTTTTTTCCGAAATTTTTCTGGTTTTCTGTCTTTATTAAGAAATATTATATTTGTTTTAAATTATAAAGCCATCTTTTAGTCGACTAGCAAACACAGAATATACTGTAGACGTAAACATAACGTCTTCCAATATTACCTGAATGACGTCACATCACTAACTGCCATTTACGACCACCTGTCATTTACGACCACCTGTCATTTAAGACCAATTTTGCTTGGCAACAGGGGTGGTCGTAAAATTCAGGTTCTACTGTATTTATCATTTATAGACCCGGAGCATGGGAAATTTAAACTATATATAAACTATGGTCAGCATAAACTGATCGAAGAAACTAGTGCAGCCGGTCAAACAGACCATTGTATTCAGTGATGTTGGATTTCACCTGATTTGCACCCTTCTCCACATTAATACAGTATGACTGGCTGGCAGCAGTACTTAAATGATTGTATAATTAATTAATTATTGCCATATACTCAGAATACAGTAACTTACCAATATCATCACCAGTTCCATCGCTGTCTGAACTTGATGCTATCTCTGTAAACAAATTCCTTTTCTTTCGACCATTGTCGGTAGTGAAAAAGTCCAATTTTCTCTTCCGTTTACCAAGATCGGTCTTGATCTTGCAGCTTTTAATATGGCGCTTCCACGAGTTTTTAAGTTCAAATGTTTTAAGGCAAACTTGGCACGTCTGGTTCGTTTCTTTAATTCTCATTTCTGGAGTCTGATAACTATGATTTGGCACACCATCCTGTACCATCTCAGATCTAAACCCCGTACAAGAGTTCTGAAAAGAACTAGGATTTAGCTGAGATGAAAAGGAAATCCGTGGAGTTGTCGAACAGTCTTGGAAACCACTTGACGCCGCCATGACGATTGATGCAGCGGGGCCGCGGGCATGATATACAAGGCCTGGGAACAAGTTCTGGTTTTGCTTTTCTGTCGCCATGACACCAGCCAATTAGAAAGCAGGATTCCAAGACACGCAAGGAACTTTGGGAAAGCATCAGGTAAACGTGTTGTCTTTCTCCTTCAGCCGTACGACAGACAACGACAGACAAGCTCGACTTCTTTTATTTAAAGTATGAATCAATTAGCGCAAGAAAGACAGTTGGTTTTGGTAGAGTCGCTGAATAGAAAACTGGAATCCGTTCTGGCTAATCAAGCTACACTGAATAGCAGAACAGAGGAGTTGCAAGAGCAAAACAAAGAACTGAAGAAGTCTCTGGAAAAGCAGTTAAAATCTCCAGCAAGAAGAAACCGAAATGGCAGATGTAAAGTTGCAGTTCCAGCTTTATTACGTGTAAGTGTCGATTATTGTGTTTATAGGGTATACTGATATATATAACCTGCCCACTTTATCAAGTAATTAATAGTTATTATCTATTGTAATTGCATTCAAGGGTGAAGGGCTTTATAGTTCATCGTGGCATGACAAAAGTTGAAGCTTATTTTAAATTCTAATTGGATTATCTGATCCCTTTTTGTCAATAGAATCGTTTTAAGAAAGTTTACAACCTTCTTGTGAAGAGATCTGTTGTTGAAGAATTTCGTGTGACTGAAGAGTAAGTTATTTACTTATTTCTTAGATGGATAGATAGCAAAGTTAGAAGGTGGTAAACTGCCAAGATTTTTAGTGACGAAACACTGACGTTTAGATAGGTAGGTAGGTAGGTAGGTAGGTAGGTAGGTAGATAGATAGATAGATAATCCATTGTCAATATTGGGGCACATGGCAACCACATCCCAATAAATTAATAGAGCATGGTCAGGAGGTGATCCTTGCTCATTAAGACTTTCAATCTTATTAAATTATTGTATCCTTAAGGAAAGATGGCAAGCTCTGTGCCAATGGCTTAATATTGTGCTCAGTAAATGCCGACAGTCTTTCGAGTGTTGGAATATACACATTTTAGGACCAAACCAGGACCAGTTGCATTTTTTGCAACACTATTCCCAATAGCGTCACCATGGGTGTGCAATACGGTTTTCTTATCTTAATATTTCTTTGTCTTATAATACTCTAGTTGTTTGTCTGATGCCAATGTGGCGGCTACCTTTACTAAGGTAAAGGAAGAACTAAAACGGGAAAATGGAGAAGAGAATTGTCCTTGGACAGATGTTGAAATGGAAGGTACAGTACTTGTACTCCTATTGAACTTGTAAGTTGTAATGTATGCAGCAGTAGTATGCCTGCCACACAGGCTAGATATTTTTTTGGTTTATCATAAATAGCACCCCCTGTACCCCCCCCCCCCAGTAAATCCATCCCTGGATTATTATACTGAAACAATCTTGAATGTTGTCTTGAAACATCTTGTTGTTCCTCCATTGTGTTATTGAGGTTATTATGCGTGAAAACCAAATAGCACACACCGTGCATGTTTGGTTTTTGCTCGTGGTATTTGGTTTTTCACATGATACTCAAGTCGAATACCCCTCCACGGATGGGTATTCACTATTATACCCTCCACAGCGGGGAATTTGAGTTTATATTGACTGGTCACATGGTACAAATCTAGCTCTTTGATTGGACAATTTATATTTGAGGTATAATATACAGTATACTTTAAATCTTATTCTACAGCCCAGTTCAAAACTTACTTCAAAACTTGTAAAGAAAGACATCAGAGAATTCAAAAGGGAATCAACAATAAGCATAAGCAGAGGAGCAAATACTTGAGGAGAATAAATGCCGTAAGTTGACTTATAAATTTCCACTTGATGTTTTACATTTTACTCCTGGGAAGCTTAAAGAGTGAGTGTCAGGGTAGTGCTTTGCGCGCTTGTTTTCTTCTTGGCGGCCATTTTATGGGATGCCTATTTCAGTTTACAAACGAATCCGTTGATATTTGATCAATCCTTCTTATAAATTATCCATTTTCAAGTTTTCTAAGAAGTAAATATACCTGAGTGATAAATTATTGTGATATTTTTCGTAAAATTGATAATTTACTATAGTAATCGATACATAGAAGCTGCTATGAGCACTTTGCCTCCAAAGCGTGGAAGGTCAGGTTTGCCAATGGAAGTGTTTGATGAGCGACTAGTAAAGAAATAGATTTTGTTTCTTCTGATGTTTTGTTTATTTGAATTTGCAAAGATTCAGGAACTAAAGCCACCCGGGCCAGCTTGTTCGTCAGAAACAGCGTTGCGCGCGACCCGCAGTGGTTCACAAACAAGCGAACCGCAGCTGTTCAAATCGTCTTGAACATTAACTTCATAACACCCGAAGTCAGGATCTGACTCCAATTTCAACATTTCCAATCTAGAGTTCACATGCAAATTATATAGTTCTAACGATTCGATGCACTGCAATCAATTTGTATGAAAACAAAAACACAAGTGCGCAAAGCACTACCTGACACTCACTCTAATTAACTGGAGAAGACAATGTTTTTTTACGTATCGCCTCCTTGTGAAATGACATCTGAGCAACAGTTTGTGCCAACCATAACTTTTATTCAAGGATTACTTGTTCATAGCATAGAGTTAAAGTGACTCTGGAGATTTTACATATAAATTATCTTCTAATACAATATTCTTCCGGAGCAAAATCATAATATATCTTGTCAGCCAGAAATTTCATCTTCATGGAATTTCTCCCTGTCCAAGTTACTGGATGTGATATCATAAGAGGCATTTTTGTGGCAAATAACAAAAGAAAACTGGTTAGGAATGCCTCTTGTGACATCACATCCAATAACTTTGACAGCCAAAAAATCCATGAAGATGACATATGTAAAATTCCCAAAACTGAGATAGGCACTTTAATCAAGAATACAATCAACAATTATCAAACTGTTATTCTTCCTACAGCATATTATTTAAAATAATAATTTAAATACATGTAGATACTGTACTGTATTAGAGAATGTGAACTTTGCTCTAGAAGTGAGTAGAGGCACTTGGCGATAATAGCCAAGTGCCTTTACACTTCTTTCGTGTTCAAATACCGTCGAATATATGCAATTGATTTGACCAATTAACTCCATGATATTATTGCTAACTTCTTATTTTGAATTTGATTGGTTTCTGCTTTTTAAACAACCAATAAGAAACAGACGATACGTGGACGATCGTCAAGCTCATATCCTCAGAAAAATATTCTGAGTCCTGGACCGGAATCGAACCTGTAACCTGATTTCCAGTGAGATGCTACTGGTTCATAATAAGAAACATAAACGAAAGTAGTGCCCACTTGTGGTCTAGATTAATTACTTTAAAAACGAAAGTAGTGCCCACTTGTGGTCTAGATTAATTACTTTAATGAGTTTATGAAACTGAATGTTTTTATAATATAATTAAACCTCTGAAGATAGTCCAAGTTCGTGAAAGCTGAGATTATATTAAATTTATAAAAATATTTTAAAGTAATGGCAGCAGTGTTTTATCAGATTTAAAACACGAGGGCGATAGCCGAGTGTTGGATCTGATAAAGCACGGACTGCAAATGTTTTGAATAACTTCAAAAACAATCCATTTGGTAAGTTAATTGGCATAGTAATTTTGAAAAACAACATTTTCTAAACCAAGAAAATCAAAGCTAAAGTTTATGCATATCAGGATTCTTTATCAGATATAAAACCTCGGACATGGTACTGATTTCCTTTGTGTTTTCATCATGAGTTATTAATGAGTTTTTTAAAGATAATTTGTATTTTTGGATTTTTTTTCATAGAAGTTTGAAAGAAGGCTTGTAGGCTTGGAGGCACTTAAACCAGACCTGCAAGAAGGCAGCTTGAAAAAAATGGAGAAAATTTTGCGGAAAGAATTTATGTCGAGTGAGGAAAGTGAGTACGAGGAAGTTGAAGAAAATGGCAACAGAGTGAGAAGACTTAAATGCTACAGAGTTAGAAAATTACAATGGGAACGAACCAGGTTGAGAAACGTCAAGCAAGAACTGGATCGAGCATATTTCAATACCCTGACCAGTCATGCTCGTGGCATGATGAAGGAAAGGGTTTATGGCCAACCATCAACAAGATCCAAGCCAGACGGCCCAGGATGGGCTGTCGATATTGAATTTGAAGGTTGATTTTAGAACTTAAGAAACCTGAAATTTACAAGATATACTCATTATTCGTTAAAATTAACATTAGAAGTATAGTAAGTTTTTATATTTATTGATTATATCGTATTTAAAACAGAAATTCAATGTTTACAGCGCTCCCAATCTAACCATAGTCACCATGAGTTTCATTAGATAATAAACTGGAAAAGATATGTAAGAACGCTGAGAAGAACTAGAATTTTCCTGCTAAAATAGTATTCTTATATTTTTATATATATGCACAGAGGTTTCTATTATGTTAAAATCTAGTTCTTCAAATGATTTGAATCCGCGGTTAATTATTATTTAATTTTATTAAATATGTTCTTCCAGATTATTTAAAACAAAAATGTTACTGCAGTTGTCTGACGTTTCGACTTTCTGTGCGGAAGCCATCTTCACAGATGAATGGATCGATCGATGGATTTTTCACGTCTCTGAAGATGGCTTCTCTACAGAAAACCGGAACGTCAGACAGCAATAACATTTTTGTTTTAAATAATCTGGAAGAACATTTAATATTAAATTAAAATCTAGTGTTCTCAAGTAGCTCTTTGGTTGGCTAATGACCTTCAGTGATCTTGGATAGATTAGGCACGCTGTAAACGAAGTGTATACTGTAATTAAGGTTTGTTTGAAACTATTTCTAATCGTAATAAAACTTGTTTGAAAGTGAATTGATCATTTGTGGTTGTGTATTTTAATACTGTATACGTGATTTTGTTTATCAACTTTCATCGGGAAGCGACATAATTTAAGCACACCTTCAATCCATCTTAAATGTGATATATTTAAGTCATTTAAGTTTGAGCTTAAAGCTGTCTTAAATATTAGAGATACGTTTAAGTTGATGTTAAATGTTGCTTAAATCTGCTTAAAGCTATGTTTAAAAATTTACTTAAACCTATCTTAAATGTGATATATTTAAGTCGTTTAAGTGTGCGCTTAAAGCTGTCTTAAATGTTAGAGCCTTAAGCTACGTTTAAGTTCATGTTAAATGTCGCTTAAATCTGCTTAAAGCTATGTTTAAGATACATTTAAGACACGTCAAATGCACTTAAATTTGCTTTTTCGTGCTGTGTTGTCACAAGGTATGCAAAGCACTTTTCGTCTGCTTTTCCGCGCCCGTTTTTCCTGCTTTTTCTTACCCATCAGGGTCGGACAACACTAGATAAACACGTAAAAGATGTTCTGTATGTATTAACTGCGATATGTCTAATGTCTGAAATACAATAACCATGCTTATTGTAAAAAATGCATGCGAAATCGCCAATATGCGATATCTACTGCTCAGCGGCGGTTCGCGTAAAAGTATCCAAAATGTCTCCAAAACAGTAAAATAAGTTCAAAAACGAATTACATGAAGTATCGCACTTCCATCCTTATGAAACCTTTATTCAAAATGGCTGCTGAACTGGCAACAAATAATAAATGCGTTGACAAGCGTATGTCAGTATGTGAATAATTTGAGCTGGCCGCTGGGCTGCAACGTTTTTGTATGAGCTTTTCTAAAATGATGAAATTGGACTAATATTAACATAATATCACCAACCGGATATTTTGGTCAACAAAGAGAAATGTCGAGGGACGTTGTTGGTCGAAAATATAAGCGACTTCGAGCTGCAAGAACGTATTAAAGATAGAATACCGAAATGTACAGTCAACAATACCAAATGGTCTTTTACAGTTTGGGAAAATTGGAGACAAAAACGAAATTCGGAGCCGGTGAACGAGGAGGATGAATTTATTAAAGTAGGCGTTACTTTTGAGATTTCTTGTTAATAGGTGGGATTGTATATATAATCCCTGAAATAGGTGGGATTGTATATACAACCCTGCTAGCTATGCAAATCATATTGTAAATCAGCTAATCAGCTACAATTAACCCCTATTTCCCCTAGCAGAATTCAAAAACCACCACCAGCTTTAGGTTTCTTCGTGAGATAAATCCTTCAAAGGAACAAAGGAAAGCGACTTGATTGTGTTGTAAGCATGCAAATTAGCCACACACGAACGACGAAGAAAGGCTAATTTAAATGAATACAAAATAATATTTAATTTGGGTGCCATTATGAAAGAGGTCTATTGATTATGAAATAAAATGAAGACACTATGAAGATTAAACGAAGTACTTCGGCGGTTTGCTGTCAAATGAATAAAATGAAATAGGCCTACGTTATAGACATCAAGACATGTACGTCTGTAGACATCAGGGAGCTTGTCGAGTTGTCAGGCGATTCTTACATCGGCAGTATACGTGTAATTGCAAAATGTGACAAACAATGGCACATCGTTTTGTAAGATTCAAGGTGAGTTACTAGTCACTAGAGTTTCTGTTTTGAATTAAATATTTGATTGCGTCCTTTTAGTGGAAGCTCTTGTGCCAGAAAGATGTTTCATCTTTTTGGCAGGTTATGAAGATGTGTCATCTTTTCTTAACCAGTGAAAGCTAAAGGATTCTGATAATATTCATTGCGCGCGTTTGTACTCGCTGCGCGCTATGCAAAATGTTGATTTATTAGTCAGAGATCGCTGGCCAGTACTTAATCTACATTTTGGTAGATTTAAGTCGTTATTGTGTCTAGTATTTCTAGTATGTATACTTGATCGTTTTTTGAACTTTTTACAAAGATAGCTAGGTGCTCGATCATTTAAGCATTTGTGTACCATTACAGAATCATTCAGAATTAGTTTATCATCCACGCTGAACCAGTTAAGTGATGTAAGACCCTCAGATATATGATCATACTTCCGTAGACCCAGAACAATTCTACGTGCGAAGTCTGGGCTAACTGGAGCTTTTGTATGTTTTCTTTAGACGTACAGTTCCACACAGTAGAGCAGTAATATAATTCACTAAATACAAAAGCGTGAAGTAACAAGACAAGTGTCTTTTTATCCAGAAGATGCTTAATCCTGTTAATTCTAATTAGCTTAAACATACAACATGCAACTGTCTTTGTGATATGATCGTTATATTTGAGGTGGGAATATAGGATTACTCCCAGGTCCCTAGCAGATTGTACAGGGTGGATTGCACAGTTCCCAATAACTTGACAGGTTTCGAGTCAGCTGTGGTACGCCAAGGACCAGGAGTTTCGTCTTGTCAGGGTTAATTAACAGCGAGTTTGCACAGCACCATCTCGATATTTCTATGAGATCATGATTAAGTGCAAGCACAGTGTCGGGAAGATCTTTGTGTCATCCACATAACCCATTACTTTACACGATTTGGGCACAGACAAGAGGTCATTTACATACAGCGTAAATAAAACTGGACCCAAGATTGACCCTTGCGGTACTCCCACTGTCAAAGGGAGAGGATCGGACAGGGTGTTCTCTATTTTGACTACTTGGCATGTGCGGTGTCGGATAGGCCTATATTACGAAGCTTTGACAGGAGTATGTGCGGTGTTGGATAGGCCTATATTACGAAGCTTTGACAGGAGTAAGTCATGGCGGATACTATCGAAAGCTTTCGACATATCCAGTAGGACAACCGAAGAAATGTATTTGTCATCCATGTTTTTCAAAATTTCGTCTGTAAAATATAGCAAGGCTGTCTCAGTGGAATGGAGTTTCCTATTTCCACTTTGTAAATGGGATATAATTCAATTTGTCTCCAAAAAATCAACGAATTCCGAATGAGCAGTTATTTTGCATACCTTGGACATGATGGGTAAAAGTGATATAGGACGTGTGTTGCATGGCTTATCAGAATCACCAGTTTTTACATTGGGAATGACTTGGGCAGATTGCTAGGCCTGTGCAAATGTATTTGTGGAAAAGGAATTATTTATTAGATCGGTAATTATCGGGGAGTGACCACAAGGCTATCCTTTAGGATTCTGGCAATAACTTTATCATATCCAGGTGCTTTATTTGTTGGTAAGCATATAAGTGCCTATGCAGCAGTTACTATACTTCAGTAATGTTTGGATGCGTTAACTGCTGTAGTTAATGTAACCTGCATAGGACATATCAATAGAATCATTATATACATCATTGTAACCTTCACCTCTCCCTCTGAGTGTCGGTAGCTCAATATGGTTAAAGCATCTCACCGGCAATCAGAAAGTTACAGCTTCGATTCCTGTCCAGGACTCACAATAATTTTTCTGAGGATATGAGCTTGACAATCATCCATATATTGTCTGTCTACTCCGAGCTATTCCTTGCTCACTACACCAGCGCACATATTAAATATAAGTCCATTGTTTTATAATATTTTAGCTGATTGTTTTTTTCCATCAAGAACTGCTAGAACATCGTACCAGTATAAAGTAATTCTTGTTTATACTACAAAATGGTAGTCCAGGTCGTAAACACAGCTATAGTCTGCATGTTTTTACACTCTAAACTACCAGCACTGTACAGTATATAGGATAATCATACAGGGCAAAATTACTTTAATATAATTGGCCAATGAGAGCATTTTTCCTAACTTCAGGGCAAAATTACTTGTACCTAATTGGTTGAGATGCCAGTGGGAAACACTTAAGTTATTATATTGTTTCACTTGTAAATCCAAGCTCTCCTGTTCTCTTAGTCGATGTTTAACTCGATAAAGTTGGTTGTAATGTACCGTTTACTTTCAGTGGATTGTTTTTCATGCTTGGTTTTGACATTTAGCTGGATTTCTCATATTGTTGATGTGCATAGCCAACTTATTTATGAATAAATTTTGCCATCTATATGATCAACAGGTAATCACATGGCCCCTCATAAAATTAAGGTTTAATTTCACTTGTGTTTTCAAAGTTTCACAAATTGCCCTCACGCTTCTTATTTACACCACAATTGTGGTTGTTCAAGGGCTTTCCAATGGTATATTTTGAACACTGCATTTTATAACTTTTTGAACACAAATCTTCATTCACTGTAATTTCCCTTTGTTACCAAGGCAACAACCAACAAAAAGAACGGCCGTTGATGATTATAAATATACAAATAGCTTCGCGTGATAAGAGACTAAACGCCGGTCGATATTAGCACCATCGCCCGTTCTGCCGAGCGAGAATAAAGAGAATGTATATAAGGATTACAGTAAATTTAATAAAGAAAACTACTTAAATAGAAACTTATAGATAGAAACTTTATTTCCAGAGGATGACACATAATCGTGCATAGCACCAACAAACCTGTGGTCCTAAGTTAATTACAATATATATTTACATTGAACTAATTATACCTAAAAGTTTACTGGAATTACATATAAAATATTTTCCTTGAACTAAATATACCTAAAATTTACATTGAACTAAATTGTACCTAAAAGTTTACTGAAATTACATATAAAAATATTTTCATTGAAATAAATATACCTAAAAGTTATTCAAACAACATGCCAAAATTACAAAAATTACATGCCAAACATTGAACTAAATGAACCAAAACGTTCGTGTTCCTTTTGATAATCTAAATTTTTTTTATAAAGATGATGTTTCAAACAATTAACAGAAGTGGACGATCGAATTTCAAATGGTAAACTGTTCCAGTATTTGCTGGTTCGAACTGCGAAGCTTCTGCCACCTTCGGTCTGACGATTGTATCTTGGTGTAAAAAATGTCAATCTTGCGTTTCGTGTTGATCGTGAATGTATATCACTGTTTAGCACTAATAATTGTTTCAAATATTCAGGAACATCTCCTTTGGTCCGATTGTATGCCACCATGCACCTCCTTATACTTGATTCGACATAAAGGTAGCCAGTTTAGTTTGTTGAATGCATCTACAGATGGATGACGTGATTCAGCATTCAATATTATTCTAGCTGCACGTTTCTGGAGTTTAAAGAGTTTCATTACATTGTCATTACTGCGACTCGACCAAACGATACTACAATACATAAACAAAGGCTTGATCATGGCGTTGTAGAAAAGGATCCGCTCATTAATAGGAAGATATGAATTGATATTTTTCAAAATTCCAATACGTTTCGATATCTTTTTGGAAATGTTATCAACATGATAGTCAAAAGAAAGATCATCATCCACTTCCATCCCTAAAAGCTTCGCATGATTCACCTGTATAAGTTTCGAACCATTAATATCAATATCCAAAGTTAGGTTAGTGTGAAGACGTTTGCCCTGAACAAGTAGAATCTTTGTTTTGTCTGCATTCAATGGTAATTTATTTGTATTTGCCCATTCATCAACAGTAGATACTTCTTTTGATAATTTTTTTTCTAGGTCGGAAATATGTTTATGGTCGGATGATGCAATGATGGTAGAATCATCGGCAAATAAATCTGTTTGTGATTGTATATGTAAAGGAAGGTCATTAATAAATAATAAAAACAAAAGCGGACCCAAAATAGAGCCCTGAGGGACTCCTTCAGTGATAAAACGTGTTGGTGATGATTTGCCTTTAAACTGGACAAACTGTCTTCTATCAGAAAGATATGATTTAAACCATTCCAATGCATCTGAATCGATCCCATAGAGTTTAAGTTTAGTAATCAGAATTTGGTGGTCAACCATGTCAAAAGCCTTTTTGTAATCCACAAGAAGCATTCCATTGACTTGGTTCCTGTCAATGTTCATCAAAAGTGAATCAATAATGTTGAATGCAAGTGCAGTTGCTGTACTATATTTCTCTCGAAAACCTGATTGACTAGAATAAATGAGATTGTGACTTTTTAAATACTGAGATAGGTTGTCATGAATATGCCTTTCAATCATCTTAGAGAGAGCTGGAAGAATAGATATTGGTCTAAAGTTGTTAACATCAGTTAAGTCACCAGCTTTAAAAAGCGCGGCCACTCTTGCCGTCTTCCACTCTGTTGGAAATTCTTTAGTTGTAATAGAAAAGTTGATCAGTTTGGCAATAAATGGCGCTAATGCTTTTATACCAATTTTCAGTAAATTAGTACTGATACCATCGACTCCTGTCGCTTTGTTGGATGACATCTTTAATAAATATTTGGTTACTGATTCAGTGTCAATGAGAGGTATACTAAAGGATGTGCTATTTATATCCATTTTAGAACTTATGAAGTCACGTAACTTGGTTAAATTCACTTGGTAATATCAGTTATTGGGCTCAATGATGATTTAATGTTTTTCGCAATTGATGTAAAATGAATGTTTAAAAACATTGATATTAAAAACATTGATTGTCAAGATGGTATATAGTACTTCTCAGAAATACCCGAACCAAAATCGCGTTCGGAACGCATCTTGGTTCCGAACCGGCACCCATCGGAATTCTTCGTTGTTCCCCAAAGTTTAGCATCACTTGATCATTTGGAGAGCTTTCCACATATTCACATTGTTTTACCAATCAACTGTAATAAATAGTGTGATATAATAATGCCAGATGTTTGCCTGTTTGATATAATAATAATAATGCCTATACAAATATTAAATGATAAATATATCTTTAAACTGAAATGTTCTGTGTGTGCTGTACTAAATATCCAGTATAATATATGCTGTTGAATATTGCATCGGATATCCAAATGAATATGCTGTTGCATATTCTATTGAATATCCTATAGAATAAACAATCGAAAAAAGAAAGGCTGACAAGAAAAATAAAAGGTACATGTAGAAGCTTATAACATTTATTAGCGATTTGTCTTAAAGTATTGTAAAAATATCGTCAAAAAGTGTTGCCACTCTAAATGGTTATGTTCTGTAAATAATGATATTGCCACACACCACTATATGACAGAATCTAACTTACAGTATTCTTGGCAGTGGCCAGATTGAAACAAATTGCCCATGATTATAACTTGTTCAAGAGTTGTTTGCTGAAAGTGTTCTTTTATTATAGGAAATGAAATATCAAAATTGCAGGACAGTCTAAGCTGTCAGGAAACGTTGCCTAAAAAGGATGAGAAAACAAACCACTTAAAAAGACAATATATGTGCAGTTGTTAAATGTTGAGTTATAATTATATTAGAAAGTTAATAAAACTGTTGTATATGATTTCATCTTCAGTACGTGTAGGCTGTAGCGCATGTAAAAAGCCGGTTATAATAAAAGAGTCACATGTTCAGCCTCACACCTGCCCTCCCCAAGAACAACAAAACAACGACAAAACATATTGCAAAGTGTTTTTTTCAAAACAGATTAGCTGTTTAGACATGGTTTAAATTCTAATATTCGCTACTGGGTAATGCACCTGTACCAAAACAATACTTTGTTTATCTGCAGACTGAATTTATGTTCCTTACAATATTGTACGTAGTTTTTTTTCACGCTGTCAAACAGAGCAAAAATAAACGCAATCAATAGATTTTGCAATAGACATAGCCAATGAAGCACACAAAGAACATAACTGAATTATGTGATGCACATCAAGCACACGAATCATATCAATTCATGAATCATATGAATCACAGGAATCATGAATTTTATAAATATGTATTATATATAGTGGGGATACTATATGTAAGCTAGTGTATAGTGGAACATATAGGGAGACTATATGTAATATTACCATGAAGTATATACCCTTTATTAAGAGTAACTAACTTCTTTTTTTTTAATTTATTAATTTATTATTTTTTTTACTTTTTCAAGTTAATTTACGAAAGTGTCAGGTTTTATTTCTACTATTTACTATCTTTTGATGTTGATATATCGTGTACTGTAAATGATTATATTGTACAATTTTATTTATTTAGTTCCCATTGATCCAAGGGGATGTTTGTACTTCCCTAAGAAGTGCATGATTCCATTACTAGATCCAGGTACATGTAGCCAGGTTTTATTTCTATAGATGTTTCAACTATTTCAAATGTCAAGTGTTTAACAATTTCTTTTGATCATTTTCCCTTGTGTTTTTCCCCACTTTTTCCTTCCTGTGTTGTTGTAGGGGCTTTCTTATCTTTTTTTTCCTCGGGTTGTTTCGTAGACTCGGCCACAGGTGGCTCTTCTTCAGAGCTCTCCAGGTCTTCGAGAAGACTTCTCTTCTCCTTTTTTCCCGACTCCGTCTTGCCGTCATCAGTGACGACAATTGAGCGCAGGTAGCTCTTTAAACCTTTCACATCTGCATTTCCTTTGAACTGGTTCGTATTGGCGTCGCTTCACTGAGCAGATGCTTGGCAACCATAAATTGAATTGCAGTGGTAAACATTGCTCCGCCAACTTGAAACGTCTCTGCCATTGAGTTGTTGAGGGTTGACTCCTCGTCATATAAACCTTTTAATAGGGTTTTGACATCTTTCTCGGATGGCTTGTCCTCGGTTTGGGTATTCAAGCGACCCAACGCCTTTTGCTCTGTCATTCGCTGTTCGAAAAGCTCTTTGTTCACGAACGCTGAGAGCAAGTTTGCAGCAAGTCCATGTTGGCCGTGACTGTTGCCGCCATTTCGCTGATCGCCACAGGAAATTAGCAGGGAAATGGTTGAAGTAATTTATCCCTTTCGGGCGGTCGTCTTGGCTTTTGCCATGTTTTGTCTGTTTGTACATCTGACAAAGATATTTTAAAAACAAGATTAGTTTAATTTAATTAAGGCAATTCGGCAAGCTAGAAGCACATTTTCAATATGACAAGTTTATGGCAACGCGGCCAATTTGTTCGATTTGTGCACTTTACGGTTACTGAACACATTGTATTTCCTGTATAATGAAACAATTATGCCATAACAAGTTGAAATATCAATAAACCTAAGACAAAGGACGTGTGCCCCTCAACATGAATCACAGTTCGTTTGCTAGCCCTTTGAAGTTTGTTGCGTTTCCAGATCATGTATTTCCATTGACTAAAAGTCATTTTTAAAAGTTTAAAACTTTTTTTTCTTTCTAAAATTCATTTTTAAAGTATTGCCAACTGAACAAATTTAAATATATTATACAATGGCGGTTGCAACGGGTGAAGAATGTCGTTCTCAAAGGTGTCTCTTCACGTTTTACGCGTGACAAAGCAACGTATGCAGTGCCAGCTGGTATATTAGGCACATCGAACCAGAGGGCGACTTTTCACAACGTTTGACCCTGCGCTTTGCACATGGTGTTCGCGTAAGCCATCCGTATTGGATAATACGTCTTCTTACGCCCTTCGCACATTGTTGTCACCAAATACATTGCTGCAAAGTAGCCGTTCGGTAATCTGACAAACACCGTGTTGTTCTGAACTGTTTCAACAATTGCCAGTTGACCATTTACTATGCTGTTTGCCTTGTCCCTAATTTACTATTTTTTTTAATGATTATTGTATAATTTAATTTATTTAGTCCCCTTTCATAAAAGACATCCACTAGATATAAACTATAAGCAATATTTGGATCTAAATCCGATTTCGTTATTTGGCATAGTTTTACATGGACCTCCTCCAACATAATTTTCGGCAGTAAATGTTGTTTATCCTACATCAGTGACACTGGACGGCAGCGTCTCTGACATATTTGCTTTACATTTGCGCTCCTTCAGGAACGATGATGTTGATAAACCCGTCGCTCGACCTTTTAATATTGTCAACCGTTCGATTTCGGTGTTCCATCTCTACCATTTCCGGCAGGAATGATTTCATGACAAACTACAAGAAAAGCGTCTCATTTTCAAACTTGAAACCATTTACCACAAGTCATCATGTCTAGCAAGAGTGATGAAAAAAAAATGGCGGAATATTTTGAAAGAACAACACAAAGATACCACTCGTTATGGCTTCTTGGTGTTTTTCAACTTCCAAGTGCGTCAAAATGAACTCTTGAAATTATAACTTTTGTTTGTATTGGCTTGTAAAATGCAAATTTCCTATGTACTAATATTTCTTGTTAACTCAACATCTCAATGTTTACTTCAATCCAGAGTACCATATATATCATTCCCTTCACTTCTGATTTATTTGGTCAGGAAGCTACACATTTCCTTCCATTATATCATTGTGTAATTAAGCTGAAGAAGAATCCAAATGACCAAATATTAATTTTAAAACCAAGAAAGAACACATTGACAACTGCGAGAGACGTTTCCCACACTTTGGTATATACTTCGTGTATGCCAAGTTTAATGTTTACTTTTTTGCAGATCAGGTTCTTAAACGTTGGTTTCTTTTGTGTTTAGGTTGCATTACAGCTGAGGATTCAAAGTGCTTAAGTAAAGAGTATGTGAATCCATCACTAGATGGAGAAGGTATGTGGGCAAGGTGTCAGGTTTTATTTCAATTATTTACTATCTTTTCATGTTGATATTTTTTATTGTACAATTTGATTTATTTAGTTCCCATTGATCCAAGGGAATGTTTGCACTTCTGTAAGGAGTATGTGATTCCATCACTAGATCCAGGTATATGGCCAGGTTTTATTTCTATTTATCATAATTTACTACGTTTTTGGTTGATGTACTGTAAATTGTAAATGACTATTGTACAATTTAGTATATTTAGTCCCCTTTCATAAGATAGAGTAACTAACTTTTATTTTATTTATTTTATTTATTTATTTATTTTTTCGCATATCAAGTTCTTAAACGTGGGTTTGTTTTGTGTTTAGGTTGTATTACACCCGAGAATTCAAAGTGCTTGAGTAAAGAGCAAGTATGTGAATCCATCACTAGATGGAGAATGTACGTGGCCAAGGTGTCAGGTTTTATTTCTATTATTTCCTATATTTTGATGTTGATATGGTGTGCTGTAAATTATTATATTGTACAATTTGATTTATTTAGTTCCCATTGATCCAAGGGAATGTTTGTACTTTTGTGTGAGGAGTATGTGATTCCATCATTAGATCCAGGTACATGTGGCCAGGTTTTATTTCTATTTATCGTCTCCATTTTTTCTACTATAGTTGTTCTTCCAGTAGATAGATCTGAGAATTTTAAATTAATCAATTTATGAAATGCATTCCTTTCTTTTCTTTTTGTGCATAGAGATTCAGACGTCCATAATTCATAAAAACGCATTCATAAAAAACCATGGTTATCAAAAGGTCTTTTGAAGTCTATCAGGAGAAAAAATAAACTTTATAAAAAATGCATGATGAAACCTACTCTCGAAAACGGAAATTTTTATAAGAAATATAAAAATAAACTAATCCATTTACTGCGCATTGCAAAACGTTGCTATTACGAAAAGAGATTGGAACAGTCTAAATCGAATATGAAAAGTACATGGAATATCCTCAATGAAATATTAAATAGAAAGAAGCGAATTAACAAATTATCTTCTATTTTTACTATTGACAATAAGGATATTTCCAACCCCATGGAAATTGCTAATAGATTTTGTGACTATTTTACAAACATTGGTTCAAACCTAGCTAAAAAATTCGAGTATCATCATGCAATCATCGTTCTTTCCTTGCTGGTAGTATAGTGGATTCTATATTTTTTGAGCCGGCAACCCAATCAGAAATTGTAAATTCTCTTAGAGATGGGACAGCAGCAGGTTGTGATAAAATCCCAATATGGTCTAAAGGATTCCATTGACTTAATTTCCGAACCTTTGACCCACATTATCAATTTGTCATTAGAATCTGGTGTTGTTCCAGATCAAATGAAAATTGCTCGAGTTATTCCGTTATTTAAATCAGGTGACAATTTCTAATTATAGACCAATTTCGGTCTTACCAATTTTTTCCACGCTCTTGGAAAGAGCAATGTATAATCGCCTATTGAAGTATTTTGATAGACATGGTATTTTATTTAATAATCAATATGGCTTTAGAAAAAATCATTCTACTTATCTGGCTCTTCTTTATTTATTTGACAAAATTACATCATCAATTGATCAGAAAAATCATACTGTGGGAATTTTTCTTGATCTATCTAAGGCATTTGATACTGTGAACCACGAGATTCTGTTTGACAAACTTGAGCACTACGGCATCCGCGGATTGGCTCTTGACTGGACAAAGAGTTATTTCAATAACAGACTTCAATTTGTTGAATATAACGGAATATGTTCTTCATTAAATAGTATTACGTGTGGTGTTTCGCAAGGGTCAATCCTTGGTCCGCTGTTGTTTTTGATTTATATCAATGACCTTTGTAATGCCTCTAATATCTTTGATTTTGTTTTGTTTGCTGATGATACTAACATATTTTATTCTCATAACGATCTTTCTTGTTTGATGAATACAATTAATATAGAAATGGTCAAGTTATCTGACTGGTTCAAAACAAATAAATTATCAATTAACATTAAAAAATCTAAATATATGATCTTTAAACCCAGGCAAAAAAGGCAAAGAGTTGATTTGATTTTAGAAATAAATAACTGTAGGATTGATAAAGTTAGTGAGGTCGTATTCCTTGGTGTGATACTGGATGAACACATGTCTTGGAAGCCTCATATTTCACATGTTGCAAGTAAAATTTCGAAATCAATAGGTATTATATATGAATCAAGTGTTTGCCTTTCTAAACCTGTATTACGTACTCTATACTATTCTTTAATTTATCCATACCTTCAATATTGTGTTACTGTATGGGGATCTACGTATCCTTCTAACCTTAATCGAATTGTTCTGCTTCAAAAACGTGCGATGAGAGTTATTAATAAGGATGCATTTGATGCTCATACGGACCCAATATTTAAGGAAATGAAGGTACTAAAATTTAGTGATATTTATTTATTTTATTTGGGCAAGTTTATGTTTTTTTTAAAAATAATTTATTGCCTCAAAGTTTTGACCATTTCTATTTACGAATCAATGAAGTTCACAATTATAATACTCGACGTTCTAGACAATTCGCTGTTCCTTTCTGTAGAACAAAAATCAGACAATTTTCTGTAATTTATCAGGGTCCTGTATTTTTTAATTCGCTAAACGTAGACATCCAAGAAGCTTCGACCGTTAATTCGTTTCTTTCTAAGCTTAAAAAATATCTTCACTCTTGTTTATGAATATTCAATATATTATGTATTTATTTACTTATTAATGTAATACTCATATTGTAAATCAAATTATCGGTTATTTATTGTTTTCATGTGTATGTATATATATATATATATATATATATATATATATATGTATGTGTCTGTGTATGCATGTGTATATGTGTATGTATATATATATATATATTTATATAGTCTCTCTAGCTACTCCTAATCTTGTATTAAGTTTATTTAAATATGGTAGCCCAATGCCATATAAGCCTTTTGGTTTCTTTTGGGCTTCCTCACCATTTGTATTATTCTGGTTGTTTTTTCTTTCTTGTTTTGTATTTATTGGCAAATAAAATACTGTTATACTGTTACTGTTATACATAAAAGCTTTCCAACCTGGCTGATCAACTGCCTGCCATGGGGCACAATCAATGTTCTTGATTATTATTTTAGAATATCATAACATCGATATTTATTACTGAACTTCGTACAATGACCTATTTAATGATAATACTACCACTACTAATAATAATAATCGTACCTATGGTATCATAATATCCTCAATTTATACCATGTGAGATTTGTTATATCATGACAATACACAGCTGTTGCAACACCTGTGCTGTAATGTTATTACAGTCTTTTGATACATTTATACATTTTATTAAGTCTTTTGTACACCTTTGTGCCGTTTTTGTAACCCTGTTCGTAAATGAAAGAAAACGCCGCTAGGCGTAAACTTAGGCTACTTCACAGAAAAAATTAAAAATTCCAATGATGGTTTATTACTGGTATTTTGTTGGTATTTGATTGGATTATCATTGGAAAGTAAAATACCATACCAACATTAGTTTTAAATATATTTATGGAACAAATACAGTTAACAATGAACTTTCCGTGTAGTATGTGGGTGTGGTCTTGGCCTAGTTCTCAATTTTTCCTGTGCGAAACGGTTAGCAGAAATTTTTTAAGGGATTACTTCCCATGGGAAGCCATCTGATTGGCTAACCCAAAATAACTTTTATCCTAACCCTAAATAACCTTAACCCCCCACCACATGTACATGTACACCACTGAAGGCACTCTCAGTTTATAGGCTAACATGAGAGAATGCTTGTGGGCTGCACATGCGCAGTCAAGGTCCCAAAAAAGGTGATACCAAAAAAATAATTTTGCAAATGGTTATGTGGTTGGCCAAAATAAGCAATGTCAAAAGGAGGCTCAGCACTGTTCTTGGCTATCTCAAACGTGAAACAAACGCCAAGGTTGACTTAGAATAGCCGTTCAAAAACCTATTCAACACCGAATGTCCCAGACATGCCTTCCGACCGCGCCTCAACCAGTGCCGCACTGGTGGGGTAAATACGTACCTAAAATGAACAGGTTTTGTGATTGGCTATATGGAACAAAAGTGATAGGGTTAGGACATTGGTTTCTTTGTGGTTGATTCTATTGTTTTATTGTTTGAATCAACCAATCACATGATAGTATAGGTAGGTGATGACCCCACTGGTGTCAACGTCCATTGACAACCTAGGACAATCCAGCACATCTACAGTACTGCCTAGAAATAACCTAACACTGAGGTTGCGGTGGATTAGCGGTGAGGTTGCGGTGGATTAGCGGTGAGGTTGCGGTGGACAAAACCAACCGCATGAGAAAAACTACGTCGACTAAACACTTCGGGTTCCGATCTTGTCCGACTATTCAGTAACGCGCGTGTGTCAATAACAGTATGCCGTCCCATCCAAAATCAAATATTACTCTCGGTGTAAAAAGTAGAGTGCTGTGTAAACAGCGGACTTTTGATTGGTTTCACAGTTTCACAGTGAGTTCGTGATTATTATCAAATGATCTCCTTGAAAGATTTTCGTTAAAGACACAGTGATCGGCGTTTGGAATATGGTTTGGAGTTGTAGTTTGTGGCAAATGGCACCACCAATGTCCAAAATCACGATCTGTCGGTTTCAGTTTACTTTCAGACGATTACTAGAAGTTCCGCATTGTGTCATTCTTTTCTCGGCCGTGATCAGTTTTAGATTTGGAACTAAGCATATAAATGTCGAATGCCAACGAACTTCCGAACGCACGTTTAAAACCCCGTGACGTTTGGAACGGAGGTATCCGGTCGGTTTCGCTAAATCTAGAGTCAGTTCGCCACACACATAAAGTCAGTTTGCCACACACATAAAGTCAGTTCGCCACACACATAAACACACATAAACGGAAAGCGGAATATATATCACCGAAAGCGCGTTGGCGATTCCGATGGACGGCATCTCTGAGTCACACTTATTGTGTATATTATTAATATATATATTATTTATTATTACTTATTACTTATTGTTGTATAGCAGCTATTTCAACAAAACCGCGTTAAAATTAGCTTGGCAAAAGACTGAGAGCATTAATGGCAGCGCGCATTGGCGATGGACGGCATGCATCTCTGTGAAACATCGCTTTAATAGATCCCATCTAAGATTTATAACGCTGTTGCACTGTGATTATTTGAGGTGATCTGTTTAGTAAATACGTATTAAACAAATCAAGTTGATTGTTTTTTAATAAATGATGAGTTGTAGCGAACTGACTTAATGTGTGTAGCGAACTGACTTTATGTGTGGCGAACTGACTAATTTATGTGTGTGCGGAGGCCTTCAGTAATTATACTCTGATCTAGGGCTCCGCTCGCAGAAATGTCAGTATTTCGTTGCCATTTGGCAGTTCATCACCTTTTCACTTTACTGTCGGTTCAGTTTTCTTTTAAACGCGTGCTTCGGATGTTCCGGAGTAACTTCGCACGGCAAAAAATCTGAAACTATTGTTATTAAAATCGACTTTATCGGTTTGGCCCCATTTGCCACAACCTATTAAACTATCACAAACAACCAAACGCTTGAAGGACATTTTCGCCCATGCGAAAATTGCTACATTGTTAAACATGATAATCACAATTCCCCCATTTGTCAATGCACTATACTATATGCACACCATTCGAAATACTGAAAAGTGCACGTTTAATAGTGCCAGTGTCAAATCCACCGGAATTTGATTGTTATTCTGTGCCAGCGAGGTGTCACACCGTTCTTATTCATAGCACACATGCATAATATCATAAAAGAATGCTAAGGTTTCCGTAAAGAAGGTACCCAAGGAAAACGAAAGGAACGTCCAAAGCATCGCCTGAAGGTATTAAAGTCTTAATAATTATTGGTTGAATATATGTAAATCCTCCTGTTGATATGCTTATAAATTCAGATGGCCGGCTGTCGGTAAAATATACGAACCAAATACGAAATGTAAACAAAAAGCCGCTTTAACGAGAATAATATATTGACCTGCGTGCTGCGCTTAGGTGATTTATTCGTTACAAGAATATTTGTTATGCCTTGCGATAATATTTTGATATTAATATTAATCAGCATGGTTGAACTTAATGTTCGGCACATGAGAAGTTTGACGTTTGAAACGGTTCATTGTTCAGTTTGCTAGTGATATTGCCAGTGATATGCACGTGCATATTGTTCGATTTGGACACTAGTCTCGTCCGTAAAAAATGACGTCCTCGAACGCGTCTTTTACCGCTAAGGCATTCAAACAGAACAAGAGCCTCTTTATTTTGTTTGGCTCTCGAACAAACTGGCAATAACGCGAATGTTCATGCGTCCGTGAGACATCAACGGCGCATTCGTCCACCAGTTTGATATTTATTTTCAGCAGATGTTAATTCGTCATTCGCTTTCATTGTTTCCTCGATGAACTTCAAGTGTTCCTTTTTCAAAAGCGGTTTGCCCTTGGCGCATCTCGTAGATTCCCACCATTTCGTCGATACTGAGAAAGATATAAAATTTAAAGCCGACCTCGATGTTTGAATTCAAGGATGTCCGCGATTTTTGTTATCGAAACTGATGAAGACCAAAGCGAAACAATTCGTTCCCTGGCGTATTGCGATAATTTCACCATTATTTACGAAACGATGGAGTGAACCTTATGGTATGGTTATGGTATGACGCCAAACTTCGGAAAAATCTACTCGTTCCGGAACGTGTCGTATAATTTCCGACGTGAGAACCGCGCTTGCTTACGAAAGGTTAAACCTAGGTTAGACCGAGGTGAGACCTAGGTGCCACCTAGGATCAACCGAGGTGAGATTTAGGTTGACCCTAGGTTGCACCGAGGTTCAACCTAGGTTCTACCTAGGTTTTCGTTAGGTTACTTCTAGTTGCAATGTTGGGAAACCTGCCACAGCAAGTGGCCTCCGACAGTGGCCTCCGACAGTACATGGACAACTTTTGCAGGTACGCGTGTTTCTCAGGCCCCGGCCTTTTTGCCTACTATTGTTCCACCGTCGCTTGCGATTTCGCAATGCTTATACCCGGGGACTTCATCAATATTCTCTTTGTTTGCTCCATTGCCCTCCATGTATAGATCATCAGTCCCTCCTTTCTTACCTATTACCTCCACCTCTACAATACATCCATCACTGGGGCATGGGCCCAGGGTATAACTCCATTCCACATAAAATGGTGAAACACATTGTGGGGTGTCAGTTTGCCCATTTTAATCCAGATGGGCAGCTAGATGGGCAGCTTGTGATCAACCCAGGTCCAAGGAAAGATCAACAAATAACAGACATAATAACTTGGGTGCAGACATTTTCAATTTATGCAAGCATTTTTTGCGCCCACTACCTGCACCAAGCTTGTGACTTATGGCTATACCAATTGTTCATCGTTCGGATAGCGAAGCAGTTCCAAGGCTATACTTGGGCAAACTATGACAAAGCCTTTCTTTGGGACACAGTGGCAAGACACATCACTGACTTGTCCCAGATGAATGTGGAGTTGTTTAACTACCATTCATTCACTTCCCGTCTTGAAGCTTTTATCCAGTCACCGACTGAAGCAAGACCTATCCTGAGAGTCTTAATGTACAGTCTCTCTCAGGCGAAACGCAATGGTAAGCTTACACCAAACAGTAGGTTGCTTTCTCATACGAACCAGTACTTACTAAATATCTCAAGGCAAAGGATGGGGTAAAACGATCATAAAGCTTTTATTAAAACGTGTTGGTACAGTACTGCTCAGAATTAACCTAACGAAAAACGCGTTCCGAACGCGTCCCTAACTAAATCACAAGATTACACATATATGATTTTCTAATATCGTTAAATTATCTGTAAATAGCAAACAAATCTAAATAACTCAAGAACGAAGTAAGATATTGAAAAACTGTAAAAGACGTTCTTTATCATATTGCTCATTTAGTCATTTGTGGTCCTGTGGCTGTAGCAACATTTGCACTCTATATTACTATGTAGGCAACAAATAAACAATATACCCTCTGAAAGTCACCATAATTTAATTACGGCCTTTTCTTCTTTTTCAAGTATACATTGCTCTTTCTAAAGTTAACTAACATGGCAAGCGGGTATATGACAGGAAAAACGTGTGTTTTTATTGTAACAAGCAATTCGGGGATGTCGTTCGCCACCTCAAAGCCGTACACAAAGATGAAAGGGAGATGGAAGCTTCATGCTTTAAAAAAAAATCCAAAGAATTTAAAAAAGCAATGGAGAAGTTGAGATTACTACAATCTGCAAGTATTGGAGGCAGGAGAAGGGGAGCTGAAAGTGTGTAGGCGACCTTCATCGGAGGGAGAGACAAACCCAAGCAATTACTTGCCATGCAAGTATTGTCTTGGGTTTGTCCTCAAGCACAAACTATGGAGGCACGTAAAGATGTGCCAGTTTAGGGAGCCAACAAATAGTGACGCAGAGAACAGAAATCTGCGTTATGAAGGTGGGTTACTTCTCGCGGCAAACAAATATCCGGCTGGCAGCAGTGAGAAGCTGTCAAAGCACGTGTTACAAGTGATGTCGCATGACAACATAACGTTGGTCGCGAGAAGTGACCCAATAATCTTGATGTATGGAAATGCAATTTTGGAAAAGGTCGGGTTGGGCAAGGAGGTTTACGTGTTGCAGAAGATGAGGGAGATGGCCAGGCTTATCATACAGGCCAGAAAAGTGTTGGGAAGGCAGGTGAATATGAAAGATCTTCTGGCGCCAGACCAATTCGACCTGGTTGTCGCCACTGTTAAAAAACTGTGCGGCTTCCAAGATTACCAATTTGCTAAACCTTCGACCGCACGAAGACTTGGGTATGCCCTGAAAAAGATAGCTCATGTTGTTCGTGGGGACGCAATTAAGAAGCGAGAGTATGAGGTGAAGAGAGATGTCGATGAGTATCTTGAACTCCACGAAACTCAGTGGAGTGACAAGATATCATCACATGCTCTCAACACTCTCTCGTTTCGAAAGCACAACAAACCGGAGTGGCTGCCTTTGACCGAGGACTTAGTAAAATTGCGTAAATTCCAAATCGAAAAACTTGAAGAAAGTTATTGCAGATTGTGGGCAATGGATACACCGGAAAACTGGCGAGAACTTGCGGAGATATGTTTGTCGCGCATGATTGTTTTCAATAAAAGACGAGGTAAGCTAGAATAGTCTGTGTATAGTATTGTTGAGACTGTTCACTGTAGAGTACACACACTATGTATGTGAAAACACGATGATGTATTTGAAGGTTGTAGATCAAGCATACTAAAATCGCTCCGAATGTATTTAACAAAATCCACAAACACCTAAAAGTGTTTATGAACATTTAAATTTCCATATAAATAAATAGCTAGTACTAGGATTTTTCTTTAATAAACTCTAGCCTGCTCGTTACACAAAACGAGATGCACATATTTTTTGGGATCACTTTCCTGCATAATTCCTTAGGGACAAATTGGGAACCTTGTGGTAATCAAGGATACTGTTTCTACTTGATTCTATGAAGACTATTCATTTAAATTGCTTTGCTATTTTCGGCTAAGTTTTAAAAACAATAGACAATTTGCATGTTAGCAAAGCATCATGGGAAAAATGGTAACCTTCACTTGCGTGCGAAATGGCCGCCGTGGAGCGAGCATTTTCCATGTGAGAAATATCGCTTATTTTTAACACTTTTTTCGTAAATTCCTGTAGAAGAACCGAAGAGCGAACAATGTGCTCATCAATACGTTCCGAGAGGGAGGTTCTTCCCAACATTTTAAGGTGAGTACGCTTAGTAAGCATCGGGCCGCTCACCATTTTGACCTACAAATATGTGCGTGTTGTTTCTCGATGTATATCTTGTATTTTGACAACGATCGACTGTTTCCTGCGGATTTTTTTGCTTGTTGAAATCGACTAACTTATGACAAAATGTCTGTCGATCAGCATGACACTCAAACACAATGTTTTTAAAGAGACCTTTAAATGTTTTGGCGCGAACTAAAAGCAGTTCAAACCGGTTTTGTCTGCCCCGGCTCTGTTACTTTGTAAAAACGCCAAAGAGAAAGCATTTTGCCTCTGTTGTCGCTTATGTTTCTGCTTCCTTTGTTGTGGTCGGTTTATTTCCTGTCAAAATAAACAAGTAGGTTTTTAGTATTAAAATATCAGGCTGTAAATATATTAAATTCGTAGTTATATTAACGTAGGTAAAACCGTTTTAAATTTGCATAGGTAGTAGAATATAAAATTTAGTTAGTTATAGTATTAGGTTTTTTAATCTTCAGGCAGGCCCTAAGGATTAAATTTGTAAATAGTAAAATACATAATTAAAGTATAGGTTTAAATAATATAAATTTTTTGATGGATATGGAGCCGGGTACTTCATCGGAGGCAGATAAAAGCGACACAGGAGCTGCATGTTCTGAAAGAAAATATAAAGGAGGTGGAACAACGTGCTGTATTCCAACATGTGGTAGCAACACTAAAAGAAATCCTGAACTCTCATTTTACCAAATTCCAAATGACAAAAAGCTCAGAAAGACGTGGTTGCATTGGATTGGATGAGCTGATTTTACACCAAACAACCATCACAGAGTTTGTTCAAAGCATTTTGTGGGTGGCAGGAAGACATGTCTTCACGATGTTCCAACTATAGTGCAAAAACTATTACTGCCCACTCAACCGAAACCCAAAACAACATCTAAATGCAGAAATAGAAAAAACACAATTGAAGAGAGTCATGAGATAGAAGATAAGCCAGCAACTAGAGAGGACAGAATTTCAGAACTTGAACAGTTGGTTGAAAACCTTCAGCAGAAAGATCAAAAACAAGAAGAAGAGATATCCGATCTAAAGCGAAAAGTCGAACAGTGTAGTTTTTCTATAGACCATGTTAAAAATAATGACAGCGATATTGAGTTTTATACTGGCTTTTCTGATTATGGTACATTTAAGGCATTTTATGACTATCTTTGTCCTGCATGTGAAAGGTTACAATATATTGGATCTTGGAATGTTCTAAAGCCGACAGAAAATCGACAAAAATGTGGACCAAGGAGGACATTATCACCAGAGGAAGAGTTATTCTTGTGTCTTGTAAGATTTAGATTGGGTTTACTTGAGAGGGACTTAGCCAACAGGTTTAACATATCTGCATCCCAGGTGTCCAGAATTTGGGTTACCTGGCTTGATTTTTTATACAGACGTTTACGGTCCATGCCCATTTGGCCTTCTCAAAGTTATGTGAGAGAAACCTCACCACCAAGTTTCAAGGAGAGTTATCCAAACACAAGGGTTATAATGGACTGCACAGAGTTATTCATTGAAACACCTTCTCAGCCAAGAAGCCAAAGTGCTACCTTTTCGACCTACAAAAACCATAACACTGGTAAAGGCTTGATTGGCATTGCCCCAAGAGGAGACTTAACATTTGTTTGAGAACTGTATGCTGGTAATACATCTGATAAACAACTGACCAATGACTGTGGGATCTTGAAATTATTAGAACCAGGTGATGAAGTGATGGCAGATAGAGGCTTTGAAATTGAGAATGATTTACCACCAGGCGTGTCGTTAAACATACCCCCCTTCCTTGGTGAGCAAGCACAATTTTCGAAAGAGGATGAGATTAAAACTAGGAGAATTGCTAAACACAGGATACATGTTGAGAGGGCTATCCAAAGAATTAAAAGCTTCCGCATTCTCAAACATGACTTGCAGAAATCTATGGCTTCAGACTTAAACAAAATTTGGGTTATTTGTTCATATTTAACTTTGTTTTTCAGGCCATTAATTCAACCACATGAAGAATGAATTCTATGTTACTGTATATGATAGACTCTAGTCAGTTCAGTGTTTTTTTACTTTATTAAGTATAGTTAATAGTGAGTCTACTATTTAAATTATGTTCAGTGAACATATAATTGTTATAATACAGCAACAGTATCTGGCATCAGATAATTAAAATAAAAAGTTGTTCAGGTAAAGTACACTTTTCCCATTCAACTTTACTAAAATGAATCCTTTCAACATGAACATCACTTACAGTATATACAACAAAGTCTACGAAACACAACTGGCAAATAGCCATAATGCCTTGTACTTGATAATAATATACATGATTCTTTTTTAGACATGGCTTTCCATTCACTATCTCTAAACAAAATGATTTGTCACTGCATGCATTGATGATACTCATCCCAGATTTAGATGCAGGGCATTTTACCTCCACAGCTCCATACATTGACTCTTCTCTATTATCCAATATGAGAGCATCTGGACTAGCACCAAGCCATGGCCACATTGGATTGACCACTAAACCACAGGCTGAGCAAAGAGCTACGTGCCCGTTGATCTCATATTTATATTCATAGTACTTTACCAATACCTTCTGTTCGTTCTCGATTCCCCATTGACAACTTGCATTCTTTATTTTACTTGGCTTAGTAATCTTGTTCACAATAGTCTTGGGGTAGATAGTTTTTCTCCTCTTTACTACACAACCAAATAATGATGAAGTCAACCGACATTTTCTTTGTTTATACCACTCTTCGCATTCATTTTGCTTCCGTCATTATTAACAAACATGTTCTCCATAATATATTTCTCACAACTTTCTTTGTCTGGAACACAAGTACAATCTAAATTCTGAGTTAATTATTTTAGAATACTAGATCTGACTGCTGTTTGGTCCAGTTTGTCATCCACTTCCCCTGCCTTCATTATGCGCTGTCTAGATGGTAATTCATTTGCAGTAAACACACAAGGTTCACAATTGGTGTTGCCTAGGATACCAACTAAATGACAAGTACTTCCTGCTTTTTCCAAGCCAGTTTTAAGCTGCTCCAAGTCATCCTTTGACACCTTCTCTCTTGTTGAACAGTAGTCCCTCTTGCCATCTGGCTCTACTTAGACGTAAAACAAGTTGTCTTCTTTTTGGTGGGCGTTTACGTCCTTTTTTATCCTTATCATACGAATCCTGGGGGGAAATCAGGTCCTCGAAAAGCAGGGCTGCTTGTGTTGTGTTCTTTCTAGGGACATGCCACATTTGTAATTCCTCTGTGCAGGTTTTATCATCTGGTACATCTGAGAGTCCAAGTTCAATATAATCGAGAAGCTGATACAAAGTAGCCGCTACATGTTTGCAACAGCCACCAGCACCAGCAGGGCAATAGCATTTTGCATAGGCAATATCTCCTGAATGTTGATCAAGGTGGACATAAACAAGGTACTGTTTCATTTCTGCATTTACATGGCACCGTACAAGAAAAAGGACTGCTTCATTTCCTTTCTTAACATTAGGTTTCACCATAAACTGCCTTGGATAACCAGCTTTAAATAGTTTGTATCCACTTCTCTTGTGTTTAAATGCCTCGGCAGGCTTGCCATCAGGTGTTTTGTTTGCTTCTAGTATCAAATGGTCTTCCAATTTTTTGTATGAGAATCCAGGAATAAACTTTAAACTCTTTGTCCAACCATCTCCCAATGCTGCCAAATCTTTATCTGCCTCCGATGAAGTACCCGGCTCCATATCCATCAAAAAATTTATATTATTTAAACCTATACTTTAATTATGTATTTTACTATTTACAAATTTAATCCTTAGGGCCTGCCTGAAGATTAAAAAACCTAATACTATAACTAACTAAATTTTATATTCTACTACCTATGCAAATTTAAAACGGTTTTACCTACGTTAATATAACTACGAATTTAATATATTTACAGCCTGATATTTTAATACTAAAAACCTACTTGTTTATTTTGACAGGAAATAAACCGACCACAACAAAGGAAGCAGAAACATAAGCGACAACAGAGGCAAAATGCTTTCTCTTTGGCGTTTTTACAAAGTAACAGAGCCGGGGCAGACAAAACCGGTTTGAACTGCTTTTAGTTCGCGCCAAAACATTTAAAGGTCTCTTTAAAAACATTGTGTTTGAGTGTCATGCTGATCGAACGATTGACAGACATTTTGTCATAAGTTAGTCGATTTCAACAAGCAAAAAAATCCGCAGGAAACAGTCGATCGTTGTCAAAATACAAGATATACATCGAGAAACAACACGCACATATTTGTAGGTCAAAATGGTGAGCGGCCCGATGCTTACTAAGCGTACTCACCTTAAAATGTTGGGAAGAACCTCCCTCTCGGAACGTATTGATGAGCACATTGTTCGCTCTTCGGTTCTTCTACAGGAATTTTCTCGTCCATTTTCGGTTCGATTTCGCTGTACTTGAGTCAAAACAAACTTAATAGCATTACAAAGACGTTCCTTGTTTTAAAATTTTCAAACACTACGAAAAAAGTGTTAAAAATAAGCGATATTTCTCACATGGAAAATGCTTGCTCTACGGCGGCCATTTCGCACGCAAGTGAAGGTTACCATTTTTCCCATGATGCTTTGCTAACATGCAAATTGTCTATTGCTGACTATTCCCTTCATTGATATCCCATCCAACAGATCCCCTACCGGCGCTTCGATATGTCCTTACAAAGACCTTCCGACGACCCACAAGAGCGTTCCGACCATTCCCGACCACATTCCGACCACTTCCAAAGTTTCTCCGACCACTTCCGAAGTCGCTCCGACATATTCCGAAGTTGTTCCGACAACTTCCGATGATGTACCGACAGCTTCCGAAGATTGGCCGATCACTTCCGAAGTTGGCCCGACCCTCCACGAAGACGTCCTGACCTTCCACGACCTCCATGTATCACTTCCCGTGAGATTTGTTAAAAGGATAAAAAATAGCTGTTTCGTTTCGCTGTTTCGCTTCGCTGTTTCGTGGTTTAGCACAGTCCCAATCCAACATGCATGCTCACATGGAGGACAAATAGGGAAACGAGACTTTGAAACATACAGTACTCAAATCAAGACCAAGTCATGCACCTGAAGTGAACCCCAACAAATTTACTTAAAATCAACTTCAAATAGATTTAAATTATTTTAAATCACATAACCCTTCCCTCCTGAATTTCATACCCGTTACCCTTCTAATCATAACCTAGTCTCAACCTTATCCTAACCATAACCATAATAACCATAATCACAACCATTTTCATAACCACAGTGCTACTCGTAACCGTAATCCTAAACATAACCCCGATCCCAAACATAATCTCAATCCTATAACCACAATCCTATTCCTAACCATAATCCAAAACATAATCCTAACCATAACCCTCATCCTAAACATATTCTCATTCCTAACCATAATCCTAAGTGTAACTCCAATACAACCATAACTCTAACCTCAACCTTATCCTAACCCCACCCTAATCCTCACCCAACCCTATACCTAAACCTTATTCCAACCCTAATCCCAACCCGATCACATTCCTGAACATAATCCAATCTATCTTCAACTCTAATCCTAATGCTAAACTCAGTAGATTAAAAATACAGCAATATCATTTAAAAATAACAAAGAATACAATATAATTTCCATTCTCAATCATACACCATCATTTTGGGATGACAATTCACCCCCAGGATCTGAATACCTGACCTTTAAACGTTTATTTTTATTATTGTTTCACTTTACAAAACATCAAAAAGTAATGGCGTACAGCAGGGCGCGCGTCGAGTCGACACAATTTCATTTCACCCCAATTTTTTGCTTTTCACAATCATTCCATAAGCTCTTTCTCACACCCTCATCCCCATCATTTTCCCTTCACTACACTTCGTATGCGAGCACGTCGTTCCAAGACCTGCTAGCTGGTTAAGAAACGTGCTCTCCCAACCATGCTTGGAACCTGAAGACATCATGGCTCCGTGTTTTGTTCAAACTCGGATGTTTTTTTAAAAACAGGGACTTGGTTGAGGTAGCGGAAAACAGCATTTACCTCGCCTTGGCATCTTTTCCATTCTCTCCGCACCCGGGTTATGCAATTGCTCCATTAGATCATATTTATCCACAAACGCTACTCCTTTCTATAATATACCATGTCACCGACTCATTCCAATACACTCGCTTCCCTTTTGGCGGCGCGCGGCGGACCTCGGAGATCTTTTACGCACAACACCCAAAATTTCCCGTACATCAATTCAAGATTTAAATAGAAATTCAGTTTCAAAATACAACATTCATATTTCCACAAAACTACTGAATTGTGGAGCAATTTGTCTTCGGTCACACCATAGTTAATACGTAATCAAGCAGGTTCAATTGAATCCTTCAAAAACAATGTTTTCCTATATTTATTTTATCATACTCGTATCCCCACTTCGCCTCAGATCTGATCATTATGTCCGAAGTAGCTATTTTTTAGGTGAATACTCCCTATTTTAATTTATTTCAATATATAATTTTGTTATTAAACCTAATAACAACAATATTAAATACAATCCAACATGCATGCTCACATGGAGGACAAATAGGGAAACGAGACTTTGAAACATACAGTACTCAAATCAAGACCAAGTCATGCACCTGAAGTGAACCCCAACAAATTTACTTAAAATCAACTTCAAATAGATTTAAATTATTTTAAATCACATAACCCTTACCCCCTGAATTTCATACCCGTTACCCTTCTAATCATAACCTAGTCTCAACCTAATCCTAACCATAACCATAATAACAACCATTTTCATAACCACAGTGCTACTCGTAACCGTAATCCTAAACATAACCCCGATCCCAAACATAATCTCAATCCTATAACCACAATCCTATTCCTAACCATAATCCAAATCCAAAACATAATCCTAACCATAACCCTCATCCTAAACATATTCTCATTCCTAACCATAATCCTAAGTGTAACTCCAATACAACCATAACTCTAACCTCAACCTTATCCTAACCCAACCCTAATCCTCACCCAACCCTATACCTCAACCTTATTCCAACCCTAATCCAAACCAGCCCTAATCCTGTAAGATGTTGTATAAAAGACATTTATTACTAGCATTTGCTCAACTTATATACAATTCGTTACCGGAAGTAGACGGGACATTCGTGCATCTTATTACATCTACCTTTCTCCTAAATCTTTTTTTTCTTTCTAATTTATAACAAATTTACATCTAGCTATCAATTCAATCTAACTTAAAAAAATTGTTTGTTTTTTTCTAATTTATAACAAAATTGTTTTGCTCTACAATTTTCTACAAATTTAACCTATTTGTTTTTTTGACAACTCTGCCCGACCTTGTAACAGTACGCTGTGGATCTGGCTCTGATATGTTCGTATTCTGGCTGGTTTCTCCGGCAGATGATTGGTCTTCTGACACACCTGATTCCTCTTGCTCTGTTGCTTGTTCATAAGGTTCTTCTACACACAACAAATGTCGTCGATTCCTTCGAAATTGTCCACTTTGCGACTGAACAATATATGACCTTGGGTATTCTGCTTCGTTGACCACTAATGCTTTTGGACTTCCTTTCTGATCTTGAATTCAACGACATCTCCTGGCATCAAAGCTGACAGGCTTTTGCTCCCCAAGTCGTAATTTCTCTTTTGTTGCTCTTTATAAAAAGAAAGCTGCTTTTGAACATCCGCGGGTTTTCTAACCTTTGGTTGAAGTTGCTCTTCCGTCACTGGGAGTACGGATTTAGTGCGACAGGACATCAGGCGTTGTGCAGGACTACCAAGAATATTATCTCGAGGTGTGTTGCGATGATTAAGCATAGACATATATGGATCTTGGCCGTCCTGTCGAGCCTTTTTCAGTAGTGTCTTTCCAACTTGCACTGCTCGCTCGACTCCTCCATTGCTCTGCGCATACCTTGGAGAGCTAGTCCCGTGTTGAAATCCCCACTGACGAGCAAAATTCTGAAACTCGATACTAGAAAATTGCGGTCCATTATCGCTGTGTACGAAATCTGGAATTCCGTATCGTGCCAAATGAGTTTTCAGCTTTGTAATTACCATAGATGACGTAAGTGAACTCAGCAAATCGATTTCGAACCATCCCGAATAGAAATCAGCTGTTAACAGGTACTGCTTCTGCTCAAAATCAAAAAGATCAACGCCAATCCTTTGCCATGGTCTGGATGGAACCGGAAGAGATTTAAGAGGCTCTTTTTGTTGAAGCTTCTGGTTGCTATTGCATACAGCACACTGTTTGATCATTTCTTCAATATCATCACACATGCTTGGCCAATATACAACTTCCCGAGCTCTGCGCTTTGAAGCTTCAATTCCCAAATGTGGTTGGTGAACAGCCTCTAAGACGAATAATCTCATGGACTTGGGTATGATCGTCTTATCTCCTTTGAAGACGATCTCGTCGTTGATGGACAACTCTTCTTTAAAATCCCAATATGCACGAATATTGGGACTAACTTGTACTTTGGCCAACCATTTACAATGAACTCTTTCAGTTGTTGGATATCTTTATCTGCTTTACTTTCCTCTTGCAACTGTTGTAAGCGTTCCTGGGACATAGGCAATACAACATGCACGTCTAACTCTTCTTCTAGCTGGTCGTCTGGCTGGATGGCCAAATATGCTCTGCTTAACGCATCAGCGATATAAAGCTCCGATCCCGGCTTGTAGAATACTTCGAGATCATACCGTTGGAGTCTCAGTAGCATTCTCTGCAACCTCAGTGGCGACTCATTCAATGGCTTTCTAAAAATTGCTTCGAGCGGCTTATGATCGGTCTCTACTTGCACTTGCTTTCCATAGATGTAATCGTGGAATCTCTCGCAACCAAAGACTATCGCCAATAGTTCCTTTTCAATCTGCGCATACCGTTGCTGCGTTATCTGTAAGGGCTCGAGACGCATATGCTATGGGTTGATTATTCTGCATACAAACAGCTCCCAAACCAGATTGACTGCTATCAACAGAAATTGTGACAGACTTATTCACATAATAGAATGCCAGTGTTGGTGGTTTGCTGCAGGCTTGCTTCAATTCCTCATATGCAACTTCTTGTTCATGATTCCAAGCCCAGGGCGTGTCTTTTCTCAGTAAATTTCTTAGTGGCTTGCTTTTTTCGGATAGGTTTGGTATAAACTTTCCAAAATATTGAATTATTCCCATAAACCTCTGGGTTTCTTGCTTATTCTTTGGCGTTGGCATACCTAGAATTGCAGCAACCTTGCTTGTATCTGGTTTTACTCCATCAGAGGTAAGTTGATGTCCCACATAAGTCACCGATCGGACTTTAAATCTGCATTTCTCTTCACGAAGCTTGAGACCAACCTCTTGCGCTCTCTCCAGAACCTTTCTCAAACTCTCATTGTGGCTCTCTTCGTCAACTCCCCACACAAGAATGTCGTCGGCTATGATTTCACATCCCTGTATGTCGTCAAACAGCTGGTGCATGGCGCGCTGAAAAATTTCGGGCGCTGACTTGATACCAAATGGTAGACGTTTGAACTCGTACCTTCCAAATGGCGTATTAAAACAAGTGAGCGATACAAACTCTTCGTCAAGTGGTATTTGCCAAAATCCACTTGCTGCGTCCAGTTTTGAGAAAACCTTCGCGTTGGGCAAACGTGACACCACTTCCTCAACAGTTAACATCGGATAATGTTCTCTTTTAATGGCTAAATTCAAATCACGCGGATCTAAACAGATTCTGAGCTTTCCGGGCTTTATCACGGTGACCATGGACGAAACCCAGTCGGTCGGCTTGTTGACCTGACGAATGACACCTAATTTTTCCATTCTGCCTAGTTCTTCTTTAACACGTGACCGTAGTGCCACTGGAACTCGTCTCGGAGAGTGGATTACTGGTTTAACGGATTCATCTAACTGTATGTGATGTTTTACGGGCAAACATCCGATGTTATCAGCAGCGAAAACCTCCTGGAACTCAGCGACTATTTTAGACTGGAAATGTTCTTCCTGTTTGAGATCTTGTACTCGTTGCAACAGGCCAAGGTCTTCACACGCTGTTAAGCCCAATAGCGGCTGCGTTGCTTTTTCCACGACAAAATACTGCATCATGTAATCATCGCTTCAGTACTTGCTTTTTAAATAAACTTCTCCAACCACAGCTATTCTGTTACCACCATAAGAAAAAAGCCTGGTCGTGGTCTTATTCAGCGGTGTCGAGCCTCCAATCTTTTCGAATATCATTCTTGGTATGACATTACACTTAGCGCCGGTATCTAGCTTGAAGTTGACATCTGTTCCTTCGAGATTTAAGACGGCATGCCATTCCTCGTCTTTCGCTGTAACTTCGCCAACCACTTCGTTTTGATTGATCACTCCGATGAATAAATCATCGTGTTCCGTAGTATAAACTAGCTTGCTTCTACATACTTTCGCGAAGTGATTTTTTTTCTTACAAGCGCTACAAACTTTACCAAAGGCGGGACATTTTCTTGGCATGTGTTGTAGCCCACAGTATTTGCATAAAGCTTGTTGATCCTATCTTTATACCCCTGGGATTTACCTTCTTTTCTCTTTTCAAGACCATGAATAATTGTCTCGGATGACTTCAGGACAGACATCTGACTCGACGTAACTTCTGCTGCTCGGCAAATATCAATCGTCTTCTGCAACGTCAACTCACTTTCTCTCAACAATCTGCTTCTCACTGTATCATCCTTCACTCCAACTACGATTCGATCCCGTATAAGTTCGTTTGTGAGCGACCCAAACTCGCAATGCTTCGCTTGCAATTTGAGTTCTGTGGCATAATTATCAATTGTTTCGCCGGTCGCTTGCATTCTTGTGTTAAACACGTCTCTCATATGTTATATTCCTCTTTGGTATACAGTATTCTTCAAACTTTCGCATGACTTGTTCTGGATTATCAGCATCTTCATCGTCATCAAACGTGAATGTATTAAACACTTCGATCGCTTGTTCACCAGCGAGGCTTAATAACATACACGTTTTTTCTTTCTTTGATTTCTGCTCATATCCGGACGCTACTATAAATATAGAATATCGCTGTTTAAATCTTCTCCAATTTTCAGCGACATTTCCTTCGAAAGACAGCGAATTTGGCTTTGCGAATCCTTCAGCCATCCTTGTTCCACCGCTGCCACCATGTAAGATGTTGTATAAAAGACATTTATTGCTAGCATTTGCTCAACTTATATACAATTCGTTACCGGAAGTAGACGGGACATTCATGCATCTTATTACAAATCCCAACCCGATCACATTCCTGAACATAATCCAATCTATCTTCAACTCTAATCCTAATCCTAAACTCAGTAAATTAAAAATACAGCAATATCATTTTAAAATAACAAAGAATACAATATAATTTCCATTCTCAATCATACACCATCATTTTGGGATGACAATTCACCCCCAGGATCTGAATACCTGACCTTTAAACGTTTATTTTTATTATTGTTTCACTTTACAAAACATTGCAAAAACGAGTATTGACGACGACGACGACGACGATGATGATGATGAAGGACAAAAACGAATTAAACTGGAGACATCAGAGGCCGAGGCCAAGCCGCTCATGCCTAGTGACGTGAGCCCAGTCATTCTTGGTAAGTCATACATCTATATTATATTTTAGTATAAATTGACAAGTTTCTATTACAAATCATCAATTTTCATACTAGTCTAGAAAAATGTCTTCAAAAGGTCTAAAAAGATCTTATGACCACCTAAGGTAAAATTCGTCCCAAGTATTTTATTATCAAATGTTATGTCACTTGCACCAAAAATTGATGAAATTCTACTTTTTACTCCCATAAACTTGAGGTAAAATAAACAACATACAGTATACTATGACATAATCCAAAACATACACAATCTCACTCAACTCCACATTATTTTAGTTTACCTGTATTTACATCCAACTTTATAAATATAATTACAATAAGGTTTTTTTAAAGAACGAGACACAGAACATGTACGGTATCACAATATAGAATGCATTGGTAACGTATTCTACAAGCTGGCTGCCTTGCACCACTGCTCCCCAGTGTTAAGTCAACTCAGCAAGATGGATGACTCTAAAATAAGTTTTTTCCCCTGCACCTTCAGAGCCTTTCCCCGGATTCTCCAGTTTTCCTCTCTACAGAATCAATGGAAAAATGTCTCCAATCAGATCTACTGTACAAGCTAAATACATTCGGCACTTAATATAGACTCCACGTACATACATACATAGACAATCTTACATGTACCTCACCACACTGAACAGTCTACATGACATCATTTGAGCAGCAGGAAATTCAACCAAGAGGCCAACGACCATCAACCACCATATACCAAAATCAGACGTGACACTGTATCCCCAGGATCTGAATACCTGAGTTTTAAACTTTTATTTCTTTTATTTTGTGTACATCTAATTTTATAAAAACAATTGGTTGCGGTAGCGGAAAACAGCATTTACCTCGCCTTGGCATCTTTTTAATTCTCTCCGCACCCGGGTTATGCAATTGCTCCATTAGATCATATTTATCCACAAACGCTACTCCTTTCTATAATATACCATGTCACCGACTCATTCCAATACCCAACACTCGCTTCCCTTTTGGCGGCGCGCGGCGGACCTCGGAGATCTTTTACGCACAACACCCAAAATTTCCCGTACATCAATTCAAGATTTAAATAGAAATTCAGTTTCAAAATACAATATTCATATTTCCACAAAACTACTGAATTGTGGAGCAATTTGTCTTCGGTCACACCATAGTTAATACGTAATCAAGCAGGTTCAATTGAATCCTTCAAAAACAATGTTTTCCTATATTTATTTTATCATACTCGTATCCCCACTTCGCCTCAGATCTGATCATTATGTCCGAAGTCGCTATTTTTTAGGTGAATACTCCCTATTTTAATTTATTTCAATATATAATTTTGTTATTAAACCTAATAACAACAATATTAAATACAATCCAACATGCATGCTCACATGGAGGACAAATAGGGAAACGAGACTTTGAAACATACAGTACTCAAATCAAGACCAAGTCATGCACCTGAAGTGAACCCCAACAAATTTACTTAAAATCAACTTCAAATAGATTTAAATTATTTTAAATCACATAACCCTTCCCCCCTGAATTTCATACCCGTTACCCTTCTAATCATAACCTAGTCTCAACCTAATCCTAACCATAACCATAATAACCATAATCACAACCATTTTCATAACCACAGTGCTACTCGTAACCGTAATCCTAAACATAACCCCGATCCCAAACATAATCTCAATCCTATAACCACAATCCTATTCCTAACCATAATCCAAATCCAAAACATAATCCTAACCATAACCCTCATCCTAAACATATTCTCATTCCTAACCATAATCCTAAGTGTAACTCCAATACAACCATAACTCTAACCTCAACCTTATCCTAACCCAACCCTAATCCTCACCCAACCCTATACCTCAACCTTATTCCAACCCTAATCCAAACCAACCCTAATCCCAACCCGATCACATTCCTGAACATAATCCAATCTATCTTCAACTCTAATCCTAATCCTAAACTCAGTAAATTAAAAATACAGCAATATCATTTTAAAATAACAAAGAATACAATATAATTTCCATTCTCAATCATACACCATCATTTTGGGATGACAATTCACCCCCAGGATCTGAATACCTGACCTTTAAACGTTTATTTTTATTGTTTCACTTTACAAAACATTGAAGGAATTTTATTGTTTGAAACTCGTTCCAAAGATGGTTCAAGGGCGTCTAAACGGGGGACGAGAAAAGGTTTCTGAACGGCGAGGTCTAAAAGGTTGGTAGGGTAACCACGTTGGACAAAAAAAGATCTCATTTCCATTGATTTGGCTTGAAAATCTTGGTCGTCGCTAGATAAGCGGCGAAGACGCAAGAATTGTGAGTAAGGGATGGATTGCTTAGTGTGGTTGGGATGAGAGGATGAAAATAGAAGATAACTATGGGAGTCAGTAGGCTTGTACGAGACCGACGTTTTCAGCGAATCACCATTAATCGAAATTAAAATATCAAGGAACGACACAGAGGTCTCGCTGATTTCCCACGTGAACTTCAGAGCAGGATGAAAATCATCAACAAAGTTGATAAACTGCTCTAAAAGGACACGTGAACACGACGCTGTGGATATTTTTCGCATTATCGCACGTAAATTTTCAGAGTTGTTTCTAGCTTTAATATATTGTATAGTATGTAGTTATAAAGCATATAAATCTTATATTCGATTGTATCTTTCATGAAGTCGATGAAGGCGATAGAAGATAACGGATGCCATGGTGAAGCCGAAGGGTCAAGTATGGACGTCGTCAACATGCGAACACCTAAGTCGACTAACACATGTAAATATTAGTTTCTCGGTCCTTAGAATGACGTTTCGTAAAAATATTTTCTTACGGTTTATTAGAACCAAACTCGGGTTAGGATTACCTGTAGTTTTTAGGGTTTAAACCTCTTCTGATCACTAGGTACACAGCGCAAGGGAAGGAAGCACGAACCAAAAGTGCTGGAAATTCCTGAAGAAAGTCCCCTTTGCGAGCCAGTGAATGTAAGATCATTTACAACGTTACAGTATCATATCTCCAGTGAGCATAACTGTATATCCAAATGTCCTTTTAGGTGTTTAGTATAGACCTCGCTATTAGTTTGTTCATGCTGCAAAATCGGTGTTTATCAATAATATTGTGTTATACTCTTTATAGATCCCCACAACCGATACAGGCATGCAAGACTTGGAAAGTGATGATGAGAGTGATGCTGAGATGGAAAAGACTGAATAACCAGATTATTACCCTGCAAACATTTGCACAAGAAAACAAAAACAAAATGAAAAAAATGAAACGCAAATGTAAAGTCAATGTTTATAATAATATCATACAAATTTTTTAATTTATGTAGTTTTAAGATCATGCAATGCGATTGAAAAGGCTATTATTATATGAAGTACTCTTCTGTTTTAATACATATCTAGTAAATCAGCTTGAACAATTGTTGGGGCAACACTCGATGTCCAAAGAAGAGAGTGCAAAGGAAGAAAGTGAATTGGAAGTAGCAACAGAGAGCGAGGATGAAGCCATGGAAGAGGAGAACGAAGCTCATGATCCTGTATATGAGGTGCAAGCAGATGAGGAGGACACAGAAGAAGACGAAGAAGAGATAGAAGAAGCCTCAGGGTAAGTAATTTTGGCCCGTGAGCTCACACAGAATATTAACTTCTTTCTTGTGGTTAAAACCATTGAGTTAAATATGAACGCGACCTGACAAAACATTCCCTGAAAATGTGTGGTTTTAAGGTAGCAAGATCCCAACAAAATGTTCTCAGAATCGTATTTTTAGCAACCTTGCCATCTTCCAAACACTATTTCTCCCTCAATTTCTCATATATTTTAATGAAATTTTCACCACAGGCTCTTTGCATGAATATCTAGGGAATGATGGTAGGAATAATTTAGCTGGCAGAAACTGCAAAAAATGAAAAAACGATGATAGAAAATAGCTGAGCACTTAATTATAAAAGTGTTACCACCAGAATATGCCAATATATACCAGTTATAAACTCAGACGTTTTCAGGAGCCTACCTCTGAAAATGTCCGAGTAATCTTGCATGAAGAATACCAGAGCTTTTACTTGCTGGCGGCCATTTTGTTAGCATAATTTATGCAAAACAAATTGTGGAATTAACGTTTGTCATATGTTCTTTCAAATGGTTGCCATAATTAATTGTTATATTGTATGGTATTAAAAATTGATTGAAAGGGATCTACCTTAACCATCCCAACCCACCCCAAGGGCATTAAATTTGTCTTCAACCAACCATATGGCAATTTATATTTATATAGCATTCCAGTTGTGTTTAGTTCAATGATAACACCACACTGATTTGTAATATTGTTTTAGCCACTTGATGATATATTCATATATTTTCACCACCATGACAGAATAGAACTACCACAAGTCAGGATCATAATTTAATACTTTTACTTGTGCCAGGTTATTGCAAGTCGACAGCAATCTGCGGACAGAACCAAAACACATTGTGTTTCTGTCACAGCTTCTGTTGCTCTTCAACTTTTGTCACTTGTGCAAAGTTGACAATCCACTAGTTGAGACAAAAGCTGTTGGAACAGAAGCAGTGGTAACCACGACATGCAACAACCCAAAGTGCCCACAGAAGACTACAGTATGGCATAGTCAACCTGTAATGCCTGGACGAAAAAAAGCACCTGCTGGGAATTTTCTATTGTGTATGGCAGTGTTACTGCCTGGTGGCTCCTACACTTAAAGTACGGCAAATATTTCTGCACATGGGTATTGGATGTGTTTCACATAAGACATACTTCCATTATCAGAGAGTGAGTATATGCTAAACAATATTTTTTTAGTAAACTTTAATTCACCAAGCTAATTGGTAAATTATGTTTTAGACTGCACTATTTCCAACTATTTATATTCACTGGAAGAAGTACCAGGCAATGTTGATGGAGATGGCAAAACAAGTGAAAGATGGTGTGGTTCTGGCAGGCGATGGTCGCCATGACAGTATGGGACATTCGGCCAAGTATTGTGCGTACACAATTTTTTGTTGCACCCTTGGACAAATCATGCATTTTAATCTTGTGCAGGTAAGACCGTAAGAGGGGGAAATAAATTATATCGCTTCACTCACCAGCTCTTGCATGATGTACTTATTGCAGCTTCGTTTTTCTCCCTTGTAGAGAAATCAGGCAGGAAGTAGTCCAGCAATGGACTTTGTCTTTTAAACTATGCATGGGTTATATGATTACATATTGCCTTACCATAACGACATTCATTTCCGACAGGCATACTTCCATTGCCAAGTACATACGAGAAGTCCTGAAAAACATTGTCCATTATTTTGACATCTGGCACTTGAAGAAAAGTAAGAATTATTCCAATTTGCATGCCTATGACTTATTGCACAGTGCATAAGCCATAATATATTACATAATTTATAGGAAATTCAGTAATGTCTACATATACTGTATACAACAACATAAACAAGTGAACAAAGCTACTGACCAAGGCGCCACTGAACTATATACATTACTGAATGTCTAATGATGGAAACTGTTTATGAGGTCATTGCTGCCTGAGAAATGAGAATGTCATGCTAGAACAGCTAGATGCCCCAGGAGATATTTGTTCACAAACAAGTGCTCCAATTCTTCACAATTTTCCTGCATTTCTTATTCATTTGTTTTTTTTATTTGTATATTCCACGGCTTACAGAAATTAGGAAGGTGCTTTCCAAAATTGCCAAAAAGAAAGACTGAGGCTGTAAGCGAATGGATCAAACCGTGCGAAAATCACCTGCACTGGAGTGCTACCACAACATTCAGTGGCAATGGCCTTGTCATTTGGGCAAAATTCAAGTCCTTCTTGAGGCACATGGTGAACACCCATTCGCATCACAGTGATCCACTGTTTGACAAGTGTGCCCACGGTGAAATTAAAGCTAGAAAGTGGTTGACTGTTGGTATGTTTTAATATACTATGTAGCAAAAAATAGTTGCATTTTATAAGTTTAGGTATAGTACCAACAGTCCGATATTCAGTTGGAGGCCCATCAGATCTACCCAAATTTTACTATCAGACTACAGTGCATGCAGGAATAGAACATTGATGTAGGCCATTTTATTCTTTTTCTATAGATTCCCCACTCCATATTAAAGTGTGCACTGCACTAACAGACACAAGGCTAATGGAAGGGATCAAGAAAGCATCTCCATTAGCACAAACTAGCTGTTTGTAGGGTTTCCACAGTGTGTTAAATCACTTTGCTCCAAAGATGATTGCATACTGTTATGTTGGACAATACTGCAGGTTAGAAACTATCTAAAATTAGGGTTCTCCAGTTGGTTAGGACAATTGTTAGAGTGCGAAATATTTTTTGGTACAGGACAAGATTAAAGTAACTGTCTTGTTGTTTTTTAGACATATTTTAGCTGTAATTCATTTTAACTTCAACATCCAAAGAGAGGTAAAAACTAAAGCTGACAATTCTGAAAGAGTAAAAATCAGTTATCCAAAGTTCAAGAATGGTGAGGCAACAGTTCGGAGTGTTAGAGTTGCACAGAACTTTGGTAAGTTTTTGTTTATCTTCAAATACTGTTCTAGTAATCTTGTCTTGCAGTTATGTTTTACATCATAATATCATATGCCTTTTTTCCTTGCAGCATATATACAAGAAATATACGATACGTTTACATTGGCTAGCAAAAATGATCTGAAAGATGCAGCGAAAAAGCTGAAAGAAATGTGCCCACCTCCAATCAACACAATGCTCACAAAGCAAACAAAGAAAGATGCCCTAACAAAGAGATCTGACAGAAGTCAAATCACCATTGAAGATGTTCCACCCACTATTCCAGGTAATATTTATTTGTTTTTTAATTTTTTAACCCATTTAGCTTGTTATTTTGCTCTGTGCCTCTAATGCCTGCCAGGCAATATAACTTGTCAAGGGGGAAGTATTGGGTGTTTACTGGACTAATTAGATTATTTTTATTATCTCTTCTACTTTTACAGTAGAGCAATATGTGGAACAACTGAGGAGAGAGAAAGAGGTGGGGAGAACTAAAGCTGCTCCTTGCTGCAGATCATGTGGACATCCAATGAAGGGGCACAAAAATGTTGAAGATTGTTTTGAAATTAAACCTTTATAGTGAGATGACGTGTTTTGGCGTGCTCTTCGTTTTATGGGTTTTGTGCATCAGAAACACTCAACCTGGGCAACTATTTTTGTCATATAACACTGAAGTTCAATTAACCTTCGAATCTTACTCCATTGGAACTCAAGTAGCCACGAACTCAGAGGGAAAGAAGGGCTTTGACTTCCCAGTAAGTCAGACGAGAGCCGCCATCATCTTCGTTCGTTATGTGGTTCCGTCTAACGCTGTTGTTCGGGTACACTGTGTTCGCCGAAGACGGATTTCTCACAACACCTTCCACAAATGGCTTCCTAGGGGCTATATTTATTTGCAGAGTGACATTCTACAATGTGGGGATGTGGAATCCCAGCCTGGTCCGAATACAAGCGTGTCAGACTCCCGCCGTTCTCTCTCATGTGTGACGGGAAATCAGAATGCGTCTGAACCATCGAACAGATTGCACTGTTTCTATCAAAACGTCCGGAGTATCCAGTCAGGTACTAAACTAAGGGAGTTTCAGGATTCTGTTTATAGTAATCAGTTCGACATTGTGGCTGTATCGGAGACTTGGTTGTCCCAGACGATCTCGGACTCTGAACTCTTGCCGTGGGATTACGACATACATCGTTGTGATAGAAGCAGCTCTGGTGATTCTGTTCGTGGCGGTGGTGTGCTGATCGCGTCTCGCACAAATCTACGATGCCGCCCGGTATTTTTACATGTCACCGAGGAATCTAATATGGAGTATGTTGCTATTGAGTTGAACACAAACAACTGCGGCAAAGTACTAGTTGCGGTGTTCTATAGGCCCCCGAGTTCCAATGTAGATTGGATAAGGTACTTTATCAAAACTCTGGAAAATTGCCATTACAACAAAATCGTAATTTTGGGGGATTTTAATTTGCCATCGATAACGTGGATTGACGGTTCTGGTTTCTGTAATTCGTCTGAATCCTCAGTGTTTACATTATGTCAAGCTCTGGTCGATAATAATTTATTTCAGTTGATTGATTCCCCTACGCGTGAGGAAAACTATTTGGACCTCCTAATCACGTCTATTGTTGAGGGTGTTAGTAATATTAACGTGTCCAATTGTGAAGGTGTCGCTGTGTCATCAGACCACAAGGCGGTAACATTCGATTTGCATTTTGCTTGTCGATATCACAACATCATTAATCGGTTGTCATTCAATCTAAACAAAGCCGATTTTGTGGGTCTTCGCTTTGCATTTGCTAATGACCCCCTTGAGAATCTTCTATCTGCGTCTAGCGATGACATCAAAGGGGATTGGGAAACTTGTAAAAGGTTACATAAACTCGAGGAATTTATTCCAAAACGAAAACCTCGAAATTTTATTGTTCCCCCATGGATTGATGGCGAGGCGCTTCATGCTATTCGCAAAAAAAACACTCTCAGGAAAAAAGCCCTGAACAAAGATAGTTCAACTCTTTGGGAAAAATTTAGGCAACTCCGTAAAGAAGTTAAATACCTAATCAGATCCAAACATCTCTCATATCTGAAAGACATCGCCGAAAACTGCTATTCTCAACCCAAACGTTTCTGGAATTATTTCAATAAGCTATCTAAACAGTCTTCAATTCCAAACATTGTAACATTAGGTGACTCTTCGTTCTCAAGCGCTGACGCCAAAGCTGAGGTATTCAATAAATATTTTATGTCTGTATTCAACGACGAAAACGACGCTCCTCTTGATGATGACATATCGCCATGTCTTTTTACTGATAAGTTCATCTCGTCCATTGAATTGAGCAACGAGGATGTTCTCGCCGCGTTGAATAAATTAGATCCAAGTAAAACGCCTGGTCCTGACCAAATTCATCCTAGAATCCTTAAGGAATGTGCTAACGAGCTTGCTCCTTCCCTGTGTGTTCTTTTTAATCGATCCTTAAGTACGGGGAAACTACCCTTGGATTGGAAAAGTGCCAACATCACACCTGTCTATAAAAAAGGAGGGAAATCATCGGTCACTAATTACCGACAAATTTCTCTGTTATCCATTGTAAGTAAACTATGTGAACGCTGCGTCCTTAACAAGTTAATACCTGAGCTCTCTGGCCTTTTGTCCACCTTGCAGCATGGTTTTATCGGTGGCCGATCTTGTGTAACTCAATTGCTGACTGTTTTACATGATCTGGGAACATCTCTTGACACTGGTATGGAATCGGACGTCATCTATCTTGATTTCAGTAAAGCCTTCGACTCGGTTCCCCATGCGAGATTACTTCATAAGCTATCCTGGTTTGGAATCCAAGGCCCGCTACATGCCTGGTTCGCGGACTATCTCACTTTAAGATCTCAACGAGTATTAGTCGACGGTGCATTTTCATCTTGGGTTCCAGTGACGTCTGGAGTACCTCAGGGAAGTCTACTTGCGCCGTTTCTTTTTCTTTTATATGTTAACGATATACCTGATGTGGTGAGCCGGGGTACTTCCATAGCTCTATTTGCTGATGACGTCAAGTCCATGCGTCCCGTTAATAGCACTAACGAATGTGATATTCTACAGAGAGACATTAACAGTCTTTACGACTGGTCCCTAAATTGGGGCCTATCATTTAACATTAAAAAATGTGTAGCTATGAGAATATCTAGGAAACGAAAAAGTCCCATACCATCTCTAGCGACCAGACCATATACTTTAGGTGGTCAGGCTCTTGTAGAGGTCTCCTCACAAAAAGACCTTGGGGTCAATGTTACGGATAAACTTACATGGAGCCTTCACATCAAAGTAACAGTGGCTAAAGCCAATAAGATGCTTGGCTTTATGCGGCGGCATTGTGTTGTCAATATAGGGGTTGATCGTAAGAGGTTGCTTTATCTGACCCTTGTTCGGTCTCATCTAGGATATGCTAGTGAGGTTTGGGCTCCCCAGACCTGTATCTCTGATATTAAGTTACTGGAGGGAGTTCAACGACGCGCTACACGTTTTATTTTACAGTGCAATTCCGATTCTAGGCTGAGGCCTGACTATAAGTCCCGCCTATTGTCTCTAAACCTTCTTCCTATTTCGTATTGGTTAGAATGTCGTGACATATTATTCTTGTTTAAATGTACTATTGTCGATTCTTATAATTTGCCGATTAATGAACTTATCTCCTTCTCAAGTGGTCGTACTAGAAGTTCTGTAAATAATTTAAATCTTCGCTATATCCATCGTTTTAGTTCATCTCTTTTTAGAGATTCTTATTTTAATCGTATTGTCACATTGTGGAATAACGTACCTCTAGCAATCCGTCAGCAGTCTACTTTTTCTCTATTCAAAACCAAACTGTACGAACACTATTTTCATAAACTTAATACTATGTTTGATGTGGAGAGGATTGCAACTTGGAAAACAGTGTGCCCCCACTGTAGGGGTATTGATCGCCCCAACTGTTGTTGAAAAAAGAGATTTTCTATCTTTTTAAATTTTTTTAAACTATGTATTGTCTTGTAATAAGTTCTGTGTTATGGGGATTCGTCTTGTCGGGACCTTGTGTCCGTTCACGAATCCCTCACCTACTCGCATTGTAATCTGTCTTATGATTTTAGTTATCTGTAGTTATTGTAACATGTGAGTTGATGAAAGTTTCTAAATAAAAAATAAAAATAAATAAAAATAAATTGTCCAAAGAATAAATAAGGTGGTGTAGCAATTATTCAAGCTGTTTTCTTGCCCAAGAAACCCAAAAAGAAACAATCACTTGCTTCAAGCAAAACAAACAACAGTTCTTTTAAGAGTAAATTGGCCAAAAGTATGCCATATCCAACTCAAATGTGTGATCCTTGTGTTATTATTATACATCATGATATTTCATGTTACCGTATAACATCATTTCAGAAACAATCCATACCTCCCCCACAGAGGAAATTAGGAAACTTGTGCCGTCCAGGATGGAGGGGGCAATATCTACTTCTGACAATATTAAAATGTACTAGGACGTCCAAAAGTGGGAGGGAAAGCAAACATCCCATTTTCTCCTGGGGGAGGTTTGGATGTTTTCTGGAATGATCACTCACAGTACATATAAGTACAGTAGATGACCTGCAGACTTTCGCATTCTTTCCGCTTGGATTTAGTTGCTTGATGTCCAGTAAAGTTGTTAAACGACCTGCCATTTCTGAAAATTTATTAATCAGAGTCATCACAATATCCAACAAAGTGTTCTTCTTCATCGACAACAGAGAATGCCTTCCTTATCGCCATGTAGGCGCATGATGGTAGTGGGATCCTCCTGTTACCCAGGAATCCATATATGAGTCTTGTAAACTCTCTATACGAGATGCTGCGTAGGAATCTAAAAACAAAAACAAATAGGAATTTATGTTTTGTTAGAAAGCAAACCCAGGTCAATCAGTTATGTGAGTGAGTTGACACAAGTAACTACACACTAGCCCGACTTGAAAGACCAACCCGGGTCCATGTAATGGGGATTAAGACATACAATTCTTGGCAGATTCGGCAAACTTTAAGAAAGCAAACCGTATTCCAATATCTAGGCTATCTAGCTGTTGTTTGATAGCAATGGATTGATAGGCTATAAACCAAGTCCAGAGACAATGCATCAAGTAACGTTCTAGCAACAGCTAAAAAGTAACAACAAATAAAGTCTAATTATCTAACCTTTCTTGTGTTTGCATTTGACTATATTTGGTTTTATGTTTAGTTCTATATCTGTCTGCAGATTGCTTCAAACTCCATTTTTGCAGGCATACGGGGTTGAATCCAGGGTGTTGTGTGACACATTTGGCATTTTGAAGACCTTTGGCTTCAAGGTCTCTCATCACTTCCTCGCTTTTCATGGCTTCCTCACAGCCTTCCAGCTCACAACAGCAGTGGCATTCGTAGGCGTTTGTTAAAGATTCTATCCCACAGTTGCCACATTTACAAAGTTGGGTAGATTCACGTCTGTTTATATTCATGTAAATTAATGTATAATATATAAATACAGATTCAGAAACAAAAAATATTTCAATCCATGTTTACTCGCTACTTACCACTCGCTTACTTCCACAGAACCATCTAGTCTTCTCCCAAGCTTTTCTACCAACTCCAACCGTTCTCTTTCTTGCCTATTGTAGTTTTCCAACCACTCTTCGTCGGCTAAAGGTTCCTCGGCATATGCATGGCCCATGCATTCTTCATCGCTAGTTGAGTCGTTAGAATTTTCGAGCTCACCGTTTGCCATTATATATCCCGGGATATAATTTATGTCCGAGTCATCAGACTGATAACTCTCTTCTGAATCCGTTTCATGGTTAGACATGATAGCCAGAAAACAACAGTAATACTAATAAACTTCGATTGATTCAATTTGAGGCAAAAAATGGCGGACTGAACTCATTCAACTCAAGCCGATCAAAGCTAAATGCCGACTACCTTGCATGATGTCACAAAACGGGCTAGACCCAGGCTCTTTGTGGTTACAAAATACGACGGCCAAGGTCCATCAAAAGCCAACTTTAAACTGCCATAAAACTCGAACGATTTGACCAAATTAAAAAAAAAATTCACTGATATTCTAGAAATGATGCCGAGATTTGATATAGCCAAAAAAATATTTTGGGGTTAGGTGCACTTTAACTAAGAAATGGTTAGAATAAGAATGGAATTAGTTCTATTACACCTTTAACAGCACCACCATTTTAAAAAATTAAATAACTTATTTTTTATTTATTTTAAACCCCCTTTCAAGGACTTAAATTAAACATGACCCCTCTTTTTCAAGAAGAAAATACCACTCCCACCCCTCCATAAATAATGACCGGTCCCTAAGTGTTGTATTCACTCAGTGAAACTCCACAACAGTTCTTGCACTTACATTTCACTGTCTTGTAATAACATACAAGTTGACCTATGATCTCTGATATTTTTATGGTCAATTCCCAATCCACAAGATAAGCAAATGATACATGGTCCACCATCACAATCCTGTTTACAAATGAAAGGTTCATTGTCAAATTTCTGAAAATATTCAGTATTTCAGAGCCTTCACACACACACACAAGTAGAGGTCAAGTGTTTATGTTTTGTGTAACAAACTCTCCACTTCATTAACTTAAACAACAAAGTTAATAATGTAAATTATTGACAACTAAACTTAATTTTCTACAGTAAGTCTATTTATAAGTCTACTGTAAACATTCAGACCAACCATTGTAATAGCATACTTCTATAATAGTTATGTAATCGACTACTGTATAATGAGTGTATACAGTACAAACAAACGTTAACATTATATCAACAATGATTAAAATAGACTGATTGAGACCACATTATTTATTTATTTCACAAATTTCTTACTTAGTCCCCAATCACAAATGCAACTGAACTGGGGAAGCTAAGGTGCTTTAGTTCCCACAATATTTCTGAGAATTGGTCAAGCCCCACCCTTGAATATTTCAGTAAATGGGGCTAAAATTTTATAAGAGAGTATCAGTATGGTATACCCTTCTGTCAAATTATGTGATGAATCACACCCAAGAAAACACTGCTCCTGCTATGCTAGTACTGCGGAATTATTTTGTAAACCTATTTAGGTGGCTAAAAACCTTGGTTAAAATAATATTACAGGCTCATTTCCAGCGTTCGGAGGTTTTGCACTTACTTAACACAAAGGAAAGGCAAGTATAATGTGCTTAAAGATATGGCTTAGAATCAAGTATAAAATACATTTCAACTGCAACAATATACATATATAAATATGTACTATACACATTTAGAATAACTTACATCACTGATTATTGGAGAAGTATCCAAATCTAACTGAATGGGTCGGATATATACTATTGCTTGACCAACACAACATGTTTCTCTCAGATATGGAATGGAATAACCAGATGAACCAAATGGAATTGTCTGCAATCAGCGGCGTCGCCAGGCCTGCTAGAGTGGGGTGGACAAAAGCACGATAAAGTCTAGGGGGACCGGGGGTATGCTCCCCCGGTCCCCCTAGACTTTATCACCCTAGGGTTTCATCTTTTCTCCACGGATTTGAACAAACTAAAAAATCGGTCCTGATGATAATTGGGGTAGCGCCTCCAACTCAAATAACTACTATACATACGAAGCGATCAGGTTCGCCGTTTGCAACAATACTCTGCAAACATACATTGTCACAATATTCATTACCCCCCCCCCCCAACAATTTTCTCCACGGATTTGAACAAACTAACAAATCGGTCCTGATGATAATTGGGGTGGACAAGTCCACCCCGTCGTGACGCCACTGTCCTCACACCACTACCACCGCCAATAGCTCTAAGTAACTCAAAACCTCCACCATCTTTTAATTTCATATACTGAGTTTCAATGTGACTTGTGAATTCATTGTGATCTGCTTTCTTATTTGGGAAAACTATCTTCTTTTTTCCAAGTCCTGCTTTTCTTAAAACTTCTATCTCCTCCCTATTTGGTGTTTTATTTGCATCACTTTCACTTAGCAAACAAAAATCATGTGTCCATGATTCCTTTATGTAAAAAGGAGTTAAAGTAGCTTGCTTTCCTTTTTTATATTTGCCTCCTGGCACAACAAATGATGATGGTCTCTTATTTTGTTGGTTTCTCCCTGCCAGTCCTGGAAAAGCATTTCTGTTGAATATTAACAAATATGATTGTATTAATTATCCAGTTAAATGGGTCCTACTAAACACCGTCCGCGAACGCCCGCGAAGTTATTTTAACCGCCCGTGGCCAATACTATTCTAGTTTAGCTGTTTACTTATCTTTACTGACTTAGTTTTCTACTAAATACGACATATACTTCACTTTTACGCCATTCGTAAACACGAAATGAAACGCCATTTTGTCCCCTCGCCTGAGGCATGGGGGCCAGTGTGCTAATCCCGGCCGGCGTTAGATTATAAATAATATTATCTTATGGGTAAGTCATTTGCTATTTTTAAAGTCGATCAGCAAACGAGGCGGTGGTGTGAAGTGAATGAGTGGGATTAACAAAAACAATGAATGGATGTGGTGAGAAGTCACTGTTTATGTCCACCCTTGCTAGACAAAAACAGAAACTAATAAGGGGATAAGTGTGATGCCTCTCGTGGAAACGAGCATGAGGCCTGCGTGTTTAAAATAATAAAGTTTTACATGCACTGACATGAACATAGAGATAAAAAATAATATTATTTATTAGCACACTGGCCCCCATGCCTCCGGCGAGGGGACAAAATGGCGCTTCATTTCGTGTTTACGAATGGCGTAAAAGTGAAGTATATGTCGTATTTAGTAGAAAACTAAGTCAGTAAAGATAAGTAAACAGCTAAACTAGAACAGTATTGGCCACGGGTGGTTAAAATAACTCCACGGACGTTCGCGGACGTCCGCGGACGGTGTTTAGTAGGACCGAGTTAAATTTGTAACCTGAAATAGTTGTTAGATAATTGCATATAATATATACCACTTGTAAACTGCAAATTAAATTGAATAATCACGCACTAATTACCTGAAGTTCATAGCTACTCGTTCTGCTTTCGAACTAGATGCATCTGATGCAAATTCATTCCGAGATTCATTCGTCGGATTTATACTGTTTCTATTAATTAAAAGAGTGATGAGTCCATGATGCTTTTAAAAAATGAACGTAAATTTCAGTAAATCAACACACTGAGTGTCACATTTAAGTTGCTGTACCTATCAAGCTGTTCTTTAAAATAATTTTCAATCTTCTTGGCTGCTTCTTTTAAGGCATTTGAAGTTCTTTGAATGAGCTTTGCTTTCCAGTTTTGATTGCCTGTTCTCCCTTCTTCCGCCATATTTGAGCACGTGTGGATAGCTACGCTTCTCGAACAACAGTCGAACTACAGCCGAACAGGACAGTGTCATCCTAGACCATGTTTTTAAGGCCAACCGTCCGAGAACGTTGGACCACGTGAGACCTTGCCCATGAGACATTGCCTGAAAACATGAGAACCGAAGACATGAGACTTGCCCCGAAGACACGAGACTTGGCCCGAAGACACGAGACTTGGCCCGAAGACACGAGACTTGGCCCGAAGACACGAGACTTGGCCCGAAGACACGAGACTTGGCCCGAAGACACGAGACTTGGCCCGAAAACATGAGAACCGAAAACATGTGACATGACCCATTGACATGAAACTTGACCCGAAGACACGAGACTTGGCCCGAAGACATGCGACATGGCCCATTGACATTTTTGTCCCAATCCACCCCTCATAAATAGGTTGTGATTTTGAACGACTTTCGCTGGTGTCCCTCCATGATTGCCTGGGGAGATTTACTACAGCTACTCAAAGGTGACCACCTTGCCGCCCCAAATATTTTTTGTGCAAACGACATCGAATTCGACAGAGAGATGCCTTTCTTTGCCACTGCAGATGCCCCACTCGTGCTGAAAGGGGGATCTCTAGATCACGCGAACTCTCAAATGATGCAGGTCAGATGGGTCTTCTTTAATTTCTGGCGAAAAATCCCACAAGAGTTGCAAAAGAATCTACTGCCAGGTGTTTTGCGTGGCTGATTGTTGACTTTAAATAAGTGCCAGTTACTTAATTATAGACGTTAGCACAGTACTCCACTACAGTACTCCACTGGTTTTGCAGTAAATTACTTTTCCCCTTCGCAATTTTTTAGTTGTAGTGATGCATACGAACTCAATAAACCCTGTATAGCTGCTAAATTATAATTCTACCGGCTGTTTTACCGGTATATGTAACAGTACTCCATCTAAACCGTAAATATAACTTATAAGTGATATCAAGTTTTAGTTATGATGCAGATGGAGTACTGTTGGAAATATTAGTAGAATTAATTTATTTATGACTTAAATTCTACAGACATATGTGATTTTGTATCTACAAAAAGACACAGAGGCAGTAGTTGTTTACAATGGTATTTATTAGGAAGAAATCCGGCAAACTGGTGGAGTACTGTGGTGTGTGTATACAGTAAAAGCATGTTTGTGGTCATGTAGTTTGTTTATATGTATATATTTACATATATTGGACATGGAAGAAAGGATTACTTAAAAATATATAGCACACACGTGCAATTAGTTATTAAACAAAAATGTAAGCTATTGATTCAATATTTCGTTCGAGAACCGTGTCCCTCAGTAAGCGCTAACATAGCTTTTTTTACTGGTTTGACAGGGATCGTTGTCCAGGGATACTGTTTGACAGGGATACTGTCGCGAATGTCGCTCAAGCGATATGGCGGGAGCGACAGTGATTAAGACCTAACCAATCAAAATTCGAGTTGACTATCGCTCAGTTATAGCGGAAGTTCAGTCAATAAAATGTTACGGTTCATCGGCTATATAATTTAGCCGCAGGAGAGAATCTGACAGCAAGAGCTTAGCGAGCGTGATAATATAGTTCGAGTGTCCATTTAATTGTAAGAGCAGTTAGTACACAGTCGTTGGTTAAAAGTTCCAGTTGGAGAAACGTAATTCCAAATCAATTGATTTGAAGCGTGGAGAAAACATCGGGCGTTTGGGTCTGCTTGCCAGTTGCTATACAATATTGTCGGCAACCGAGAGAGAGAAACTGCGCGCATTTCGGTAGGGAGGATATGCCATTTATCCAATCTGCAGTTCCCAGTAGCCAGAAACATTGGTCAGAGGATCGCATTCCAACAAGGTTAGATAAATACGCTTGTTATGTTAATTTTAATTTGTATGAGCAATTTCTAGATTATAATTTCATGTCCAAACCGACCAAACGTTCACGGTGTGATCGACTCTTGTTGATAAGAGTTAGACCGGTTTAGACTTCTCAATACTACGGTTTGCGCTGAGACGGAGAGACACCGGAGAAAGCCTAAATTATCTGGTCCGCAGTTAACAAGCCAAGTTGTTCTATGATTAAATAATATTTGTAATGCATATAACTCGCTTAAACCTGGCGCCTAGCCATTATCAGATAATAATGCAAATAATCCCATCACCCTGAATCAGTCTATGTAGAAATTTCTTTCCATATTTCATGTATTAAATATATATACAAAACTAATACTGGGAGTTCTTATCAGAAGTGAAATGCTGCCTCAGAACATACACAGGAGCAGTGGGTATATTAGAAGGGCCTTCCGTTTGTTTGTTTGTTTGAAATATGACCGCTGCTGCCGTTTGTCTTTGGCCCCACCTTTGCAAACGTTGAAATAGCCTTGGATGAACCACGAAAAGAAATCACCAGTCATTTTATCGTAGTCCTCTTTTAAAATTATTCCCTTGCCATGAGCCACGGCAACAATAAGATGAAGACGGCGCCCGCCTGCAAGCTCCTTACTCCCTTTTGCTGTTAACTTTAATCCTTCTCCGCACCTTCGCCACACACAGGCTCTTGTCGTACACGCATCCTTCATGGGATTAAACTTGTGAACAAATGACACACCATCAAAGTAAAAAGCATCATGTTTTGTGTAAAAATCTGGACAAGACTTTAACACACTTTTGCACACGTGCATACTTTAATCTTATCATTTTGTCCTTATCCGACAACAATCCTTTTTTCCGTACTTGCAGGAATTTGAACCCCATACCAATGAGATACTTAGTGTAGGTTCTGTGGTGAATAAGCGTCTGCGGGTCAAGGCCTGCTTGTGCAACCAGCCCCATGACTGTGATATTGCAATGTCTCCTGCGCATATTTCTCAAAGTTCTTAGCAATACACGCTTGTCTTTTGCACTAAGTCTAGGATGCTGACCAGGCTTTCTTTTGCATATAACATCATCAGCGACATATTTCTCTTCCAAATGCGATGGGCCGATGATTTAGACATGCCACACCCTCTTAGCAATCTCCCTGAAACTCCCTTCTTCTTTCTCTCTGAGACAAAAGGCAAATGCACTTAATTTCGTCAGCGTGTTCACTGGCCCTTGCACATGCAACACTTAGCAGACTAATTGCTTGCCTTCCTCTTATATCATTGTTTACAAACCAATTAGAACACTTAATGATTAATCTTTAAATGCCACCAAAATATTAAGTTTTACCATTTCTTACAATAACAGTGTCAATTGGGTAAAATATTATACTCACAGGGAATAAATACAATTAAACGTTTACTTCCATTTTCAGACAATCATGGAATAATTACATTGGGACAGTGAAGGCTCATTGCTCTTTAGCAAGCACGGTGGGGATAGGGGAAGGTAGAATAAAATGTATACCGATAGAGAAGAAACCAAGATTCATTAGAAGCTGCAGTGTCCCAATTATTCCCTGATTGTAGGTTTTGTCACCAATTTTTGGGAAATTGGAGAACACAGTCAAAAATTCCCTTGAATTTGCGGATTTTATTAAGAGCATTACTCTTAATACTGATGAGGGATTGGTATCGTTTGATGCAGTTTCTCTCTTCACCAAAATACCAGTTGATCTTGGTATCACAATTGCCAACAATAGACTAAGACAGGATGTTACTGTAGATCAAAGAACATTGTTGCCTGTTGAGAATATAATAGAACTCTTGAATGAAAAAACAACACACACTGACAAATATCTTTCATTTCATTCTCACCACGCCATAAGAAGTCCGTTTCTAGAAATTTGTTTTTGAGAGCTCAAGGCATACCATCTAGTTCCGCTTCAAGGGAAAGTGAGCGAAAACATGTATTCGCTTTCAAGGCAAATAACTATCCTAATGATTTTGTAAAAACTGTTTAAAACCTGCAGTTACTCCACCACGTACAAACTCTGAGAACGAAAGTTCAGTGATGGGTTTTGCGGAATCTCAAAAAACTTCCTTGACGTTGGTTATATTTTTGCAAAACCTAAGGATTGTATAGAAGGAATAGAGGAAATATTCCATTCCGTGTAATGACTGATCAAGAGTACATCGGTCAGGACTAAACGTCAGTTTCGTGCGCGTTTAAAAGAACACTGAAAGGCTGTTTTCTTTTTGAAAAGGAAAATGCTTTGTCGGAGCATGCGTGCATAACCTACTATGAGATTGCATGGGAAAATTCAAAAATTATTACCACTAATCCGCGGTACCATCAGAGACATTGTCTGGAGGCTTGGCATATCAATAGCGCTCACGCTCCATTGAATCACGATGACGGTGGTTTATTTCCAAAAGCTTATTTACATCTTATTAATAGATAACGTCATCATCCGTTCTATTAGGGCATAAAAAAAGTTTCGTTCAAAAAACGTTTCAAAGGCAGAGTAGCGTCAAACTCTGTCTGATTTGTCACCTGATTGCGTTTGGAAATTATTTGTCTTAAATCGATCTGTTTTAACCCTAGGCATTATGAATTTACACTTCTTCCTAAGATTTATTGAGGTATTATTTACAGTGGGTCATAAATTATGTAGCTTATGAGTGTTTTGCATCTGGAAATTCTGAGGCAAAAACTTCCCTTTCTGAAAAGTCCCTTTCAGTTAGTGACAACTCGACCCATATCATACCTTTGTTAAACCCATGCTATTAAACGATCCTACCACTGGATCCTACAACTTCCAAATTTAAGTACAGACTCTCCAATCTGAAGGTGTGACAGCCATGCAGTGCAGACAATTTAAAGGCAATTTCAAAATATATGAAGGCTTTTATTTTATATACTGTATTTTAGATACATTTAAAGTGTTGATGAATAATAAGGTTGAGCCACAAAGGAGCTATTTGGTGAGACCCCTTATCCATTGTTTCTAAATTCTCTAAAAAGTGAAATATTGTAACGTCAGTGCAGCTTTCCAAAGCCTCTGATAGCCATTGTCAAAGGTGTAAAATCCAAAGACCAGTTTAAAAAGAGGGAACTAGGCAGTTACGCATTAAAGATTATTGGTGGTAATCATTGTCCAAAGACGATTTATCAGCTGCACAAAGAGCGAAAATTGGATCAAAGTATACACAAATAGGCTGTGGTTCAGCTATTTATTGGTAAGTTCAATGTAGATTTTTAACCAATTCGCAGAAACTGTTTAAGTTTTATGAATCACTTATCAGTGATATTTTTTGACAGAAATGCCTGAGCAGGGTGCACTAAGACTGGCCCAGTTGCATAACACTTTATGAAGTACACTTGAAGTACTTCATGAAATACACTTTATGAAGTACACATGAAGTACTTACAGGGTGGACTCGCTTCATCATGATTTAACTACTAGTGACAAGGTACTTGAAATTTTAGTATTTGTTTAAACTATTGTGAACAGTTATATTGGAACATTGTCATGTCTTGTACAGGATTTAATTGTTTTGCTGTTGCAATTTATATAGATTGAGCTTTGCAAGAATGCATCGTCACATCATTATGAGGGGAGAAAATGTGTAGAATGGAAATATGTATAGAATGGCGAAAGAGTGTTCTACTATAATTGGAGATAATGTGAGTATAACTGGTGTTGCATAAATTATGTTTACCAGGGGCATTCGAAATGGGGTGCACATTAAGTTTCAGAACATTTTGAATTTTGCAGTTTAGAAGTGTATTTTCTATAATTTCTGAGAATAACTTACTCATCACATTTAGTTTGGCTTTGCAAAATAGGGGTGTGTGTCTACGGCCCCTGGATCCCTGCCTGCTAGTTATGCATTTATTTATCTATTGGAATATTGTCTTGTAATTTTCCAACAGGTAAATTTTATGAAAGATCTTATTTTGTTTGCTGTAACAAATTTATATGTAGCTACAGGTATATGTTTGGGTTATTTAATTATACCTCCATTGTTTGTTGGAAACAACACTATCAAACATATTTTGTGTGTCAGTGAGTTTAATGATGAACTTGTCACAACTTTGCTGGACACACTTGATAAATATAGAAAAGCAGAAGGGACAGAGAATATCGAAGAAAGTTCTGAAAACACCCATTTGGCCATACTTAGGAAGATTGACTTCCCTCCTTCAAAACTTAAAATATTATGAGGTGATGTTACTGGGCTGAACTTCTGGTGGCAGAAGTTAAGTCCAAAACAACATTAGCAGAAATATTAAGAATAAAAGAAATGAGAGCGGTGCACAATGTCTTTGTAAAACACTCAAATTCTTCTTAGAAAGATGCAAAGAAAAGATACAGTAAAATGGTTAACGTAACAGAACATGACAAGTATAGTTATGTTGACACTTAAATTACCAATTATCGTAGATTTGTATTGTGATTGTCCTGTTTTGTAATGGCTCTAACCCTACATTTTGATGTTGGTCTAGGCTTTGTTGGTCTTGGCAATATTAATTTAGGTACAATGGTTGGAACGTTATGAAGACTTCTTCTCACCCTCAAAATGCCTGGAACAAACTTTGTGATACTTATTTGGTACGAAGTTAGTTCTACCAACCCAATGCAACCACATCTTTCTTAGCTTTTTATCAGTTGGAAATTGGTAAAATAAAAGCTCTGGATTTCGTTTTGTGTTGCTATCACATGTAGGAATACAGCAAGATGTTCCACCTCCTTTCTGAACACGTAGTTAATCCCCCGCCTCTTAAAGTTGGCAATTCTTTGTCTGACTCCATTGAAGGACCCGGGTCATTATCCATTATATAAATTAATACTAAAACCTATTTCTTATTTACAATTATATTTATGTTATTGATATGCTTTTATATAATTATATATTTTACAATTGACTATTTACAAATTTACTCTATGTATATATACATTTACCTACCTAAAATTTTTAATATAACTATCAAGATTTATACCCACCTAACAATATAACGTTGTCATAATGTTGGGCTTACGTTGTGACAACGTCGTACGCAAACAACCTGAGAACGCCGATTTGTAGACACCTGAGAACGTTGTCACAACGTCCCGGGAAAGTTATTTTAACGTTGTCACAACATTGTGTCAACGTTGTAATGAGGTTGTGTCACAACGTTCTCACAACGTTAAAATAATATATAATATATTTGCTAGCGATTCACCTACGTCGAAAACGCAAACCGAATCGACGTTGAAATGTCGACGTTGCTACGACGTCCATATATGCGACGTAAATAACATATATTTCTTGCATGGATTTGCTTTATTTATACATGTACCTTGGAATAAGCACTACGATCTCTCTCTCTCTCTCTCTCTCTCTCTCTCTCTCTCTCATCTCTCTCTCTCTCTCTCTCTCTCTCTCTCTCTCTCTCTCTCTCTCTCTCTCTCTCTCTCTCTCTCTCATCTCTCTCTCTCTCTCTCTCTCTCTCTCTCTCTCTCTCTCTCTCTCTCTCTCTCTCTCTCTCTCTCTCTCTCTCTCTCTCTCTCTCTCTCTCTCTCTCTCTCTCTCTCTCTCTCTCTCTCTCTCTCTCTCTCTCTCTCTCTCTCTCATCTCTCTCTCTCTCTCTCTCTCTCTCTCTCTCTCTCTCTCTCTCTCTCTCTCTCTCTCTCTCTCTCTCTCTCTCTCTCTCTCTCTCTCTCTCTCTCTCCAACATGGCGGATGATGGAAGTGCTCTCGTCAGTCTCGAGTATTATGTTAAATTTCTTCGACATTCTGATGGATTAAAGCCTAAATTTAAATGGTTGGGCGATAAAGAACTCGGTAAATTCATTTATCTAGTCTTCGATAATCCATCATCAAATGATGATGATACTCCTGATAATGTTATGATATGGTCTGAAGATCTATCACATAACATGGTGTCTTGTAAAGCATTTGGCCTATCATTTAAGCTTTATACAACAACTAAGACACTATGGATACAGGGAAAGGAAGAAAGACAAGCGAAAGAGAAGGTTTTTAATCTCATAAAACGCTTTGAGGCACCACAAGCTGTGGCTGATGAGATAATTGATTTAGCTCGTTTTATTGAAAATAAATATGATGCTATGGTGAACTTATCAGACTTAACTATAAGACTTGATTCAGATGACCTTTCTAAATTGTGCAGATGACCTTTCTTAGTGCAGAGATATATTTGAATAATGGCGGCTGCGTTTTGTGAGCTCAGCAAGAGTGTTCTGTTCCTAGTTTTTCTACTAACTATCTTTGACAGAAAACCTCAACCAGTTGAAGAAAACTTTTCGGTGGATACTCGTACTGCTGTTCTGGCCTCAATTGTGTCTAATAAGAACCAAATACAGGCATCTGGCCCGCGCCTCATCAAGTTCAAGGATGTCCGTCAACAACGTTGTACCAACTCAGAACGGCGAAAAGCTTATTTGGCTTATCCATCTTACTCAGAGAGTGATTATTGTTAACCTCATCAGGGGCGGATCCAGGGGGTTGCAACCGTTGGTCAAGCAACGGTCAGAATTTCAAAATTAAAAATTCGAATAGTCACTAACATATAATATATTATATATATTATATATATTATATATATTAGATAATTGGACCACGAGTGCAAATAGCTATTTTTGTGTTTTTATCGAGTACAGCCATATAATACCGTGATAATACCGCGAGTTGAAACCGGAGTTGACGTGCGTTGAGTTTCATGTGCCCGCGATCCTCTCCAATCGGGCCGCTGTAGTATGTCAGCGGCACAGGCCGCTACATAACATCGCGCTATCCTGATTGTAAGCTTTGGAGAAATGGCGGGAGCAACGGTTGTACTAAAAATAGGCTTTTCAGTAGGCTATATTTAGCATTTGAGCAACGGTGAGGCGATGCAGGCCAATCAAAAGATCGGATTCGTTTGGCGGGACCAACGGTGAGCTTATCCTTGCTATGGAGAGGGAGAAGTTCAAGCTTGGTAGTGATCGTCAGAGTCTTTCTTTGACTTTATTCCAGTTCGCGAAGTTAAAAGTTTCCAGGCTATTAAACAGCCAAAAGTCGCTCTGCGAAAATTATCAAGTAAGGTAAACAATTCAAGTTAAGTAGGGCCCTGTACTAGCTCATGAATAATATATTAAATAATGCTAATGATCAGTGTTATTTCATTATGTTTGCGCCATGTTTAATTGTTTACTTCAGCCAAAATTTATATCTCGCTATTTGAACAACCTTAATTGAAATGGAGGAGTACTGTGCCTGTATTACTAAATTAGGGTTGGTAATATAATATGTTAAGGTTTGAACTTCGGTAAGGTTGTTCAGATACCGAGAAAGCGCCAATAAAGTTTCGTCTGGTACTCTGGTTTACTGAGTTGTGTTTACTTTAAAGTTTGACTTGCCTGTCATTGCCTGGTGTATAACAGTATTATGTTTTATATTGTACATGTATTATGTTTACATATAGTGTGTTTAATAAATTGTTGTTATTGATTAGGAAGGGAAATTTCATTGATAAATTCTATAAATAAGAAATTATGTCAAATATTATAATACTATGTTTTCCTCTATTTCTTTTGTTAATGTCCTCAAAACAGGGAAACTTTCTAATTTTCCCCTCATTACCATGTGTGAGCAAACATGCATTGGTTCACAGTTCGCAATGAATTTCAAACAATACAAATTACATTTTGTCGGTAAACATGTTATTACAAACTAATACTATGACTGGTTGGGAAATCAGTGATTAAATATCCCTCAAGCCTCAGGAGGATTTGTGAAAGTCCCCTTGGCACTTGGGAATTATTTTGATAATATAATAATATATGGTAAGGTTGGCTGGAGTTGGTAAAATATATAATTGTGTTACTGTATGTTATATATTTTTATTTATGTGTTATTTTAATTTGTGCATTTATTTCCCAATATATTACTGAACATGATTTTGTATATAACCATATGAATTATTATAAAATATAATAATTTACCTCTATCAAAACATAAACTATCCAAGGCCTCAATCATAATGTTTAAATATTAAAATATTTCCTGAAGCACTTTAATATAAGGAAATTAATTTACTATAACATGTATACCTTAGTTATGTATTTACTTCAATTAAGTGGAATTGGTTTGTTTTGTGTAGTTTATTAATTAACATAGGATGTTGCAGTTATAATGATTAACCCCTGTAATGGGCATGTTTAACCATAGTTAATATAACCGTTTAACCTTCCTGCTTAACTACCATTTTGCTTCTCCACCAATATTATGTTGAACTGTTTCCTTTGTGACTACTGTTTTGTTGCTCCACCAAGATGATATTGAACTAATTAACCTTCCCGACTACCATTTTGCTGCCCCCACCAATATGATTTTGAACTGTTTAACCTTCCTGACTACTGTTTTGCTGCTCAACTCATGAATAAATGCCACTTAAGTCGGTTTCCCTTTGGTACAAAGGATATAGTAATTTACTTATCAAAGGATATAGTAATTTACTAATACTGTGCTGATCACTGGCATGGTACAAAGGATATAGTAATTTTGCTGCTCAACAAAGATGATTTTTGAATTGTTTTTCATTCCTAATTGGTCAACCATAATTAATACAATACTCGAGTTTCCAGTCCATTCTCGAATTTTGAAGCAATGTAGCATCTTGGTGGACCTTATAAGTTAGTTTTACCACATGTATCTTGAATAAATAATGTTAAAGTATCCAATTTGTAAATAAATAATTTGTAAAGTAATAATTTGCAAAATAATTTGTAAAGTATCCATCTTGTTCAAACCTTGTTTTATGTTACTTTAAGTGGAAAGGAAAGATTGGCATAGTAATGTTTATCTTTGAGATGTATTGCAGGTGTAAGCTGCACTAGTTAGTTAATAAATTCTTCAGTATTGTGTATTTATTTCATAAACTGCTTGATAGTACCACTAAATATAAATATATTACATATTTACAATACCTACAACACAAGTTTGTCTTATTTTACAAAACGAACTGCATCAAGGAAATAAATGTTGGTGGATTTTCAGCAAAAAATGTTTTTTGACATTTTTTGTTGCAAGCTTGAACAAAATATTATACTTTTGTTCAAGCAAAATGAAGTACAAAAGGCAATTATTTTTGTTAAAGGCACAGCATTTTCTTCAGTTTTTTTTCTTCTGAAAAGTGTTCTCAAAATGCAAGAAATAGCGTTTTAGAGGTTCTAGAATTTCAAATTTTCCGGGGGATAATTTCCCCGTACCCCCCTACAAATTTCCACTTCCCATATCAGCAACGGTCAGATTTTGGGCTAGATCCGCCCCTGTTTATATTGTTTCAATGTTTCTGCCATAGTTGTGAAGATGGACAGTTTCCGTATATAAATTTACCGCACTGTTTTATAAACCACATTATATGGAATAAAATTAAGTTTTGGTTATAGTCCAGAGAATACGGTATATATGCATATATTTTGCAGATAATGCTTACATATAGGTAAATTATATGCAGGTACAATGCAGATAGTTTGTAGATAGTTTAAATGATTTGTTGCATGTCTGTGCAATATCTGCAAATATCATGCAGATATTGTACAGATACGGAAGAACCCATTGCAGATAAACTACAGTACTGTAACAGATATGTGGCAGATATTTTTGTATATTTTACATATATGTCAGTTTGGTAAGCGATTGTTATCTATTAGGTTACTTACTCCAAGACACAAATGCTTATTCTCGCAGTTTATTGGTATGAAACATATTTCTGCTTCAAAGAATGTTTTCTAATATTAGAAGAATTCAGAATAATCTTATTAGAAACTGAGTGCACACACTGTTTGCAGTGCGAAACGTATATATTATACAATGAAGAAATGAAAAATTGATAAAGGAAGTAGTTTGTTATAAAATTTGTACCTTTTCTAGCCATTTGGTTACGGAATGAAGACCGTACCTACAGTTTAGTGTACATAAAAGCTGCTCATAACCTCTATTTGTGTTTCTTCCTACAAGTGATACGATTTTGATACATTTTTACCCTTGACCTTGTGCAATATTTTTTCAAGCGTACAGGCTAAATACTGTATACACCGTGAATGCAGGAATTGCAAGTCAATGTACTCACGTTTATACTGGTCTTCTTTTTCAAGTAATTAAAAAGGCTGTCCATTAACTGTTGAATGATAAAACAAACATTGGTGAAAAGGCTGCTATATAATACCTTGTTATAAGTATCTTTCCATCCTTCGTTGTAAGTTTTTTGTTTTGGATTGCAAATCGTTTTAGTAGCTTTCTTTCATACTTGGTTGGATTCTCGTCCAGCAGCTTTATGTCAAATTGCATCAATGATATCCTGTTAATGTGGGAAACAACATGGTGTAGATGTTGTCCTTGTTTAATCTTCCAATAAGTGTCAACCAAAATGAAAGTACACACTGCCGTGCTTATGTATCTGTAATGTAAATTTTGGGGATGGGGAAGAAAAGGCTAATCATGCATGTGCTTATTAAACTAACCTTTTTCGTCAAATTGGACTCATTGACACTTTCGGATAAATTTGCTGGTTGATGAATTTCGTCAAAGTTATAAAAATAATATAATTTCTCGCCTTCAAGCTGAGTGTGTAAGCCTCATCTGTGTAAGAACAATTGCACGATTTCTTCAAAGTCCGAATAATCTAAGAAATGAAAATTAGAATTACATTGGCTACCAAAAGTAAGCTTTTTTATCTCAGTAATTTTCTGTTAGTCTCTGTATACGTTATATTTATTGCTCCAATACTCAAACAATACTATAGGTATAAATTTGCGACAAACCTGATAAAAGTAAAATACTTACTAGTAAACAACAAACCTGGTTTGCAATAAAACAACATGTAGATGTCACCATACCAATCTGTTTCACACATCAGATGCGGTTTGACACTTAGCATTGTATACGTGTAAAGAAGCTACAGTAATAGCGCAAATGGAGTCGTCACTGATCACGTTTGAAATCGAATCTTTCGTCAAGGGTTACCAATGCCTATCAATACGAATGGTCACCGAAAGTGGGCGAAGTTTTAGAAACAAAAATGGAGCCGACAAATATTGTCGACAAGTACGCTGTGTGTGTTCTTTATCGTAACAGAGTTGGGACACTTAAAACGAGGAAAAGCTGGACGCTTTGCCAAAACAATCTATTACTTTTTGCGAGTGGATACTCATTCGTGCAAAGTTACCATCAAAGGTAAATCCATTAACCTGGGTGACGGAGACGGCATGCATGTGCACTTAAGTTCTCTGGACAGGAGAAATATGTAAACATTTTACAAAACGAACTGCATAAGCTAGATCAGTAATACCAGAGTTGTAACAGTATTGAAGCAAATTGTTAATTATGGACGTTTGATACTGTATGTATAAATTGATTAAACTGTTGTTTAAATCAAGTTTACGCTTTCGACTAATGAAATTTAAGCCGCGTTTCGAGATTAGAGTTAACCAGGGAAATTTGACCAAGGGAAAATGAAATTTGTTCGAATTAGCTAGGAATTCGAGTTAAGCAAGTTCGAGTTAACCAGAGTAAATTACTATAAAATGTACTATCAAATCCAGGGGAAATTGGATTTTGTTCGAGTTAAGCGAGTTGGAGTTAGCAGGGTTGTACTGTAGTTATTAGATATTTTGTATAACATTGTATAAGTTGTTTGAACTAAAAACTTATATATATATTTATGCATATTATATATTTAATATACATGGGATTCCATCTTTCGGAAATATATTTGTGTTGTATTTTATTGTTTATTTAAGATTCTTTTGATATACATTGTTATGTATTATTATAAAACAAAGCATTTTATCATGAAGTTTAAATCATGAAGTTGTTAATTTTATATAACATTTAAATTGTATTTTATTTCATGTATAGTATTTCTTATTATTAACCCTAAAATTGAGAAAATCGTATAACTTCTAATTTCTTATGCATTCACCCAAGAAGAAAATAACTTATTTTGAGAATATTTCTTAAAATAATAACATTTGAATGTGACGAAGAAATATAAAACAAAAACAGTCACAGACAATATAAACATAGTAGCTACTCAGAGGAGCGAAGCTATTCAGCACATAATTTTATGATCAAAGAAATACCTACAGTAAATACCTGAAAACGAGAAAGATACACAAGCCTTGTCAAGAAAGACAATACTTTTGACATGCCACGAGGAAGATTAGAGAGGGAATTATTAAGCCAAAAACCATAACGCACTCAATCAGAAGACACCACAAAGATCACAAGCATTGCCAACTTACATGACACGACCTTTGTACGTTGTATTTGTTGACAAGTTAAGGTTTTTTCGAGATTTTCTACCGTAGTTTGTACACACAAGACACGAGGAGGAATATAATTGACCTTCGATGATCGATATTAAGACCCCAATGAATTCCAAGTATCTGAGTTGCGCAGTTGTAATTTCGATGTTGAACCCCTAAATACCTACCTACCTCAACGCCGTGACTATATGGGTACCGCTGACCGTGGTACCCACAGTAATAACATCAATGTTTTGTTATAACTATATAATATCAAAGGTTTCCAAAAGATCCTGGCAGACTGAAAAGATGGTTGTGGAACATTAGGTGGAAAGAATTCAAACCACCAAATGATAGGTTGTGTTCTGATCACTTTCATGAGGCATCTTTTGACAGCTAGGACAGGCAGAACAACTTGCCTGAGGGAAAATGCAGTACCAACACTCTTTGAATTTCCTGGACATTTGCAAAAGGTATGAGCACTGCACTTCATATTTGCAGAACCCTACAAAACCATCCACAATGTTAGAAAAGAAATTATTAATGTACATATAAAATTTATTTTCATTCAGAAACCTGCAAGAGAAAGGAGAAAAAACAGAGAAACAACTTACTGTCAACTTCTACAATTACAGCAGATAATCCTGTCAAGGCATCACCAAATTTGGTTGAAGAAAACAAAGTTGAGGAAAAAGCTCAAATTGGCCCCGCAAAAAGTCCCGGCGTTTTACAAAGAAATGCAAGTCATTGGAAGATATAGTGGAACACTTAATTACTATGGCATAATAACAGAAACACAACTTGATTCAGCACCAATGGCAAAGAATGCACTTGTCTTTATGGCTGTTGCATTAAATGAGCCTTGGAAGGTACCATGTGGATACTTTCTAATTGATTCATTAACAGGGAAGGAAAGGGCCAACCTTGTCACTCAATGCATCCAGCAACTCTATGTTGGTGTGAAAGTTTCATCACTTACTTGTGATGGTCCATCCTGCCATTTCACAACGCTGTCAACTCTAGGAGCCAAAATGAATGTCCAAGCCCTTAACCCATAATTCCAACACCCATCTGATTCCAACGAAAAGGTGCATGTTTTCCTCTGTCTGTCACATGCTGGAGTTAGTCAGAAATACATTCTCAGATTTTGGAGTCTTGAAAGACAACAATTGAGAATGCATTTCATGGCAATATCTGGTGGAATTCCATAAGCTTCAAGAGCAGGAAGGTCTTCGGCTTGGCAATAAAATGAAATCAGCGCACTTACAACGGCAAAAGCAGAAGATGAAAGTAAACCTTGCCAGCCAAGTCCTCAGCGCCAGTGTGGCAGATGCCCTAGAATACTGCGGAAAACACTTGAAGCTCCCTCAATTTGACAAGTGTGCAGCAACAGTGAAGTTCATACGTGTGTTTGACCATCTTTTTGATGTGTTAAACTCACGGAATCCTGTAGCAAAAGGCTACCAATCAATCCGTTTTTTGCCCAATGTGGCAAGCCAACCAAAATGTATGGGATCCATTCCTAGAGGAAGCTTATGTCTACATTCTGGCATTAACAGATGGAACGGAAACGTTTGGTGCACCACTGAAGTATCTTTTAACATACAAGCTTAGCCAAGATCATCTGGAGCACTTCTTTTCTGTATTCGCACTGCTGGTGTATTCAACAACAATCCTGGTGATATGGGGCATATGTGGCCCTGATATGGCTTTGCTATGGCCTATTGCCATTCATAGAAAATCCATAGCTATGGGATTGCTACGTATTTGGCAAAAATCCATATATATCCCATAGCATTTGCTATGGCAATGGTATGGGTGAATAACATGTATATAGATCTCTATGGGAATGCTATCTATGGAAATGTGTTAGTATATTTGTATAGACCTGCTATGTATTTTCTATGGGAATGCTATATGTATGTTAAAAGTTCAGATAGATTTATCCAAATGCCTACTCAATCCTGTATTCCCAACAATTAAATTACAATTGTTGTTTAACAGAGTATTCTCAAAAAAATCTGCGCCCTTGATCAGTTATAGTGTAGGCTAAAATGATAATTTCACACAGGAAATGGCAACAACACATTTAGTTTGTAAGCATTTTCGATTGTAATAAAGTTTTAATTATAGCTTTCAATAAGTTGAAGTTAATATAAGTTGATATAACGATCTAACAGGTCTTGTCTTGTAATGCATTATCTTCCATGATTGTTTACAATTTCATATCTTGACCCTATCTACCCTAGGCATGATTTGAATGAATATAAATTATTAAATGAATTATTAAATCATTATTAAATCACAAATAGAATTAATAAATCATTATTAAATCACAAATAGAATTATTGAATAGAAATAAAATTATTGAAAATATATAGAAATATTGAACATGTATATAAGGCCAGAGGCGTAGGAACGAATTTAAAGTTGAGTGGGGGCTGAAGTCGACAAGCAGGTAATCAGTGACCACATTTTAAGGGTGTCCGGCGGTCGTCCCCCGGAAAATATTTAAATCTAGAAGCTCGGAAAGACAATTCGCAGCAATTTGAGAATTTTTTTTATCTAATTCTACAGCGAACATAGTTCAAATGAATCCAAGAGTTAATGCTGCCTCTTACCTAGTACTGACAGAAGGGTCTGGGAACCAATCTAAGGGGGTGTTTATATGCAGGCGAGCTAGCTTGGGTAGGAGGGCTAGCCCGCCTACCCGGGCTGGTGTGTTTACCGAGCTAATTGCAATTATTTTCCCACGATGCCCGAAATCACGTTTTTACGAGTACGTTTTCAATTTTTAACGAACACATGAACAAACAAATTGTGAAATGAAAAGTTCATGTCCAAAAAATATCGGTCAAGATAAACTTTGTCGTGTGTACTTGCTAGCCCGGGTCGGGCTGGCTCGGTTCTCATATAAACACAAGATGAAAATAACAAGAATTTGTAGCAATCGCACAAGGCTGGCTCGCCTCCATATAAAACACCCCCTAACACTCGCATGGCAAGCTAACACTTCAGGATACACCCGTTTATAAAATCTCGTGTAGATGAAGCCCTTAGGTAGATTCTATACTATGTATTATTCATGCTTGGATGGTGACGTCAGCTCCGGAGCGAAAGAAGCGTATGGAAGGCGGGAAAACGCCAACAATTCAATACGTACAAAAAAGCTTGAAATTTGTTTTATTTGTTTACGTTTTGTTTCCGATGACAGTTGAAAGATCATGTTTTCAACACAACAAAGTAAGTTTTCCACTTATGTATTGTGAAAATTGAATGATGGTACCTGAGCGCTCGTAAGACAATAGATACATTTGCTTGACGCACCCAAACTGTCATTTACCCTGGGAAATGTACATTGATAGCCTACCAGGCGAATTTAACGTAAAGCGTATAGAATACACATTTCCCAATGGCAGTTTGGAAGTGTATTAACGTCACTTTTGTTGTATATTTTAAACATGGTACCAAAAAGTTAAAAACCAAATGTCACCAGAACCCTGTGCACAGGTGGTTGCAAATGGTAATACGAATATTAAAAGTTGTTATTTATACTTTTCTTCGATCAGATAGTAAATATAACCCTCCTACATCTGCTTAAATCATGACGCATCGACTCTAAACATTCATTGAGACCGATAATCTTCGCGAGACACCTTGGGTTGTACTATATTTCGAACTGGGGGTTCAATTGTCGGTTCTTAGAAAATTTTCATTTCTGCTGGAAAACTGTTATAGGTTGTATAGAACATACTTGTCGTCTTCAGTTGACAGATGCCAGTGGGGAAAATATGAAGAAATTACATGTCGAAGTTTGTGGGCGGGTGGTAAACTATTTGGGCGTGGTGACTGATTTTCTCACAGTTCGATGAGATCCGTTGTATTAACAACAACGTATTCAGCTGTGGACTTGAGATCGTCGCATTCGGTGGCAAGTAATGGAAGACAATATTGAAAACGCCATTGGTGATGAAATCAATTCCATGAGTATTGACGACGCTATTGGAAATCAATCGCTTTGCGATTTCGAACGTTTGGAAGATGAGACTATTCCTGAAGTATCTCAAAGTTCTTTGATAATTAAAGACAAAATAAAGTTCCATACATTTGAGGGAGAAATTGGTTACAGGAAAGGCGACGCCTTTGTTGCAGTGACCAACTTCTCAGTGAATTGCAACCGGTTACGTTGCAAAAGATGTAAACGCAACCACTGTGGATGGCTTCCTGATGGATGTCATACCCAAAGACTCTGTCCGCTCATCGGAAATCGTGCAAACAGAGACCAAACAAACGGGAGAGAAAAGGTAAAATAAGATTATTGGACCTGGTAGCTTCTCATATGACATAAAAGCCAGGTTATAGTATGAAAATGTGGTTGAAATGGATCTTCTCTGTGCTCTCGATTATTCACGCACATGCACATTATTTTAAGACAAAACGTTACAATTACAAATGAGCACGACATGGGTCACTTGTGGTTTAAGTTAAACCTCAAGCTGGTTATTATCAAGTAGGAACTAATATTACAAAATCCCAAATAGCTCACCTGGTTACGCAGCCATTCAACTCCGACACTCTGTATCATCTTCTGCAAGCAGCAGTCGGAAGTGGTCAGAGCTTCCAACCATAAATCTGGAAATTTTAACTTAATCATAACTCTCTCTAACTTGCTGATTTGTAATTGTAACTTTTTGTCACAAAGGCTTTATATTCTAAAATAAATTAAGGATGGGCATTTTATTTTTCAGGGGAGGGTTTAGTCTCCTTTGCAGCCGTTCTTAAGCCAATCTCGTTCCCAGAGCCTTCCCCGCACCACTTCTTAGGCATATGCATTTCATTATACACATCGACGTATGAAACAATTAAGTTCGACTTATTTAATTGCGGTTGACCGCTTCTGTATCGAATGTAATACGGCTCGAACAAGCAACCTGGGATGGGGTCGAATGAGTTCTTTTTACGGGAGGCCGATTACTTTGACACATGACAAATTCTCAGTTTGAAACCGACGTCGAATTTTGACGAACTTTGTCGAACTAAAATCGGGAACTAGAATACTTGTCAATCAACGACAAGGATTGCTGATTTGAACATTTGATCAGACTAGAAATATCAATAGGAAATAGTTGTTGGGGCCTATCTTCCATGCAGAGGTAATGTTTTGAACCACGTTTTGACTGACAGATTGACTCTAGTGTGCAACAAACAATACATCTCTTTCAAATTCATGTATATGGCTTTTAAACAATATGCGCAAGCGTTTATCGAGCCGGACGTCGAACCCGAAGCGATCATCGCCGAGAGCTTGATACTGAAACGATTGCGTATATTATTTAAAAGCTGTATATACGAATTTGAAAGAGGTTTATTGTTTGTTGCACACTGAAGTCAACTACCTGTCAGTCAAAACGTGGTCAAAACATTACCGCTGCGTGGAAGATAAGGCCTTTGGATTTTTTATTTTATAAGCTCAAATTTGCCAACTATGGCTGTTCTTTTCTCTAGCCTGCATGCAGGCTCTCCTGCCACCCTGAAATGTTTAACGATCAAATTTCCCATGTATACCCGGGGGGTTACATTGACGTTTCGATTTGATTTGCGCATAAATTGACATTGCTGTCAATTTGCTGCAGTATTAAGCAGCCGTTATTACCAAAAATAAACTCGAGCAAGCTCTCAAGTCATGAGAAAAATTCATGCTGCGAAAAAATGCCCAACCCCCTTAAAAATATAATGTACATTGAATCGTTGATCCGCGTCGTCGGCCAGTACAGCATTCAAAATAAGCAAATCATAAGTATCAGACTTTTCGGGCAATTGATAAAAGGAGAATAGTGCGAATGGTCAACGAATAGTGCGAATAGTGCGAATAGTCGGCGAATAGTACGCGAATAGTTGGGCAAATATGGCATGTTGTAAAACATGGACTGGTAAAACATGGACTGATAAAACATGGACTGATAAAACATGGACTGATAAAACTAGGCGGGGGGTTAGGGTTAGGATCTTTGTTGTGTTGGGGTTGGTACTCCTTATAGTTTTTATAACCCGTTAATTTACGGTAGAGTTCCAACCCCAACACAACAAAGATCGTAATCGCCCGCACCGTATTTGCCCAACTATTCGCGTACTATTCGCGTACTATTCGTGACTATTCGCCGACTATTCGCCGACTATTCTCCTTTTATCAATTACCGACTTTTCTTGCCCTGTATTTTGAGTCTCTCTTTTGGTCGAGGGTAAAATGTCGAGGGTCGATAAAATGACAAAAAATACCTAAAACGTAATCATTAGTTCTTTATTTCTGAAGTACGAAAGTCATATCACTATTAGCAGCATAGCCGTACGCAGGATTATTTTGGCAGGGGGCAGTAAGACAAATTTTGTGAAGTTTGTGTTCGCCGGGGACCTCTCTAGGGGGGTCTGCGGGCATGCCCCCCCCCCCAGAATTTTGAAAGCTCCAGAAGAGCATTTCCGGCTATTTTGCGAGGAACATTCTGAAAAAATTTATCTGTAAGGTCTGGTAATATTTAGACCTTTTTAAAGATAAGCAAGCCCATTGTTAACGAAATAGACAGAACGCCATGTGTCTGGTATGTTCTCTACTCCTATTACTTATCTAGTAAAGAGTACGTCTTGTAAGTTTAATATCAAAACAACCATGCAGATGCGGTTATTTATACCGCACGGTCGCCGGTTCGCTCTTGGCTGCATGGTCAGCATATTAAGCATAAGTTGAAACCAAAATATGCATTTAAATTTAAAATTTTCAAGACGAATTATTTATGTTTACGTCTCATTTCAGCACTCAAATTAAATAATTGTCTGAATACCTATAATAAATTGATAATCAACCTTATAAAAAAACATATCTTGGGTTTTTCTGGGGGGGCAGTTGCCCCTGCTGCCCTACTGCTATGTACGGCCCTGATTAGCAGCAATTAGTTATTGTTTTATACTTTCCAGATAATACGATCTATCTCTATTTGGATGACAAGTGTGGAGAAATTCTGGAAAATGCGCAATACTTTTGCATAATATTTCACTATGATAATGTCTGAAACATGTAATCGTGAGCGTTTTAAAATGATGTAAAACTGTCGGACACAGGTCAAAAACACGGGTCACATGGTCACGTTGTAATTCCCGCTGAAAATATCAAAAGAGACCATGATTCCAAATTTCCAACAAAATGGCAACTTCAAATCATTCAATTTACCAGGAAAGCAACTTTAAAGATAACGATAAACTGTTAAGATAATTAGCGTTGTTAATTTGTCTGCCTTTTACTCAACCCACTATCTAAAAATTGTCATCACAGACTGCCTACTGACCTGAAACTTGTAGTCCATAATTATTGAAATACACTCAAATACGTGCTTTAAAGACAACAGTAAACCCAATGGTAATTTAAATCGAAGAAACGAAAAATATTTGGAATCCTTATAAGTCCCGTTTACTCTGGCGATTTTTGGTGCGATTTTTAAAAAATTGAAAATTTTCAATTTCAAAAAATTGTTGTTAAGTGAGTCCATTCAATCGCATGCGCCAGAAGATGAAAAATCGCAGCAAAAATCGCCAGTGTAAACGAGCCTTTAGGATTCCAAATATTTTTCGTTTCTTCGATTTAAATTACCATTGGGTTTACTGTTGTCTTTAGAGCACGTATTTGAGTGTCGGCAGGCAGTCTGCGATGAGACTTTATATTATTCACTCTTTAGATAGTCAGTTGAGTAACTAGTTTGTTGGAAATTTGGAATCATGGTCCTTTTGATATTTTCAGCGGCAATTACCATTTGATCCGTGACTGTGTTTTTGACCCGTGACCCGTGTTTTAGCACCGCCGTAAAACTGTTGGGAATTATATACTTGTTTTATCAATCACTGCCATGAGCAATAAAAGGCTTCCTCGGTAGTGATGATGATGCAACTTGATCGTTAACATAAGCAAAACAAGATTTACATCTGATGACATGGACTTCACCCTCTGAAATAAGTTCATATTCAGACTCACATTCCAATAGTGACGTCAAATTGGCGCATGATGACGAAGGTTTTGGCTTGACTTTTTCTTGCTTATCTGAAGCCAAACGATTTGTGGCGAACTGGGAAGTTTTAGTTATGCGTGCAGAGATTCTGTCGGCTATATAATCTAAACTTTCCTTATCTAAAATATTTGCACCCGATTCTTTCACATTTGAATCACCGGAAAAGAAGTTGACGATGGATATCTGAGCTCGGTTTAGTGGTGAATTCGTCTTAGACAACTTTTCCCTGCAGGGTTCATCATTTTCATGGTCTTCAATTGACACGCTAAAAAACATACAACTTATTTGTAACTGCCTGCTGTTTCAGTGAAATTAAAAATACCCATCACCTTCACCCATGGGAAATGCATGGGCACATGCATTTCCCATGTTCATTAATTTTACAAATGAAACGAGTCATACATAAATGGCTGACTCATTTACCATATTCTTTTCCGTTTCCAAGAAGTATTTTCACTGCATGAAAGATTTTCTGTCTCTATCATTTCACGATTAGGGCTATTGTCCGAACTGATAACAGTTCCCAGGCTGCAAGTGGAAATTGTATGAATTATTATTTTATTTTTTTGCTGTTCATAAAACTATAATTTTGTGAGGTGAAAAAGATATCTGGCCAGTATATTAACGTTTAATAAAGTGTGTATTGAAAGAACAAGTGGACATTCCCTCATCCGGGACATTTAGAAAGTTTAAATATCTGAGTCTGACTAATATGTAGTCCACGACTGTCTAGTCTATTAGATTAGTCAATTAAAAATGTCTTTGAATATCCAACCTTTCAATTATTTGTTGATCTGAATCATCTCTGATATCCATAGAAACATGGGTGCCAGGTATGGCAATGGTGGTCAATTCTGATTCTTTCTCAGCAGGCTCGACTGTTGTATATGAGCTGTCAGTATGTTGCTGGGCATCCATGACATTGTCGGTATCTCTGTCTGATGAAAAGTTTCCCGATGTAGCTCTTTCCTCAGTTTCCTCTGATGTTAACTGATCTGAAGGAGTTGGCTTTGAATGCAAAGTGATAGTTGTCGCAGTTGAAGATGATGATGATTGAACTTTCGCTTTATACATTTTCATTGCTTCACTCGCTTTAGGGTGGTCTTCAGAAATATAGTAGTTAACTGATTCATCAGCATTGATGAAACTATGCGTTTTCATATGCTCTTTCATGGATGAACGGTTGCACCGGGTAAAAAAAAACTTTTTCTTCTGATTTGCTTTGTATAAGTTAAAGCAGATCAAGCATATTGCACCCATAGTTTTTGGGTGACCAGATTTTTTTCGTTTCACTGGATCGTTAGATTTCATAAGTTTCTTGTAGTATTTTGCATCATAATGGAGAAAAAACTGCCTGATTTGATTTGCGGTTTGTTGACGCTAATATTACTAATCGTGGAAGGACAACTAGTTTTACTTTCTTCAAATGTCAAATCTGTAGAAATAAAATTTCCCTCAAGATGCATGTCTATAAAAAAGTAATGTCATGTAAGAGAAGCTTTTGAAGGACAGGAAATGAGAGAACTGTAAATATATTCATTCATATATATATATATATTCAACTGATGGTCAAAGGCTTTACGCAACGAAATTCTTGAGCTACATGTAATCAATAATATTACATAATAAAACTATTCAGTTCAACACTTCAACATACCCTTATCTTTGCAACGGAAGCACAACACAGGCTTCCCAAATCCTTCCTCGACTGGCTCACCACAGAACACATGACAGGGATTTTTGCACGAAATACAGCTGTGTCCACCATCATATTCATTGTTACACACAATGCACACTAAAAAGGAAAATTAAATAAAAACTTCGTTATGTTCCTTGATTCCTCAGCATTTCTGTTGATTTCAGTATAGTTTTTTCTGCAGCAGCAGTACTATATCCTAAACGTCAAACAAACAATTTTTGAAAACGTGTCTATGAATGTTGTGTCTTTGAACGTCATTCTATGTAGTACTTTTTTAGTTTGTATTATTATATTTACCTTTTTCCAATTCGTTCGCCATTCTTTTCTTTTACGTTACCAACAGCCACAGGTGACACATTTGATCTGCTATAAGTTTCTAAAGAAAATAAGCGAGTATCTGAGAAAAGTCTGAAAACCGTTTTCACTTGACCCAATGGCGCATTGGCGCTTACGCGGGATGATTTGACGTAATTTTTTTGTTTTTGAAAGCAAGTAGGTAAAAGTGGAAATAACAATAGTTTGACGCCATGCCAGCTCACACTATCTGACTATCAAAGTAAAAGTTTGTTTGATCAAAGTAGAGCAATAAGAGCATGACTGTCCTATAATTGGATCACAAACTTCAAAAGAGTCGCTGGCTTTGAAGGTGTTTATTAGTTTATACTATCAGACACATTTTGATCAAACTTGACAAACAATTAACTATACTTTGTTCAAGGGGCCTTCCTGGATTCTGGTCACTGTGTGGACACGTTCTCCTCACATCTTCCCAACCCTCTGGAGTCCTCATTACAGCAGTATACCAATCTTTTATAGTTTATCGATTCCAAAAATGCAGACTGCCAGACTATAAGTCTGCAGTTTCAGCAGTTATAATTACTTGCTGTTGCCTAGGAGGCTAGGCCATTAAAGGTGTTTTTGTAAAAAGTAGTTTATTTAATTTCACTCATGTTGCAGCAGAAGACGGTTATAGAACCGCGCTTTAAATATGTAGTTGTGAATTCGAACGTTCTTAGAGAAAACACCAGTAAGAGCAAAAACATGTTTTGTAATGATGTTGGCCGACGTGCCTTGAAAGTCGAAACGTGTCAACTTTTGGCAACATGTTTTTTCGCAACAAATTTTTGCGCTCATGCCAACAAACTAATAAATATATTTGGTTGATGCTAAGCTGTAAGAAAGTTTAGGATGAATTTGCTATTTTGCTCTGTATATGGCTAAATCACTGCCGTATTAATAAACGTATTTCAATCAAAATAAATGCAACAGAAGGCTGTTGAATTTCTTTCGCTTTTGACAAGGCACAATTGAATTGCGGCATTGCGCATCGGCATGACAATTTAGACATGAGTTCCTGCGTTCCGTGCTCACGGTTCACAAAGAGATTGCAGGCCAGAACTGACTATTAGTCTATTTTGAACACGAAAACAAGGCGATTTCAAAGCATGCGCTTTTAACAAGAAACAAAGTACTTTCAGCGTAATTACTGTAGGCATCATTCTTAAATTCTTTCATACAATGGCAAGTCGAAAAGTTACTATCAAACAAGCCCTACATTTCCGTGACCGTGTGTACATGTAAGTTAGTATAAGCACGTTCACTCGTTCAGTATAAAGACCCAATTGTGTATATAAACTATAGAGATTGAATATGTAAACTTAGTAAAATAATAAAAATATCACATACTGCGCGATTTGCGTCGTGCGCGTGTATAAATTGAAAACTTAATTATACTTAAAATTAATAAATCATCTTACCCTTATCTTATGGTCCTTCACTCCTTCTGAAATATTTTCCACGTCTTTATTTTCTTTGCCACTTTCTTCTCTTATAAACTCTTTGTACTGCCGCCGTAGTCCGCTTGAGTTGAGGGTGTATCATGTATGTGTGTGAGATTGAGCTCAAGAAAATTGCGAGGAAATGCTGAAGGGCATTTAGAATATTATCTGCGACATGTCATTATATGACGTTTCTTCCGTTTAATCCAATTTAATTTTTGTTTGTTTTCCTGCATCAATCATTAATGCAGGAAATCAAACATAAGAATGGAAAACCAACATGTTTACGCGGTTTTCCATAACGAGAAAAAGTTTGCGCGGATTTTCAATAATTTATGCGCCGATTTTCAACGCAGAGATATTTTTCGCGGATTTTCAAGAATTTTTGCGCGGATTTTCAACGCAGAGATATTTTGCGCGGATTTTCGTAATTGGAGGAATTTTTGCGCGGGAAATTAATTCCCCGCAAAGGGTAAACTTTTTAGTCTGGCGAACATGGTTGGGATATTCTCTTTCGGCAAATAGGGAAGTGCCAGGAACTGCCTACATAACTTGTGAGTAGCATTGTCATTCTTGTAAACTGGGGCTAGACCAATATTTTGGATTTTTCTCCAAATGCATTGTGCCCAATGGAATGAGCACCCATGGATCAATACATCCCGGAAAACCTGTGGTATAGCCCTCCAAAGCGCATTCTCGAAATCAAGGACAATCTTCTCGAGTTTTCCATTCCTTGTGATGTCTTTGATGACTCTGAGAATTTTTCGGTAGTCCCGTTTACGCTTTCCAGACATCAATATAAATGCAAGTGGAATTTGTTTGGTGCATTCACCACTTCGGACGAATGAGTGAATGGTAAACAGTAACGTAAACAGTAAACTGTATGGTAAACAGTAAACTGTAACGTAGAGGCTCAAAAAGTTCACGAGTCGTACGACTCGTAAGCGTATTCACGATTCGTAAAAGACAAGTAACGACTGGTGAACTAATATACTTATAGTCTCATGTGGGTGTAAGGTAGAGGGTCAAAAATTCACGGTTCGTATAAGACAAGTAACGACTGGTGAACCAATATATTTATAGTCTGTGGATGTAAGGTGAAGCAAGGGTATTGGCAGAGAAGCTCCACAGAATCAGGATCCTACGGGAACTCAGTCAACTTCGCTGGACGTAGCAACAGCAGAGAAAGGTAGTGATCATCAGACTAAGGATGACAATGGAAAATCTAAAGGACGACGCCGTAGTGAACGAACTAAGAACCAACCCGGAGGTATACACCATAGGACATTTAGTAAATTGGTTCAACGGGGACCGATGAACTAGGGAGAGGGCAATGTAGTGCCAGAGGTGTGTTTATTTGTAAATAGCGTGATAGAATTACACAAGCGTGAAATGTAATTAGGTCTTATGCAAATTTGTACATAGTGTATATAAAAGGACAGAGATAAATTCTATAGAAGGGTTGCGCCTGTTTATAAGTGAGTTAGGGTGCAAAATATAAAGTGTTCAAGCAGAGTTGTGGTTATTTCTTTACTGTGTTTAGTCTCGTTGAAATTGGCAGAACAGTAGTTTAAATCCACACAAGCTACTACAATGTCTAAGAGAAAACATTGGATTTTCAGCACGCACTAGTTTTATTTAATGTACTAATAGTTGTTCACCCAGGTGCGAAGCACCGGCTGAAGACCTGAAGGCTAATATCGACCGGCGTTTAGTCCCTAATTGGCAGTCAAAGGGGTTAGGTTAGGATTAGGGTTAGAACATGTTTGTGCGTCCTGAATTTGCAACGGTTTTTTTGGTTGGTTAAATTTGGCGTTTAAATTTAAATTGACGCAAGCACGACAACTGCCTTTTGCGCAGGATGAACGCGCCATTACTCGACAGATAATTATTCATACCAATAGAGAAGCACAAATCAAAAGTACATATGTTTTGTTGACGGTGAATGAAGATTTGTGTTCAAAAAGTTCATAAAATACAGTGTTCAAGAGATACAGTATCGTCGGCAGAAGTCAAGTTCGTAAATTTTAAATGGCGTCAAAAGGTAAACCTGTTGTTACTAATCAGTTACAAAGATAGTTTTGCAAATATGAGTTGCTTCTGGAGTTAGTAGTTCAAAAGATATCATCGTCGGTATATCTAATTATTTATCAGAGTTTGTGAATGCAATATGGGTGTCGTTTCGCTTTTTAAAGCTGTTAATGTCAGAGGCTGTTAATCAAGCTTTCATTAGATATGTAGAATGAGCTCTTAGAGTTAGTACTTCAAAAGATATCGTGGTCGGAACAAAATAAAACAAAAACGCGAGTCTGTCAATCAAGAAATCAGCTGAAGGACCTCCACTTTATCGTTTATTAACTCTTGACTTGAGTGACGAAGGGATTTCGCTCCAAACTTGGAATAGACCTCTTACATACTATTTCCGCAGTGCACCAACCTTTAAGAGATCTGTATTTTCTACACTGCCTAGTTTCATACACAGTATGCAGAACAACATAGTTTTTATAGTACTCTTCAGTCTTCAGACTGTGTAGTGTAGTATATGTGGGAAGGGTGTTGGAAATAATTCTATTCGATGCACAGGCTGTAGCGGATGGGTACACAAGCGGTGCTCAGGCGTGAAGGGCTCACTGGCTAGAGTTGTGGATACGTTTGTTTGTAAGGTGTGTGAAAGAGCAGAGGATGGAGAGGATAGTGACGTAGATGAGAGCATGGATCTGGGCAATGGGGTGCATTTAGAGAATGTTAAAAAGTTTTGTTACCTGGGGGATATGCTGAATGGGGTGGAGGAGCAAATTCAGCATCTGTGGCAAGGGTACGTTGTGCATGGGGAAAGTTTAAAGAGCTCTCTGGGATCCTGACAAGGAAGGAAGTGTAGCTGAAGGGGAAGGTGTATGTGGCCTGTGTGAGGAGTGCTATGGTGTATGGAAGTGAGACGTGGGCCATGACTGTGGAGCTGAATAATAGACTGGAGAGGACAGAGATGCGGATGGTGCGGTGGATGTGTGGCGTATCGCTGAGGGATTGAAATTGAAATTGAACTTTATTGAATACTCCCTATGGGCTTTTCAGATCCAATTTACATGATATGTATATACATTATTAAAAACACTATTAAATATATATATATTGTAAAAAAAAAACCGATATGTCATGTTATTAAAAATGGTGTCTATGTGCAAGTTAGTTATAATATTCATTAAAAAGAAACTTCTTAAGATCTCTCTTATAAATGGCGAGACTACTTGCGTCTGTAATGGCATGCGGAAGCGAGTTCCAAAGACTGATTGCCCGATATATAAAAGTACGTTGTCCCGATGCTGATTTATATGCTGGAATATTTAAGCGATTCTTATTTCTCGTATTGCGATCGTGAACAGTGGACCTTGTTACAAACCGGTCCACTGAGATAACTAGGGGATAATCCCTTGACACATTTGAATGCAAGAATGCCAACTGCATACCTCAGTGCACTACTTACAGGAAGCCAGTTTAGCTCTTTAAGCACCGGCGTTATGTGGTCAAATTTCCTACTACCAGTAATGATTCTTGCTGCAAAATGTTTAACTTTTTGGAGCTTCGAGACGTTTTTCTTAGACGTACTAGACCATATTGGTGAGCAGTAGAACAATCTACTAAAAACTAATGCATTCACAATGTTCTCCAACGTTCTTGTATTAAAAAGATGCTTTACCCTATTGATTTGGCATAGACTACCTATACATGAAGACGTAATGTTCGTGATATGTTCATCGAAGCTTAATGTGAAGTCTACTTGCAGGCCCAGGTCTCGTGCAGAGGTGGCTGGAGTAACTTTTTTTTCCGAGCAGTGTAACGTCAGTGGGTAGTCTCTGCAGCATCTGGCGGGTGCCCATCACTAATAACTTCGTCTTGTCTGGGTTGATAAGAAGACTATTGTGGCAGCACCAAGCGGCGATCCTAAATAAGTCTCATTGATTCCCTCCATCACAGTCTGTACGTCGACGACCGGAAACGACAGATACAGTTTGGAGTCATCCACATAACATTCTAGGGAACCAAATTCTGGGATGACAGGAAGATCATTCAAATACATGGTAAAAAGAACCGGCCCCAATATCGAACCCTGTGGAACCCCATGGGAGATAACACTCACACTTGATGTCTTAGCGCCAATTCTAACGTACTGATGCCGCTCTGTCAGATAGCTTCTAAACCATTCTAGAGCCGTGTAAGAAACACAGAGTGCCTGTAATTTCACCAGGAGTCTTCTGTGGTCTATACTGTCAAAAGCCTTTGACAAGTCCAGCAAGACAACAAGCGTTAATTTCTTGGCGTCCATCGCCTCCAATACCTTGTCTGTCATCATCACATTGAGGGTCTCACATGAATGCAGTTTCTTGTTGCCACTTTGATTTTGGGTAAGGCGCTTTTTGTTGCTCATGTAAGTGGTTAGCTGATTCAGCGCAACTCTTTCGCAAATTTTCGATGCTGCAGGGAGTAACGATATAGGGCGGTTATTGTTCGCAATCTCATGGTCTCCATCTTTCAGCAGAGGAATAGTCTCAGATGTTTTCCAGGCTGCTGGGAACACTGACGAAATCAAGGACCGGTTCACAATGTCCGTGAGCACAGGTAGAATACACGGAAGTGCATCTTTGATGACAGACATGGATATTTTATCGTAGCCTGGTGCCTTGTTGGATGAGAAAGACATGACGATCCTATGGATTTCCCGAGTGGAAACAGCGTGGAATTGAAACTTATCTGTCTCTGGAATGTCCTGACCCGTGGTAATGTCCGGTGGTGGAGGTAAATTGTACAACTCAATCAAAGCCTTAGAAGCCTTTGCAGCTTTAGAACCAACGGAGATGAAAAAATCATTGAACTCCTCTGCGACCTCGTTTAGATCTCTCTTGTGGACTTGCTGAGTGCTTTCCTTGCACGGAATGCATCCTCTTATCACCTTCCATTGCGAGCTGGTATTCGTGCAGTCTTCTAGTTCTTTTTGAATGTATTCTTTTTCTGCTTCTCTCAGTCTGGTCTTCACTACTTGTCGCGAGTCACGGTATAGCTCCCTAACCATTGAGACCATCGAGATTCACATGGAGAGAGGTTACAATGATGTACTGCTTCTAATGATATATGTACTGCCTATGCACAGCAGTTACTATATATCTCAGTAATGATTGGGTGTGTTGATATATATACACTTCTATATACAAATGCGAGCTGCATTTAGGCAGACATATATCAATGTAACCTTCACTCGCCATCTGAGTCTTGGTAGCTCAATGGTCAGTGTCCGGGACACAGAATAATTTTTCTGAGGATATGAGCTTGCTTGACAATCATCCATGTACTGTATCGTTAGCTCTCCCTTGTTCACTACAGCAGTGTATATATTAACACTGACAAGTATACAGTAATGCTTGTTCATTGCTACAAAATTGTAGGCGAGGCCCAGATCATATAAACACAGCAATAGTATGCATGTTTTTTCACCCTAAACTACTGTATATATTGGCTAATTATCAAGCATATAGTATTTATAATTTTAATAAAATAATAAACATACTGTAACATGCAATTCCAAAATTTGTACTACCACTTACTATTCTGCAGTATTATAAAGAACAAATGGTATATATTTTAAACTGCATGGATTTAATTCCAACTGTCAAAATATTATACATATAATATATGTTTTGAAAATTCAAAACATTATACAACCTTCAAATTTTTCAAAATCTCTCTGTTAAGTATTTCAAAATGTGTCTATTAGATTTCGGAGCTTGGAGCAAATACACAATACAGTGTACAATTATTTAAATTACATTAAAATTAGCGAGTCAAGTCAAAAAGTTAAACGATAAAGTGAATGCACTGAACTGAAGAAGGTAATGGCTATTCGTACGGTAGGCGTACGACGCTATAGTCTCTTAGAATTCAACGAAATGCGGGTAAATATCACCAAAATCCTAAACCTATAACCCTAATCTTAACCAAATTACTAACCCTAACCAAAAAAAACTATGCAGAAAAGGCAAATTAATTGCTCAACACAGACCGGTGAGTCGGTGACAATGTACTATTATTAGCCGTTGTTTAAGAATGCTAATGTATTTACCTTTTACTTGTTCCTGTCTTTGATTATCTTGTCCTTCAACACCACACTCTCGGCTTGAAATCAGCTGATGTCTATAGTAATGTTTGTTAAAAACAAACATGGCGATGGCGGCTTCTTCCGGAAAGCGGTTTGTCGCGCTGGCGTAAATTTAAATTTACGCCTAATTTAACGCAAAAATCCCGTTTCAATACCGTTTCAATTTTTGCATTCGCAATCATGTGACGGTTGCAATTTAAATATTAATTCAAGAGGTCTACCAATTAGCTTCTGTTGCAGACTATTTACCAGGGCCAAATTTTCCGATGCCGCGCACCTCCAAAAATACAAGGCAAAAGAACCTGGATCACTGAGAAGCCAATTTTCCAATTGCTGCACTAAAGAGGAGGCTATTAGAAACCAGTTGCAAAGAAGGGGACAATTACTGAATTAATTTCTCCAGGTACAGTGTACAATACATCATTTTCCCCATCTAACATGACTTATAAAAATCATTATGTTGTTTAGCTGTAACTCAAGACAGACTTCTGGAAAAAGAAAAACGTGCCACTGCAAACAAACCAACGTGCAAGGCCCCTTTCTGCAAGAAATGTAAGAAGCCAATGAAGGGGCACAATAAATACGATTGCCATACTGATCAACAGTAATTATACTGTATTAAAAGTTTGTATAGGGAGTAGGGATCTAAAGTATACTCCTTTGTCACATCTTCACATAGGAACACAACCAACTTTTCTGACAAAAAGAAACAAAAGTTCAATAAGCTGGTATAATGAAACTACCTGAGAAGTATGAATATAATTCAAAGGTCCTTTGTCAGGAGGTTACAGTAACAGCCTGCTCAATTTCTTCATACCTTTCAGTTAGTTCTGTTCACCACAGAAATAGGCTAGCTAAAGCAGTTATAATGCAGAATCCTGTGGTTCTTCAGAAGTCCTTTGCTGTGCAGATTTATATCCAGTGGTGTATTCTGATGAATACCTTTTCCTTATATCGTTGTATATACATGCTGGAAGTGGTCTAGCATTATCCCACCCACGCATGCCAAAAATCCATCGACTATCCAACGACAGGCTACTGCACGAAGATATCTAAGTGATAAAACATAAAGTTAGTTTAAGAACAGTTATAAATTCATTGCATCAAAGATATGCAATTATGGTTTGACCTATTTGTGTAATCAACCATTTACTTCCAATATGCAATTAAGTTTGACATTAGAACATTGGAAACTGAACAAAAGGGGGCAAAACAGCACAAAGAATTCAAGATTTGTATAAATTAACTTTGTAAATTTCACTTTTGTTTATATAAAGACTACTTACTCATTTCGTGCATTTTGAGATCTGCTCGTTGGCGGACGATATTTATTTCCAGATTTATCAGTTAGAAAAGCCCCTGCAGTCTCTAAAACTGTTCTATGTGTTACAACGCAATAATCCTAACGACTTGTGATACACTCCGCGTCTTTTCCTTCTAAAGTAAACTTCCCAAGGCATTCTACAATTTCTTTGAAGCACCGATATTCCCTGGCATCATCCAGGTTGACATCACTACAACATTCACAGGTGCACCTTTAGAAAATAGAAATCCACATGTTTAAATGTTCTTTCACTAGTATAAAACAGTAATATATATTAAATGTTAGATATCTTCGATAAATATACGTACCATGAAGTAACAGCTACGGTTTTATTGAGTCTCCGCCTCTAGAGCTTCTCGCAAAATACCATCTTTGTCGGCCTCCTCTTCTTCATAGTCGCTGTCTGCGACTGGCTCGAATCGATACGGTTGGACAAAAGACGACTGTTCAACAACGCCTTGATTATCCGACCACTCTTCTGACTCTGTTTGGGAGCTAAAGCTTTCGTTATCCGACATTTCTATCTTTTAAACGCTGAATATAAAAGTTAACCTTTCTATATAAAATACAGAGAGCGAGAGATATTTTGTTCGAGATGTCACATGTCACACTGCATACGTCACGAAGCCGGAAGTGGATAGGCTTTTTAGGTACCAGTCTTTCGACAAGTAAGCATTAAAATGGCTGATTTAATCGCACGTTTTACCTTGGTTTAAATAAATTTAACAATGGTTTTTATTAACAAAAATATTTTTTAACAACTCAAGGAAGATAGTTTTACTTGAATATCGCAATTGTAAACTTATTTATTTGACACTTCATGTACACTTTAAAGTAAACCATAAATCAATATGATGTTGCTATATTGGTATGTAAGTTTAAAAACCATGTTTTGAAAATGGCTATAGTTGAAAATCAAGGTATATTAAATACTACGAATTGTACACGTTATTAGCATTTATGCAACTAACCTTTGTCCGGATCTTTAATAGTTTCTTGGGGCATTTTTTCCTTTGGATGTGGGAACCCATCGGCTGCCCAGAAGGCACAGAGACTCTCACAGCCTTGCACCCTATACCAGCTGATCTTATGAAATTTCGCAGCGTATTCTCAAGGCCTTTGTCGTCCTTATTGCCCAAGTTCTCTGACACCTTGAAGCCAAACACTTCTCCGCACCCACATGATCGTGCATAAAATTTAGGCGTGAAGAAAGGGAGAGCCTAAAATATTCAAAATTTCAATGGTAGTTTTGCATAATTAGTTTAACTGTGTTTGTAATGTATTGAAACATTTACTCGAGCATAGTGATAAACGAACTGCAATAATTGTAATCAACTCTCGCCCTGCCGATTACGGACACCCCAATTTTGCTGCTTGTGAACTATATAAACCGAAGATTTCAATTTGCCCACCAAAATGAACGTTGCAACGTCATGTGCAATTGGCTCAATAACGGGAGTAATGAACAAACTCGTACCTGGGGCGGAGATAAGACCCTGGATAGGAAGTTGTGTAATAAGTTAATTATTGTAAATATAATTAGTTCAATACTATAATCTATTACAACCTTTTGGGGGTTTTGGACGGCAAAGTTAAGCATGTCGAGTAAAATCGCCATCATTCCATGGACTTTGCTTTGAGCAAGTTCAACTAGAACGTTGGATGGTTTCTCGATCATTAACATTATTGCCCTGTGACGAGGAACAACTTTATCACTGAAGAAGTTCAGTACCAGAGGAAATAATCGTTCATTTAACCCAATCTTATCAAGAATCTATATATAAACAACAATATAAAAATATATAAACATTTTTTGTGTTTTCATACAGATTTACAAAAAGTGCATATTATAATGTTTCATCATGTTTGGCCGATTTAACGATATGTAAATTGTTTTCTTAACATCTTTGTGGATTCTCGACTAGTGCTTTTTTCTCGACTATTTTTGGCCAAAATGGCGCGCCGTACTTTGTTTTGGTTGTGTAATAGATATAATAATTCAAATATTTGTTGTCGAATTTTAATGTAAATTAAAATATTAGATACTGTACCATCAACATTCTCCTGCTCATTAAGCTGCTTTTTGGTTACTTCGACTTGTTGTTTATCTACCTTTATGGGTTGTTCTACATCTTTGCTAAGATCAGTTGGCGGTTTGGTAGCTAAAAATTCAATCAAAACATTAATTAACTAGAAGGCACTCAGAGATTGCATACCTCCGTCAGCGAAAGTCAAGTATTCAAGCATAAATTAAACATGAATTAATTACGCATTCAGTTCGTTTCAGCCCGGGAAAGCAAAACAAGACAAACTTTTGAAAATATCTCATCCAATTTTCAGCCAAATTCAACAATTTGGTCGATTTGTCTGTGGCTTACGGCCATTAGTTCCACAAAATTTCGTATTAAAATGTTCGATAGTTTTAGCGTTATCCTGTTGACAGGCAAACAAACACACACATACACAAACAAACCTAGGTGTAAACATATAACCTGATGGAGGTTAAAAGTATAACCTCCTTGCGGGAGTTAAAAAGTATTCGTACAATGAATGCTTTGTTGCATTTGATTTAACGTTTGTTCTTTAACACATTATTCATAATAACAATAGAACTGACATGTCTTTGTTTTTTATTATATATTGTGCTTTTCTGTGTGTATTAGTTTGACTACTAATAATTAATAATGATATGCATGATAAACGTAAACGCAATGAAGCAGACATTTTTATTATCATTATTATTATAAATTCCTCTTTCAATTTTCATCCGAATTCAACCAAATCTTGTACAATAAACACATTCACATCCTGTACTTTTTGAGATATCTTGATGACAAAAAGTTAAGTATTCAAGCATAAAAATTATGCATGCATTATGCATTTAGTTCTTTTACACAGCCCGGAAGACAAACTATTGTAAATTTCTCACCCAATTTTCATCGAAATTGAACAAAAATTTGATCGATTTGTCCTTCCCTACGGTCATTAGCTCCACAAATTTTCGTATTAAACTGTTTAATAGTTGTTGAGTTTATCATGCTGACAGACAAACACACAAACAAACCGAGGTGAAAACATAACCTCCTGGTGTAAAGTCTGTTTGTCTAAGAACCGCTGACACAGTGGTATAGAATTACAATAAAATTAAAATATTAGATACTGTACCATCAACATTCTCCTGCTCATTAAGCTGCTCTTTGGTGCACTTACCTGACAGTTGACTCATGACAACACTTCGACTTGTTGTTTATCTGTTTGGTAGCTGAAAATTCAAACAAAACATTAGTAAACGGGATCGGCGTCGCACGTCGAAGTGTACTTGTTTGTCTAAGAACCTGTCACAGTGATTCGAAGGTTCATTACAGCCGTATGCGCGAAAAGGTGAAATAAAACAATATATAGTTATTTCTGAGTTGCTTTCTGTATTATAAATGTCGTTTTCTAACGTATTTAATTTTGAGAAGATGCACTAAACACCACTAAACATTTAGAGTTTGAAACCGACTGAAGAAACTAGCTTGTCAGCAAAGACTTTTATGTGGACAACAAGTTTTGCAGTTATTACATATTCTTCTTTTACACAAGTAAAATACATTTCTGCTTAGGATCTTTCATCTCGGCAAAAACTGAAATGAATGTGATTAACATTAATAAAACGTTAACTACTTAACAAAAGTTCATATATTCCTTAAAGTAAAACCATAAATCAATATGATGTTGCTATATTGGTATGTAAGTTTAAAAACCATGTTTTGCAAATGGCTATAGTTGAAAATCAAGGTATATTAAATACTACGAATTGTACACGTTATTAGCATTTATGCAACTAACCTTTGTCCGGATCTTTAATAGTTTCTTGGGGCATTTTTTTCCTTTGGATGTGGGAAACCATCGGCTGCCCAGAAGGCACAGAGATTCTCACAGCGTTGCACCCTATACCAGCTGATCTTATGAAATTTCGCAGCGAATTCTCAAGGCCTTTGTCGTCGTTATTGCCAAAGTTCTCTAACGCATCTGGCACCTTGAAGCCAAACACTTCTCCGCACCCACATGATCGTGCATAAAATTTAGGCGCGAAGAAAGGGAGAGCCTAAAATATTCAAAATTTCAATGGTAGTTTTGCATAATTAGTTTAACTGTGTTTGTAATGTATTGAAACATTACTTGAGCATAGTGATAAACGAACTGCAACAATTGCAATCAACTCTCGTCCTGCGGATTACGGACACCCCAATTTTGCTGCTTGTGAACTAAATGAACCGAAGATTTCAATTTGCCCACCAAAATGAACGTTGTGACGTGATGTGCAATTCTCAATAACGGGAGTAATGAACAACCTCGTACTGGGGGCGGAGATAAGACCCTGGATAGGAAGTTATAAGTTAATTATTGTAAATATAATTAGTTCAATACTATAATCTATTACAACCTTTTTGTGGTTTTGGATGGCGAAGTTAAGCATGTCGAGTAAAATCGTCATCATTCCATGGACTTTGCTTTCAGCAAGTTCAACTAGAACAGTGGATCGTTTCTTGGCCATTAACATTATTGCCCTGTGATGAGGAACAACTTTATCACTGAAGAAGTTCAGTACCAAAGGAAATAATCGTTCATTTAACCCAATCTTATCAAGAATCTATATATAAACAACAATATAAAAATATATAAACATTTTTTGTGTTTTCATACAGATTTACAAAAAGTGCATATTATAATGGTTTCATCATGTTTGGCCGATTTAACGACATGTAAATTGTTTTCGACACATCTTTGCGGATTCTCGACTAGTGCTTTTTTCTCGACTAATTTTGGCCAAAAGGCGCGCCGTACTTTGTTTTGGTTTGTGTAATAGATATAATAATTCAAATATTTGTTGTCGAATTTTAATGTATAATTACCGACTTATCAAGCATAGTAATTTAGTCATAATATTGTTTTCACGAGCAATTGCGTTTGTATAAATACGTGGTCGATTACCGTTTTAGATTAAGCGAATATAGTCACGCGGATGACTTTTCTATTGTACAAATTAAATGGTTTTCTACTTGGTTGCACATGAGTGTTCTTAAAACAATAGGAAAAAGTCGTTCGAGCGACTATATTCGCTTAATCAAAATCCAGCTTAATGAAGTGTGGTGCAGCTGAACACGCGTCTGCAGATTGAAATACCTTTCCTGTTGAGTATAAAAGGAGTGCGTACTTGAACTGGGACTGCACATCCATATTTTTGCCTTTTACTCTGGATGTGATTAATTTGAACATTGGGTCTCTGTACATTACATCAAACTCTGACGCAAGCTCTAAAAAAACACTGGCGCTCTTCAACAAATCACTCGTAATTTGCTTTAGTTGCTCGTCGAGCATAATGCAATTGTCCAGGGTCTATTTCGGTAAATGGAATTACTGCCATTCGCGAGAACACTCTATTTAAAACAAACGAAACACGATTCATTGACAATGATAAAAAGTCTCTGGACTCCGACTTATAATTTCATCAGTAAAAACTTCATTCTCCTTCCTGATTGGTCAAAATACTCCAGTTGTGAATATCTACCACTAAATAACCTGATCAATCACCTGCATAAAACATTAGGTACGATTAGTAACTAATCTTACCTAATGTTTATGCATTAGGTACGATTAGTAACTAATCATACCTAATGTTTATGTGAAAACCTGTTTTATCACTCTAAAACATTTCAATAGAATAACTAACGAAGACATGAAGTGAACCATTACTTCATTGTCGAATTCCCAATACCATTAATAGCAACTCACAAAGTTTTATTCCATTTCAACTTGTTGAATTTCCTATTGTCTCGGTAGCCATAATATTACAAAGTGATAGCATGGCATTACGGTGCCCGGGACATTTAATCACTAATCAACCTCCTTATTAATGTAGTATTAGTTATTCAACACTGTCTAAAACCCAATATAGTATAAAATGGCATGAAAAGAGATGCAGTGAAGTGTGCGACATAATCTCCAGCATAAGTTCTGTTTTTTAAGATTATTTCCCATGCAGGAGAGGGAAAATGCACAGACGACAAACATTTTCAGAATCTAAGAAATAACTTTAATTGTTTAAACGTTTCAACCACTGAAATTTGGCTTTTTTTAATTGTATTTTTTTTAGAAAAAAAGTCAAGACGGAAATGGTGACAACCCATTTCAAATTGAAAAGTTGGACAGCCTTTCACCTGATAAATGGGATGAAATCATTCAACTTTTGCAAGAATGGAATAAAATACACTCTTCTTTACCTCTGCAAGTATTTTCTCACTAATAGCTTGGCCACAACACTCAATTATTCTATTTTGTGTGGTTTTAGAGATACAAGAAGCATTTTTTGTTACAATGGCTGAGATGGGACTGTAGGGTAACATCCCCAGCACGGACACGATAATTTAGAAGTTCAATAAAATGTCCCACACCACCCTCAGAATATTGCCCAGGCTCTGGGAATCATCTCTATGGCCTCTCAGGGAAACCCTAATCGACCACAGAGAATAATTGTATCAACGATGGGGACCAGTTTTTTTTCTGTTCTCAGAAATTGTTTCTCTTAGATTTGTGTCAATCATGACATCAATAGGGTGTATTTTTCCAGATATACTATCTAAAAAAGCTGAAAAAATTGCAGTTGTGTCACCATGAAGACCAGACACCTTACTCTCATGTCTGGTAAAACGAGATTTAGCATCAGGCCAATAATTCACAGGTTCACAAAAAAGTTTCCTACTCTTTGAAAAAATAATTTTCCAGGGAATCTATCTCCAAACAAAACACAAGGAAGACAAAACCCACCATCTAAACTGGTGAATAACAAAGCCATAAATGACGTTTAAGCCAGTTACTACAGAAACGAGTATAATTCACTGTGAACAAAAACATTTTTGATGAGATTCTCAATTTCAGAGTTCTTCATACCTTTTACTTTTTCTCTGAAGAAAGCAACATCAAACTCATTTCTCTGATCAAAAGTTGCATGGATAGGTTTCAGAAGAAACAGGAGTACTGACTATAGTACTTGGTAATTGAGAGGTCAAATCATTGGCAGAGGAAATAGCAGTTTGCAAAGATGAAGGAACTATCTTGCATGGAGCAGATGAAACAAATGTAAGAGATGATGGAGTAACTAACTCAGGGGTAACGATGACGATGCTAGTTAAAGAAGAAATATTTCGTAAATTCGTCAGCTGAAACAGAAATCAGATACAATGCCTGACAGTAAAGGAAGGTTTTGGAAGAATTTCTTTTGCTTCAGTGGTTATTTTAGTAGCGGAAGGCAAGAACGATAATTTGGATTGAATATTACAATATTTTTTACTAGATTTTGGCAAGGAAGAACACACCGACTTCCTTTTCTTTGCAACAACACCAGAGACTAATGGCACATAATGATTGTGTTTAAATACAGTAGAAGAAGGAAGTAATCCTTCATAGCAAAATAGTATACATAGATCATCTCCAGGAGAGAGTTTTCACAGGAGGACGAGGCTCGATTATTTGGTTAAATAACAAACTCCATCTGATATGTGAATCAGAATCATGGTAGTATGAGACAATCTTTTTATGAGTAACTGTTGACAAAGCAAGTAAACAAAAATCCACACCATTTCTTATCTGCACAGTTAAAAATAGCTTCTGCCCTAACTAAATTCATCCAAGGACAAGTTAGTATCAATAGCTTCAAAGGATACTGCCATAGAAACCATACCTGAAAGTGTCTGGAAATGGTCCCTTATGGGCATCAAAAGTAGATACAAAACAAGGATGTTTTCTATAATACCCAGCATGTATAAATAGCTCAATCGATGTCATCACTCTCAGATCATCAACCAAAGAGTTGTCACCAATCATCAACAACGAAACTAAACTGTACAGACAGTTTCCAGTTGCTTCAGATCTAGAAAAGATAATATAATTAATATTATTTGTTAATAATACATTGCTAGTGCTCGGCTTTACACCATCAGGTCGTGTATAGGACGGCAAGGTCCACAGTTTTTGTATACATCTCAGAATATTATTGTGATACCTAAATCAGTAAATGGCAAAAAAACTACTCTAGGCAATCTCTTATTAAAGCTTGAATCAATTCGAGTTTAAATACTGCAGATTAATCGAATAGTCCGTTCGGAAGCTTGTCGTCGTTATGTAAATGAGGATATATTTGTATATATTAATATATGTAAATCAATAAATGAAGTTCAAGGGTTGATTTGGCACACAAGTGGCAAGTAAAGAACGTGATAACGCTTTAGATAGACTATAAAACATATTAACTTACCTAAGAGCAATAACAGGGCTTCCTTTTACTTTGTCAGGTACAAAAGATTTCAGCATTTATATTCCTGTTGATCAGTCCCATTCGAAACTCGCTCTAAAATGTCAACGGTTGGAACACGATGCACTTGAACGAAAGTTTCGTAGACATTTCATCGTAAAGAACGTGTAAACATTCAAAGCTTTGCTGTTAAGGTGGCTCCCTAGATTTGTGAGATGGACAACGTTTTCTGGAGTCGAAAAAAAAGTTTCCCTCATTTTGCAAGTCGTATGCTTGATCTTTATGATCACCGTACGAGCGAATCGCATCGTGAGCTGTGGCGCAAATATCCTCACGTATTTGCAGTTTTTGGGGCCATATACAACTCGGACTGCAAAAATAAAAGAAGAAAAGCCTTCTCCGACACGCAAAGCTAGCAGGGACGTGATACCCCAAACAGGTCACCTTTTTAACGAACGGGATTTGAACAGGCGTTTCGCGAACATGAAACATAAAGTTAAAAATCTTGGCCCCCCTGAAGACAGGTTTGAAAACTTGGTCAGCCAAAAGAAAACTCGTTTTCGACGAACCTAACGGGAGTGAACCACCTTTAAAATACGACACAAGAAGTGAAATGGTAAAATACGTGCAATGTTTATTGCTGTTGTTTTTATTTTTGTCATATACAATATAATGTGAAGCAGAAATAAATATTCACATACAGTATGTTATTCATAGGCTGCCACATTTGCAGAACAAACTATTCCTCATGGGACTCGTCTTATTAACTTAGACATATTTCGCAAAAATCTCAAACAATGCAGCAAAGTGCTTTACAGGTAAACTTTTATTAAGTTATTAAAAGATGAATTACTACAGAGTTACCAATTCCATATTGTCACCCTTCATGGGAACTTAGTGTTATGTATATGCAAAGCACTACATATGTTTATTTCAAACTATTTATGTATTAAAATAATTTATAGGACCACTGTCCTTTCACAATGTCATAGACGAACTAAGACATGGTTTAGCAAGTACATTTTCCATACGCTGCACTTATGGTCACAACAACGAGATAAAAACATCCAAAGAACACAGATTTGGCAAGCGTGGTCCAGCAGCGTTTTGATGTTAATACAAGAATAGCTATCGGTTGTCTTCATGCTGGGATTGGGCAAAGCCATATCAATAACGTGCTGTCCACTGTTAACATACCAACATTAAATTCTTCTACATTTAAGCAAACGGAGAGGGAAGTGGGTAGGATTGTAGAAGATATTGCTAAAACCAGCTGCCAAGAATCCCTGAAAGTAGACAAGGCAGAGGCACTAAACAATGGGGTTGAATCTGATGAAAACCATCTAATTCCAATCCCATGTTCATTTGATATGGGCTGGCAGAAAAAGAGGAAAAGGGCACAATTCTCGAACTGGTCATGCTGCAGTCATGAGCTTAACTACAGGTAAAGTCTTGGACTACACCACAAGAGTTAAAACCTGCAGATTTTGTGACTATGCCAAAAAAAAAAACAAGATGGCTAAAGATCATACCTGTCGCAAAAACCACTCGGCCTCATCAAAAGCAATGGAGCCTGACTCAGCTGTACAAATGGTTAACAATGCACCCAAACAAAATGTTAAGTATTCCATTACAACAGAAGCCCATATCCGACAAAAAGTAAGTTACAGGGTGGAAAAAGTTAGTGACATCATACACAATGAAGAGGTCGGTAACCACCTGCCTATACAATTTAAGCCAGAATGGGAAATTTCCTGACAGTTCCACGTTATCACAAAAAGTAATAAACTACCTAGTTAAATGTTTCTCCTACAGTATTGCCCAAAACAAAGGTAATCCAAAAGGAGTCCAAGCAGCCATTAGGTGCATTATTCCGCATAGCATTTGGTGAACATGAAAACTGTGACATTACTTGGTGTCGTTTTAAAGAAGATGCAATTTCTTATAAGCACAAAGATCTTCCTCATGGAAAAGACCTTTTTTAAGCAAAACTTAGATCTTCACTGGACAATTTATTTAATATTAGAGTATTGCAACTGACACTGTGGCCTGAAAAATTGGCACCATTGACAAACTCACAAAGAAATGAGGCTTTGAAACAGTGTTGTTGGGTCAAAAAATCCCAAAATTCGGTTTTATGGTGGCAGTGAAAGTAATGACTTTCGTGTTGCTTGTGGAGTTGCCCAAAATAACTTGAGGTATGGATATATTAACAGGACCCTTGAAGCACTTAATATTGACTCTGGAATCTTCTGCTCAAAATTCAATGAAAAAATGAATTAACCAAGATAAAATTAGGAAATCTACAGTGGGATTCAAATGCAGAAGATCACAAATTCATTCAAACAATTGTTCACAAACTGCTAAAAAAGAGGCTTGAGAGGAATAACATATGAAACTGGAGTTGGCCTAAACCTTGACCTAAATGCACACACAAAATGCACCTCAGTGACAGACACTCAAGCTAGAGTGCTAGCAATGCCAAATCAGCCAATTTAAAGAAATTGAAGACTTTGTTTTCGCATTATACCCCTCGACCACAGGCAAAACGAGTTAATTTCAACGAGAATATATCTATAACTTCTTGGTGTTTGACACTGAAACAAATTCAACAAGTAAATCTGCTGAAATCTGTCAACTTGCAGTAACTGACAAAATCTGGTTTGCACACCTTCTCCGAGAACATTCTGCCAATGCAAGACATTGCATTCCATGCTTCAAGGGTTAATAAACTTAAAATTTTGAATGTTAACCGGTGAACGAAAACTATTAAAAAAACGATGAGTATTACATACACTACCTTTTCATGAACCGAGTGCACATTTTCCAGAGTTTGTATCACCACAGTCTATCGACAGAGCCAAAACCATAACAAACAAACCTATCCATACAGTTTCTCATTGGACATAATGTATGTATTCACCTTCGACAACACCAATCCTTTTACGAAATGCTGGAAACGAATTTGCTGACAAATTACAATCGCAGGATGTTTGGTTTGCCGATTCCCTCACACTATTCAAAGCACTCGTAAAACATAAACTTCCTTCGTTGAGTAACTCGGACAGTACATTCTCAAAAACTAACCAGTTTTCCCTTTATAAAGCTTTGTTTGACGATTCATTCAATGCACATGACGCCTTAGAAGTTATCCTTGCCCTAAGGAAAATTCTCTTTTCGTCAAGACTTGAACTGTCCCACGAATATAATAGTTAATGACTCGTCACTTGTGAGCGCAAACCACGCCGTTGAGGACATGAATTAACCTTGACCATCGCCACAACATTATGCAGTCTTTCCAAGGCAAGCTGTATCATCCAGGCACAAACAACGGGCCTTTAAAGAAGAAACATGGTGGAGAAAATTGCCGGGAGTGTTTATCTTACAAAGATCTGGAAAAAAACTGTACACCAATTATGGAAAAGAGGGAGTGATTGCAATTCTTTCGAAACCGCCATCTTCTTTATCTTCATCACCTCGAGTTACTCGCACCAATCGAATTTTGGCAGCTGTTGTTCAACATTTCCATGATAACATTTCCTGAAAGCCTGTAAAAAAACTTACTCTATATTCCTCAAGATTTACCTAATATTCTACGTTGTAGTGCATTCATCCTATTCCTTCTAATGTTTTGGTTGGGGGAATTGAAGCTTTTTTCGCTCGGGCATCGTGCCGTACCCACGCACGCGCGGGAAACGTGGTTTTACAAATATTTTATGATGTAAACGCGTACAATATTAAAATAATTGCACATAATTTCTCGAGTTCCTTCAGTAAATTTTTTTTAAAGTTTTCACAAGCGAAGATATTGACTATACCCTTTTACTTCCTTATTTTCTAGAAATCCTATCGATCAATTTTTTTCAATTTAAAAAAACGATATTTTGAAAATTAAAAAGATCAAGGCATAGCCTGAGTGGTATAATATCTTCTTAGCGCGTGCCACGCGTAGAATCAAATCACTCCCGTACGAAAGGAACGGGTCACAAAAGGCTCTTATCCTGCAAAATGACGTTTCAGCGTCTAGTCCAATCGCAACTTGTAAATAGAGAAATATTATCCAATCAGGAACGCTGAAAAGGCAGTCAACTTCGTCAAAATTTGATGAACAATGTTCTTCGTAAAAAATCGGGTCATTGCCGCGCGCAGCCTGCGTCCCCCCCTCAATTAACCTGTTGGCCTGAGTGTCGGCTTTCGCGATGGTTTGCAGGCGGGAGCTTTACGAATTTTTTCAGGATGTTCTGCAGGCTAAAGCGCTCACCTGCCCGGCCCCACCAACAAGTTCCATATTGTTGAATGTCATCCTCACACTTTCGGAGGGCAAACAATAACTTCCTTTATTTACATAAACACACACTACATCCCTCTCCTACTTGGAATAAATGTCAGTTCAGGTTGTTACTAAAATCCAACATACTTCTTAGTGTTCTTCTATGATTAATACTATAATTCAAACTGAAATAGCAACTTCTCCATATACCATATTACTATAATATATTTATATAAGTAATATAACTTAGCTTGTTTGTGTATTAGGAAAGTCCTTTGACTCTATATCTTTTTTTTGTTAATTTCTATTAGTTCAGTTCATCGATAGTATTCAGGAGGATTTCTTTCCGACTTGTGGCCTCATTTTGATCTGCAACTCCACTTCTAGTTGATCTTTCTTTTCCACTTGCTTTCCTTTCTCTCCCGGAATAAGTTTGAAATGTGAAACATTTCGAGTAATTAAACTTCCTCCTGGACGCCTTGCTGTTACCATGCTTCCTTTCTTGCTTACAAACTTGGAGCAGTTCTGTATCATCATACTTTGTGCTAAGCTTGTTTTTCTTCTTCTGTAACACGATAACTTGATCTCCTGGGCTAATAACCGAGGGCTTTGCGTTTCGCCTTTCGTCTGCATACTTCTTCATTTTCTCTTTCTTTATGCTGTCTCTCATTCTCAGATCTGGGAATCTCTCTTGCTGGTTTCCACTGGTGGTTGAGCTTCAGGTAACTTAGTCCGGATAACTCTATTGAAGAGGAGTGCGGCGGGAGCTTTGTTGGTTGTCGTATGCGGTGTAGCACTGGTCAAGAGAAAATGATTTAAGGCAACATACCATTGTCCTTCGGCATGTGCTGTTCGAACTGCCTTTTGCAAAGGTTTCATGAAAGCCTCTGCTTCACCATTGGCTTGGGGCCATAGAGGGGTAATTTTTCGATGTACCATTGTTCTCCATGTACATTTTCAATTCCTCACTCTGAAACGGTGAACCATTGTCTGAAGTAACTTTCTCTGGCAAGTCCATGTGTTGCAAATATACGTTCCAGTCTCTTGATTGCTGTGGTTGTTTTCATTAGTTTCAACTTCAGGAAACCTTGAATAACCATCGATAACAACAAGTGCAGATTCTCCATTTGGAAAAGGTCCACAAAAATCCATATATAGTGATGTCCAAGGTTTCTCAGGAAGTGCTGTCATGCGTAGTGGCTCTGGATGAGTTGGTCTTGTTGTTGCTTGACAAGGAACACATGCTTTCACTAATGTTTCTACTTCTTTGTCAACACCTGGCCACCAGACCTTACTGCGGAGTAGCTGTTTGAGAATTGGTGACCAGTTGTGGAGCTACAATGGTCCCAAAAACTCTTTCAACGAAGAAATTTTGGTCATGACTGACAATCTGGAACCCTCTGAAGAAACGATGCCATCCAAAAATTTGACAGATTCGTCTCGCATTGGGATAATAGGACTGTTAAATTCAGGGATCCTTGTTTTTTCCTCCATGGTCTCCATCCTGAATGGTGTTACTAAGAAGTTGCATCGTTGGGTCCTTTCCTTTTGGCTTCCGCAATACCGGATTTTCATCAAGTGGTCATTGATTTTTGGGTTACCACGACGGAGTGGCACGGAGTGGTTTGGTCGACAAAATTGATGTACTCTTCAGAGAGATCAGTAGAATGTAGCATCAGGCAATGGTTGTCCTGGACAGGAATATTCGGCTGGATTACCCACTAGCCTGAACGATGTTTACATTTCGGAATTTGTAAACTGTTTGTAAGTCGTCAAGACCACATCTTTCAATTCGTGGTGGTAGTTTTTATACCGATGCTCTGTTGGGTATAGGCCTTCTAATGGCTTATGGGTCGGAATTGTAACTCAATTCAGTTCCGATTAAATGTGTGTAATGTAAACTGTTTATTTATATAGCGCTAATCCCTTTAGCCCCTTAGCGACTTTACAATGAAGGATAAATAAGCAATAATTACAACATGCCTTTAAAGAACTCCTAACCGATTAATAATTTACAAAAGTAGAAAAGTAACGTTCAAAGTAAATAAAATGGCATACTTAATAATAAGCCTAAATTAAACAAGTGTGTTTTTATAAAGTCTATTCTTAAAAGTTTCTTCTTTAGGTATGTGGTGATCTCTTAGATGGGGTACTGGTAAATAAATTCCATAATATGGGCCCTGCTACTGAGAAGGGCTTCGCTTGCCATAACCTATCAGTTTTGTATGGGTTCAGATTCGAGATGAACGTTTCGAGTGAATGACCTGCAATTGACGGTTTGGGCACATATGGGACGAATAGAAGATGTTTTCAAATATAGATGGGTGCAATATCATTCATCACACTTGAAAATACTAGTAAGAGGAGTTTATATACTGTATCCTAGTGCTCCACAGTGTAGCCAAATGTAAGTCCTTCAAAATGTAGTGTTAATGTGCTCATAGTCTGTGTATCGAAGCTGACCTAATCTGGCTGCAGAGTTTTGGACAGATTGGAGTTTTTTTGGGATCATGTGTTTCGGTAGACCAAAAAATAAAGAATATACAAAAGTCTAGCTTGGATGTTAATAAATGCATGTATCAATAAGGTTTACAGCTGAGTGTGCCGAGATATGCTCTTCTTATACGACAACACAAGTAAATTTGAGATTACGTAGTGGTCAAAAATGCAGATTTACAGATATTGTTATATAATGGCATTACCATGGACATGAACGCAGTCGAAAGGTTTACAACACCAATTATTTCTAGCAGTTTCCGAAGGTTGAAATAGTTTTCATCCGCAAATGGAGATAGGAAGTAACAGTTGGTGGAGGGCGATGTACCGGGGCAACACAAGAACCATGAGCTCTGTTTTTTGGTCTCTGGTTCATTTTTCAGCATGATTCCCTGTGTCATCCACTGGTCCCGATATCCCGAGGTACAACCCGCTTCAAATCAGAGATAGCAGATAGCATCGGCTTCGCAGTGTAAACTCTGAGGGTCATTGAAAGAAATCGTAAATTTAGGGTATCGTCGCATAAAGAAGGAAATTTGCATATGTATCGTTGGCGAATAATTATCCGCAAGTGGTGCAGTATACATAGAGAAAGAGCATGGGGCCCAATACTGATCCCTGAGGAAGACCAAAAGGCAAATCATGTATTTGGGGATGTGCCAACCATTCCACATTCGACAAACTGGCTTTTCTTCCTGACAAATAGGAAGTAAACCAGTGAAGGACACATCGCCTTTGAATCCGAATCTGCTGGACAGTTCTTGAAAGTTAGATGCGGTGTGAATCAATCGTGTCAAAGGCCGCTGATAGGTCTAGTAGTAATTAGAATCACTGATTGATGATTGTCTAAGTGCCTTGAGAATGTCGTTTTATGGGAACCCCCCGAACTAAAGGCATGTTTCAGTGCTATGATGTTGTTATATATGCAGGATTGGGAGTATTTCACCTAAGTTATTTTCATTGACATAAGTGTTCATGGTACTGACTAGGCAACAGTCTTTTCATTAGCTTTGGCCATAAATTTTAAAACGTTGGATATAGGTCCGAAAGTTTCCAAACTGCCTCATGGGTTCAAGAGATGTCGGTTTTTCTTTTACCAGACCGTGGGTCTCAATATAGGCAATTTTTCAGGCTTGAGCGGTAACTTCACTATTTTCAAGGATAAGGTTGACAGTTTTTGGTTAAAACAGGCAGGCAGATATATCAAAACAAATCCTGAAAAACAAATCCTGAACAACAGAATGCAGGTATTCGGGTCTAGACTGCAAAGATTTTTGATGCTCAGTGGGTGAGGATATAGTTCAGCTAAATTTTGGTCCTTCCGTCGCGAGGGAAAAAACTTTGAGAACTCTGTAGGTAAAGGGGAAAATCTATTATCATCCAAAATCGGTGGATTGATTGGTCCAGAAAGTGTTGTTTTGTTGAATCAAATCAGAGCGAATCTTATTGTAAATCTTATTAACAAAGAAGGTCAGCGAAGTCACCATTAAAGCCAGTTTGTCTGCAGATCTACGGATCGGGTAGAGCTTATTTCATTGTCGTATGTAACATTTTATATCCACGAGTTTTAAAATAACGGCTTTTGGGATGCTAATTTATATCCATCGATGACCTTACTGAATAATAGAGGCATTTTCGAATTGGATAACACAGAGTTAAAATAAGAGCAATACTTGACATACGAATTGGGTCCCTGTCAGATGGGCAGTTTTATTGTAAGCTCGCCAACGACGATCAAGACGACGTTATTTAATTTCAATTTGTGGGGTTTCTTCGGTGGTACCAACGGAGACACTGGGGCCGCAAAGTGATGGTTTTTCTTTTTTAAAGGGCGCGGGGTAGATCAAGCAGTGATGATAAACGTATTCTCGTAGAGGTTCGACAAGCCATCAGCATCACCGGTGGTCAAGTTTTTCCGCATAAGTTGGATACAGGTCAGCAGGAGAATGTTCTGGACGTCCAATTAAGGAGTTGCAATCATGGTTAATGGCCTTATAGGTTTCTGTAGGGATTATTGGCCTTCCATGGGTGGGACAAGGTTTCTCCAAACAAATTTTATTGCAATGACGGGCAAAATCGGTCGGAGAAGCCAGGTTCGGTTACTGAAACAGATTCGATTATTTTAAGAGCCACTGTCGAAGTAATGATGAGGTCCAGATGAATGATTATCTTTGTGAGTGCGTTTCTTTTGACCATGTTGTAATAAATTAAAGTGGTTGTTGATTAAATTTTAAGAATTTTCAATGAGATGTTTTGGTTATCCATGTAAATCAATCATGAATGTTGAAAATCACCACATATAAATACATTCACACAGATTCGATGTTGATTTGCTTCCAGAAAGCTTTCTTAAATTCTCAGCGAAAAATAAATCCTGAGTAAAGGTACCATTTCGACGTTTGATAGGTGTGGGACGGTAGAATTACAATTTACACTACTCTTAGGTGAAACAGAGTCCGTTCACATTCATATCAATAACTTCAAAAGATTTAAACGAGTGTCCGGAACTTTTTGGATTTAAAGACCAAACGCTTTAATTATACAATAAACCAACTACTCCACCTCCTCTTGACTTGCGGTCAATGGTGGGTTTTAAAACACATATCCAGTCTAGGCGTAATAATCTCGTACCGAAGTAATCAATCACTAGCGCCGTTCAACCAAGTCTCCAAATGCTACCCCCACCCCTAAGCACTCCAAAATCCTATCGGAGCACAAACTACAACACCCCCAGGCCACAGAGCATCCCGAGACAACCACTACCCTAACGGCATAACACAAACTCACCCCTCAAACATTAACCCCCTCCCCAACCCAACAGAAAGGGCAAAAACTCCAAGAAACCGACAACGCAGAAACAACTAGTTCAGTGCCAAAATAATCAATATTAGAGTCCAGTAAAAGAAATCTTCTCTAATAAAAGATAAGATTTATTATCTGATTGATACTTGCATTTAAAATTAAGCAAAATTTAGACCGGAGGGTCTATACGGCTTACAGTGTTGTTAGAGGAGAGCAATTGAACAGCTATTAAGCAAGATCAAGTTAATTATGGTTAACATGTCTGAAAGAATTGAGAAGTTACGGAACCAGCAACGAAGACCGAAGATTAGCATAATCCTTTCGTTCGAATTCCTATGGGTGACTCTAGGTTTTTATCCTTTTCCATTCGTTCTTTCCCAGCTCTCCTTTCCTGTCCCCACCCTGAGATCTAAATAGGCCCAAGTTCTTATCAAATATAGGAATTGGTAAAAAGTAGAAGGTTTAACTATGGCCTAGAAGGTTTATCGGCCGGAGGGCGGCGAACATAACACCATAAATTCGATCGATCCGTCGGGGATCTTCGCGGCGAATTCGCGGCAGGCGGCGGGGCGGTAATCCTGTCTGGGAAGTATAAACAGAGGTTGTTGACAGCACAGATGCCATCGCATAGTGTTGTAATTATAGTTGAGGTCGACTTGAATAACATGTGCCCGGCCGGTTTGGCGTTAGGCCAAATAGCAGTATAAAAGAAAGAGAGAGGAGAGAAGGGGAGAGGAGGAGGAGAAAGGTAAGATTTTAATAGCCACATCCATGGAAATCCAGTAATGTTTCAAAAGGTTGGGTCGTTGTTCCACAAGGGAATGGACAGAGGAAATTGCTGCCATGTTCCACACATCTTTAAATATAGCTTCGTACGACCAATCGGGTTCTCCAGAATACAGTCTCCCAATATATATACATATGGGTGTCGTTCTAAAAAAAAAAAAAAAAAAAAAAAAAAAAAAAAAAAAATAAAAATCCACATATGGTGTCCGGTTCAACAAAAAAAATCCCCCTAGAGACCAAGATGAACTGCTAAACCGCCTCACGTTCTGTTTTGCGAATATCTTCCTCATCTCAAAAAAGCACGGAAGTCAAGGAAACGTGGCTAGCATTAGGATACTGCTTGTTCAAGTTCCATCGGATTTAAACTTGGGGGGATAATGTTGCCCCCCAGTCCTACAGGACTCCATCCGCATCATCAACAGTAAGGAATGGAGGAGGGTTGTGCTTTCTCGGGTCATAATCATGCCATTCCGAAAAAAAAACACACCAATCTCGAGTAATATTCTTCCTTAATTATTCCTCAATATGCATGCTGATACTACATACTGCTATGATAGTTTCTATTTTTATCTTCCCCACTTCCAACTTGGTGCCCTTCATTTGTTAAACCCATTCACAGAGAGGATCAGTAATGCATCGCAAAATTTGGCACAAAAACGGGAACACATAACACAGGAGCAAGTCCCCAAAAAACTGTGCACTTCGGGTAAGTCTGACCGTCACATCTTGTGGAACACCCTGTATGCTGAATTGCTTTGAAACATTTAGCAGGATCAAACTGATAAACCCATGCACCAGCTAAGGTAATAGCCATACGAACTGAAGACTACGTTGGTTGTATGAAAGAAAAAAATCAATTTCCCCCCAGCATTCAGCGTTTAAAACCATTTCCCCATTCTCGAAATCTCTGGAAACAGAACTTGCCTTCAAGTGCTTGGTCATGGGATTCTTGATTGCGGCCATAGATGATTTTATATCATCAACGATGCTCTCCTTTGATCCAAGGGATTCCTTCCCCCGGAGAACTTGCTGGATGGTGTGCTGAGAATACCGCTCAGGCGCTGACGACAAAAAAACCAAAAGGGTAATCTCTTGTACTGGTAATAGATAACCCTTATGTGTACGAAATGTAAGTAAAACCATGACGGCGATTCCTTCTTTGCTTCATAAGCCCGATTTGATGGTAATCCAAAGCGTAAAATCTAATTTAGAAAATACCATCGGCACCAGCCATTGGGTCTTCCATTTAAATTCTTCAAACTGTAGGAATGTATGTGGCGATTCTCTTTTCACATGCTACTGTTAGACCACACATACGGCATCGTCGACCACATAGACACGAATTTCTGAAGGATTATCGCGGTTTCGCGGCAGGAGGGATGCAGCTACCAAACGGACTTGAATAAATAGTTTTGAATGTTTTAGTTGAATGGGGTTAATTGTTTTATTCATTAACCCCGCACGGTGTGGGACAAGTGAACACCTGGTTCGGCGGATGATGTCCAAGTCGTTCCAATTCCGTTTTCAATTTTAAAAAGGTGGAAAATGGTGTTCCTAGCGGCCAAGCTTGAAACAACTGGTTGGGACTCAGAATCAAGGTAAATTATTTGCTGGTAATCTTTTAATTAATAATTTACCAATTCCTTGGAAAAGTCTCATGGTATTCTGTGACTAAAATCACACCGCAAGAAACTTTCGGATTGACAAGCACCTCGTGGCACGTGGTCGATGGTTCCCAATGGCTTTAAAAAAATTATTAATCATGCAAAGATAGTAATTCCTAACTGAAAGTGGCTGTTGTGTACTCATCCAAGCAACGATCCAGATCCACCTTTGGTGTATATAGAATAAAGCATGGGAGACAGTCACGTGATTGACTTTCGTACTTATAGTTTTGGAAAAACTCGCAATTAGCTGAAGAGGTGTAAGCTCGTGCTGCGTACGGGAAAAAATTTTTCCGTTTTGGACGCTTTAAAATTTCGCCAGACAGAGTAGGGTTGTTTGTTGTTGTTTTAACAAAGAGCTCGAATGTGCGCTCATCGGAGACAATTTAGTTTTTTAGCACTGGCTCCGCTGTCGATAGCCCACCCGGGTATTGGAGTCAGACCTAGCAGCAATATAACGTAAACTTGTTCAACGTTTAGGCTTTTAAACCATCCCACGGGCCAGAAATGTTGTTGACTTGGAAACAAGAAAATTCGTCCGTCGCTAGGCCTCGTGAGGACGAAATTTCCTTCATGTATATTTCCCTGATTGACAGGTAGTCGCCTTTTCTTTGGTCATTATTCTTTGGTTAAACGAAGGCGTCGAAGAAAAAATAAAAGAAAAAAAAAAAACAATAGAAAAAAAAAAAAAGAAAACCAAAAAACACAAAAACAAAGAAAAAAGAGAAAAGAGAAAAAACAAAAAAAAATAACGAGATACAAAAAAGAAAAAAAGGAAAAATTTTTTCTCCTCTTCTTAGAATACATGTTCCCGATCGACAGACTTTTTGCGAAATGATTCAGTTTGGGAATCCACTTTTCGGTCATTTTTTATTCCTTGCGCAGAGCACATCTTAACACTCCAACACCCTTTATATAATGTGTCCGAAAGTGTATGTTACCTGTTTATCAATGTTATTTACTTTTGTATCTTTTTGAGAAATTAATACATTCCTACTACCGTCGGATCCAGCTTACGTAATGAACTTAGTGATGAGTTTTATTTCCGTGGCGGCTCTTCATTCTTATTCGCTGTAAGAGCCATTATTTAAACCTAGACTCTTTAATTGCCCTACATACCTCACATTCTCCCCGTTGGGCCCACCAGGCAACACAGTTCGCGACACGCGTGTTGTTATTTTTCTTTTTTTTTTCTGTTTTTGCTTGTTGATTCGGTATGTGTTTCATCCCCCCCCAAAACAAAAAAACAAAAAAAAAAAAACCAAAATAGGCTTTGGTTGTTGGACAGCTTTGGTTTGTTTTTGACGGGGGGGGGGGAACCAGCTCTTGCCAATGGTTGTTGTTTTGGCGGCTTTTGCCGAATGGTTGTTTTTTTTGTGGGACGGGGGCGGCGAACGGAAACTGAAACCTTCTTCGACGGGACGCTGGTTCTTCTCGATCATTAGCCTTCACGTCGTCGATCATTAAATAAAAAAGTGCGTTTTTTTACTTGTCCACGTCGCTTTGTTACGGATTGGACCATGATGTGGTGGCTTGTCTTCGGAACTTGGACATGATTGTGTGGGCTTGTGCTTGGGAAGTTGTTTCAAAAGCAACTCTGGCTAGTTTCTCTGGAGTGAGTTCGTCTAAAGTTCAAACTTTGTTCAGCTTTAAATAAACGAACCGTTTCAAGCGCTATCGAGGACAGGCATTAAGAGACAATAAAATGATCTCGGATTTCTTCTCTTCGATGTTCGAATAATACTCCCACGACTCAGCTACTTGGTGACTCAGCATAGTCCTGGTGATTGTACGATCGCTGCGCTGGTGATCCCCCGTACCTGTACAAAATTGGATTCGCCAATTAATAACGCTGCGCTTTCCCCACGTGTAACCTATTGGAGGTGACCAATGATTAAAAACTCTGTAACGCATTATAAAAAAAACAGTTGAATCCAAAAGCATTGCCATCTTGTCGGTGAAACTTTTTCGATCCAAAGCATTGCACGCCGTTGAAAAAGTCTCACCATCGTCAGGGTCTGGGTTTCAAAATACTTTGCCTGAACTATTTCACCAGCGAGATGTAGAAGAGGTGGCTCTCTTACTTTTTGGGCATCTGAGCTTGATGTGATCCCGGACGCAGACAAATAAAATAATAACAGCAACAAAAAAATAATCCAATTGCTTGCGCCATTTTGCCCATCGTTAGATCTAACGTATGGTTGAATCCCTCATCTATGCCAAAATTAAGGCAGGTAGATGGTATGTGCAATCCTCGGTCTTTCGCCAGATGTTTTTGTGTTTTTCTTTTTCTTTTATTTCTTTTTCTACGTTTTCTTTGTAATAGTAATTTCTTTCGAAAAAAATTAATAAATATCCTCATCGCCATTGTTGAATAGTCATCCCTCCTACAGTAAGATATCGGAGGGCAAACAATAAAACTTCTTTTTATTTTACATACCACCATACACTACACAATGTGTTCTATCAGATAGATCTCAAAACATTGCTGCTCGTTTATTAAACAGTACATATATATATTTTATTTCTTCATTTTTAATTTGTAATCTACCATGCTATAAAGACTACGTTTTATTAAAAAATTGTTTAATTAAATTAATTATCTTTTTCCCTGGCTATGCGGTTTGATTTCTTTTACACAAAACAGAACTTCATGGAGATATAAAAGTTGATTTTTGAAATAGTTCCCACATAAAAAAAGAAAAATGATCCAGATCCAATTTGAATCCACGTTCCTCAATGTTGGAATAACCATAACTTAACAAACCTTTCAGAAACCAGACGATATTCTTCAACATCGATAGCAATCGACTGTAGGGCAAACCAAATGACTATGTTTACATACAACTGAATACTAAGATATAATATCTGTGCACGACCAGATTGACTGCATTCTAAAGATAATATGTTGCCAGATTGTTTTTGTGTATTCATTGAAAATTTGAGGCAATTTTCGTTGTAAACGTTTCTTGATGTATGGTGGTTCTTAAAAGAACCGTTTTGTTTTACTCATTAAGGGCTGGTAGCACACTAGGTCGAACCATCTCTTGTGGGGGGCTTTCTGAGAACTCACAAGAACAGATCGTGGAAGGTGCAACATTTGTTCCCTCCGTTCCCTGAAGTTGCCCTGGAGTTTTTGGTATACTTTCCAATAAAAGTGTATGGTCCTATCGTTCTCAGACAGAGTATGTTCTGTAAAAATGATAATTAAACAGAATAGAAGAAGTGGAAATAGCTGTTATAAAACAAACTGTTAGACTGCCAGGGGGTTAAAAATGCTTTCCCTAAACAAAAAACGTCCTATAGCGGTGCCTATAGGGGATCCTATAGAAAACCTATCATCAGGCAATTGGCCCACATTTTTGAACCATACAGAAGTAAAATATGAATTGTGTGTTACAATAGGTGGGAGTTAATATATGGTTCTGTTTTCCAACATAAAAACTATTAGTTACAAAGTATTTGTTTTTCCAAATAACAAAATTTAAGGAAATAACCATTACCAAAATAGTATGAATGTAGGGTTGTGATCGCCCTATCTCTTTAAAAAATGGACCATTGAACTCAATTGGCAAATGGCCATTGCCTCTCTTTCTGGAAATGATCTGGAGTCGAACCTAAACTAACACTACTGTAAAAAAAAAAAAAAAAAAAAAAAAAACAAAGAAAATGAGGAATAGTCGTAAGTTGTCAAAAAATCGGTTTTTCCCGAGCAAGAAACAAATGTTAACCTAGAAAATGGAAAAATTAACAGTTACCCCACTAAGACCAATTACAAGCATGTGTGTTTTAGTATTAGTTGCAAAGTACTGTTTACATGGTAACATATGCTTACATATACCTGGATAAATCCCCTGGGTAAAACAATCTGAAAGCAAAAAAGGATTTGAATTGTCCAACTGCCTTCAGGAATGTTCCTCCTTGTGTGGACCCATCGTGAGGAAGGCCATATTAGCTGGGTAAGTAAAAGACAAATAATATTCTAAATAGCCTGGTCTTTTTTATTTATAAACCTAATACCAGAATTGGTTTTACTTTTTTTATTTATAAAGGTGCCAGGGGCTATACTAATTACCTTTTCCCTTATCATCGCCCACCATCATTACTCCCCCCCAGTAATGATTCCCACCTTTGGTAAATACTGAATATTAAGGGCAGGTTTAATTTTTTCAGCAACTAAGGAATCTTTAAAATATCTAAAATTTTAAATACATCCATTGTACAATACAATTAGTATTTGATACAAAATATAAAATCATGAGACAGTCATAGTATTTGCTAAATATTAATGTACAAAGATCACCCTACAGTGCACTAAAATAATATACCAGTACACATTATAATACCCAGGTAAGTGCAAAGAATTGTGGTTGCACAAACTTTACTGAAACCTTGCGCTCAAAGAACAACAACGTACACAGTTTCATCAATACAAAAAATAAAAAAAAAAGGCAACACATCCCGTCACTCGAAGGAACAAGTGCAATGTAATCCTATAATTGAAGCATTTACAAACATAGCAGTCAAAAAACCAGAGTTCATTACAATGTATTACCCATTTAATAATGTACAATTCATTTATATTAAAAGTTATACATTTAAACAGTCAAAATATAGGAATAAAACTGCCTTTTTTTAAATACTGTTACCTTAACAGGAACAATGTGAATCAAAGTCAATAAAATCACAGCAGAGGTAGGTCTTGTATACACTCGGTCTTTTTTTTTTGCATATTTGCTTACACATTCAAGAAATACAAAATATAGTGATAACAGAAATGATCTATCCAATTACCAATAATCATTCAAATTTTGGAAGTATTTTTTCCAAACCCTGAAAGGGCGAGGAGAAAATACAAGAAGGGTGGAATAAATAACCCAATGTTCAGTATTATTGATCAAAACAGTCAGTGAGAAAGTTATTATCAGACTATAACAATTTATTATCAGACTTTGCATCTGCAATTTTATGGTTGTGATATACTATAACAATTGCCTTACAAGGGGGTCTTAAAACAAAAAAACCTCTTCTGAAACCCATTTAAATAACCACTTCAACATAAACATTCCATATTGTAACAATGCCTCAAGCTAGTATAATACAGTACATATGAGGCATTAATTGCAATTGTACAGTAACTAATTGACTTACCAGCCACTGCTAGAATTTTAACGTTGGACACATTTTGCAATTATCCATGTGCACTTCCAGTTATTGGTGCTAATGCTGGGTGGATCTCCCCTTTGTTGCAATCACACCAGATGCAGAAATACTTGTTGCTACCTACAATAGGTTAAATAAATGATAAAGATACCATTGGTAATATGTCAATGAAAATAAGACTTTTACACTGAAATTAATCAAATATTCTTGGTTAATTGACAATATATAGTATATACCCCCTAGGATTAATTCCTAATTTTAGGGCCAAGCATGTCCAGTCTGCACACAGGAACCACTCAATATTTAATGTTTGGATGGAAGAGATCATTTGCTGGCATGGTACCTAAACAACAAAATTACAACTCATATTAATGAGCAGTTAAAGTTCACATATTATGTTCTCAAATGAGTGTAAACAGCCAATGTACATGTAATCTAAACACAGTCCCATAGGTCAAACTACGACTGTTGTGTGATATTACTGGTACCACGGGACGAAAAATCGGATTTGCAAATTTGCAAATTCATGTGCAAATTTGTTGTAAATGTCAACTTTGACTTCGTTTGACCATATTTGCAAATGTGCAAAGTTGAGGTTTTGCTTACAACTTTGCAACCATTGCAATATTTCTACTGCCGTCTAGCCAGCGTTGGCAAATGTGATAGCAAATGTGTTGCAAAGACGAACTTTGTCTAAGTCTTTGCGAACTGCGCAAATTTGTTTGATACTGTCATTTTTGCATACGAATTTGCGGGGGTAACGTACAAATTTAATAGTATTTTTTTTTTATTTATGTAACATTGCAAAATTGAGAATTATTTTTGCAAATTAAACACTTTGCACCATAAATTCCAAGCTATAGTTCAGATGGTTGCAAATCTATTGCAAAGCCAAAGCATGCCGTATAGCGTTTCACTTTTATGCATACGCCATGCTAGTACCGTTACATTTTAAGATAGTCAAGAAAGTATTTAAATTTTTAATTTGCAAATATTTTATCAAACTTTTTGGCCACTTACAATAGCAACTTATATATTTAATGATACATATTGGACCACCACAACCAAAATGAGAAGCACCAGTTTAAA